>JAVJIF010001756.1:0-386893 GCA_038442645.1 Agave tequilana | reverse complement strand
AGATATGTTATCGAGGTTCGAGCACCCAGCTCTACATCCCCGCCTTCGACACACGAAGGATTTCCAATCCACTAGCTTGTCCACAAAGGACTCCCACAAAGGGAACCTCCACCGAGGATTTGGGGCAATCACAATTACAAGAGTACCCAACTCCTCTCCTTACGAACACAACCTCTTCCTTGAGGCACAACTCCAATCCAACAACAAACACCTCTCAACCAATGCAAGGATCACCTCACAACTTGAGGGATACAACCCAAAGCACAAAGCAAGTAAAGATTGGGTTACAACTTGGTGGTCAACACAACCACAAACAATCTCTTTTCCCACACAAATATCCTATAGATATAGATAGTAGTTTTTAGCTCAAGTGTGGAGAAAACCAAGGGATATGAAACCAGCAACTCAAAGATAAACCTTTGGGAAACAAATGAAATCAAGATATAGAAGTTCAAGCAAAAGCTTTTCCCAAAATCCCTTTTCTTTGGTTTTTCAAACCCTAATCAAAAACACAAAAGATTGTTCACTTTGAATCCAAAAACCTATTTTTCTTGCAGCAAAAACACCAGAGAGATAGAAAATTTTAGCCCAAAATTCTTAGAGAAAAACTCTCTCAAATGGGGTATTTATAGGCAATTTAGAAAACTAGCCGTTTACAGAACTTTTGCCAGAAATAGCCTTCCGGTCGACCGGGACGGTCGACCGCCCAACGGTCAAATTTAGAACCGTTGTGGCTACCGGTCGACCGCCTCGGTCGACCAAAAATACCTGAGAGCAAATTGCTCTCTGTCGGTCGACCGCTTCGGTCGACCGGATGCAGTGTCAGCCTGCGTGCACGTATCCGTGCACGTCAGTCGACCGGAACGGTCGACTGGCTTCTTTGGTGCGGTCGACCGTACCAGTCGACCGGCCAAGCCTGGCAGACAAAAATCAGGTCTGAAATCTGGGGAAAAATATTATAATAAATCCCACAAAATCTCTAAAATTCCACAAAAATAGTTTTATCATTTTATATTGAAATACAAACTTGCGTTAAAAATCCTAACACAAATTTCAAACATATTTGACTATTTTTGTGTCATAAAAATTTTGCCAAAAACCAAAAACCGTATTTTCTAAAACCTTGTATTTTGAATAGAAAATACACATTGTCTAAAACTTATCCATGATACAAAAATATGATATTTAAACACTTTGAAGTATATTGTATATGAATAGAAATTCAATATACAAGAAACATATATATATCATGATTTTTGTCATTAAGTCCAAAAATATGTTTTGTTGTAAAAACCAAAACATAAAACACATGGAATAGATTATCAAACAAAGTTTGTCTAAACAATTGAAGCATGCATGTGTATAGAACAAATCTAATATACATAAACCATGTAAACTTGTTTTGATCTATCTATCCATGAAAACCAAGATCGGTTAAACCTAAAACCGATAAACCGAAAACCAATATTCAAAACATGAAACGTGTGTGTTGTGAACTTGAGCTTATCATACTATACTAATCTTTACAATTTGGATCTAAACACAAAACTAAACTATGGTACCGAAGTCTTCTTGTAGAGCGCCGTCTCCAAGTTGACTCGGTCCAAACCGTGATTCACCAAGCAAGTGCTATATATGATCTTTGACGCTCGGGCTCTTGAATCAACATGTGAAAGCTTCCAATTCATCTTGTTGAAGCTAAACACCAACTAATATCTTGGTTAATGATCTGAAACTAAAATCACAAGATTATTAGTACACATAACTACATGAGTTAATCATCATCAAAACTAGAGTGGAATGCCTTTGGGCCAACAATCTCCCCCTTTTTGATGATGACAAAACTCATGGAGTTATATATGCTTGGATTAAAGTAAAGCTTCAAAGAAGCTCCCCCTTAACTCATGCATAGGAATAAACAAACAATAAGATGCATATAAACAAGGTTCTTGACATAAAATGAATATGCATATGAAACATGCTATTGATTCTAATTAAAACAAAACAACTAAATTATCAAAACTGCTCTTGA
The DNA here is from genome assembly GCA_038442645.1 of Agave tequilana. NCBI lineage: Eukaryota > Viridiplantae > Streptophyta > Magnoliopsida > Asparagales > Asparagaceae > Agave > Agave tequilana. Next base: position 384,861 of record JAVJIF010001756.1, on the reverse strand, counting down.
TACCAATGGATACTAATAAAAACAAAACTCATAATGCTCTTGATACCAATACCAATGACATGAAATGAACATAAAACTGAAAACTCATGCATATCAACTCCAAATTCTTCTCCCCCTTTTTGTCAATCATCAATAAAGGGGTAAAAACAAAAAGATATGAATTCTTCTCCCCCTAAATATATGAAACAAAGAATAAACAAACTACTTCAAGGGGTGAAACCAAAATGATACCAATTAAAAAAATGTCAAAGAAGTACATTATGATATCAACAGAAAGTGATCATAAAAACATTTAGAAATGCCTACCAATTACCAATTGAAAGTAAGAGGGCATTGAAAACAAATATGATCCCAATTGAAATTAAAACATGTTGAAAATAAAACACATGATACCAATTGAAAAACACATTGATACAATTGAAGATATATATCTTTATAAGCATATGATACCAATTAAAAATCAATAATCATTCTTAAATCAATTTTTTTTCTCATAAAGTTAGGGAGTGGGAAATAAAATCAAAGGTAAACTAAATACCAATTGAAAAATTGAAATGTGAGTTTTCTCCCCAATTATGAAATACCAACTAAACATATGCTTAAGCTAGAAATAAGATACCAGTTGAAAACTAAGTCAATTGAAATAATGTTAAAGCTCAAGCTTAGCATAAGCAAGATAATGATAATGCTTGTATAAAGATACCAATTGAAATTGATACTATATGAAGTGTAAGCATACATATATAACACAAAACATATATGAGTATACAAAAGGATGTCAAGATTGATACCAATTGAAAGAATTCAATGATACCAATTGAAACAACAATAAGATCAAGTGTATATCTCATATCAACTACCACCCAATCATGTGCAAGTTTAAAATGATTTTCATTATAAAGCATACATGAACATGATCTCCCATCCAACCACCCTTTATAGTAGGGGTTTTCAAAAATAGATTTGAAATTATAGTATGTTTGAAAATCTCTACCAAAATGAAGAATATCGCAACTAGTTAAATGGAGGGTAAACTAGTACGAAATCCTTCGAGTAAGGAATAACAAAAATGTTTTTCATGAACACATGTAACTCACATGGCACTAAAACACTCAAAACCTAGATAGCACAAATTGTACTCATGAAAACTAAATCATGAGAAAACATTAAATAGGGTGAGTGTACAAGTGTTGTGTGAAACATATCATCATGAAAATGGACAATCAAGCTCAATTGAAATTCCTTTAAAATATAAACATATGAAAACTAAATTTTCATTACTAAAGGAAATCTCCTAAAAACATGAAAATCTAAACTCTTCATTAAAAGTCAATTTATACTTCAAGGTATATGTATGTTTAGACAAAGCAAAAGTATACATACATATCCCTAAACTCAATTGAGTCCAAAATATAGATTTGCATGAAAAGCAAATGACTCAAGGGGCATACATGTATATCTTAAGGTTTGACAAAATAGACATATACATGAAGTGAAAACACTTTATCATAGAAAACACATGATCATAAAACATATCCAAAATGAGGAATACATGTTTGAATGCATGAATCATCAAAACTAGACTATACTAGCACATCTAATGAGTACAAATAGGCATCAAAGCACAAACATATATAAAGGTTTATTTGTGGCCCATTCTATGTACAAGTATAACTCCTAGTTTTCATGAAAACAAACATCTAAGTATATATTCAAATCATAAAGCATAAAACAAGTCATAAATCAACAATTATTCTAAAAATGATCCTTATGTAAATTCATATGCTATAAGAATCAAGATATACATAATATCAAAACAATTGTGAAAACACAAAATATGGAATTATATAAACAATGGTGATTACAAATTGCAATACATGTATAGCAATGAACATACTAATCAACACATGAATCATTAAAACACAAAATCATAGAATCATGAACATCATATGATCATTGTGCATATGCATGTACATTAGATCTAAAGCATACATGTTAGTTTAAACAAGGTGAGACACTAAATGTAGATTCCAAATGAAGCATAGGTGCTCAAGTAGCTAAACATGTACAACTTTAATATAATGGCACAAGCATAATGGACAATAAAATACAACATGCTATAATAAAAATGAAAAGCATGTAAACACTAAATGGAGTAAGGGATTGTTACCAAAACCAAAGGGGCAACTCTCCATGTCTCCAAAACACGATGGTCCTCCCACCAAATCTCCTTGAGAGTGAAGCATCCAAATGGTTCTCCTTTTAGCTTAGAATGCATCCACCTCAAGGCACCAATACCCTCACGTGACGCGAGAGCTCCCACCTACATCAAAAGTCAAAGAGGTGGATCTTGGTACCCATTTCTTTGTGGGTCCACGGGGGTTAGTATCTTTTCTAACCCAAACATAATTAGTTGCTAAATTTTCATGATAAATGCGATCATAACAAAATCTAGCAAGGTGGCCTTTTCGACCACAATGTGTACATGTGTACACGTGAGCATACATATGATGGTGGTGATCATGAAAAGCATGTGTATGCCTAGATGGGTGTGCATGCAAGGTTGGAACTTGTTTCATGCGAACCAAGGTTTCCAATCGTGTGTGATTCATGGCATAATGGCTCAAAGTGGAGCCCAAACTATCAACACTTTTCTTCAAAACAAGTATATCATTTTCAATGTTAGAAGATAAAGTGGAGCATGCAATAGGTGTGCTAGAACATGAAGCAACATTAGCATGGCAAACATCAATCTCTTTTTGCAAAGATTTATTTTTAATCAAAACCAAATCCAATTCTCTAGTAATTGAATCAATATCATTTTTCAAAGTAAGATTTTCTTTAAAAGTAAAATCCAATTTTGAAGATAAAATCTCATTGTGCTTTACAACATCATCACAATCATTTTTGTTTTTCAAAAATTCATTTTCCTTTAAAGCAAGTTCAAGTTGAGATTTAAGTGAGTCACATTCACTTGCAATCTCTTCCTTCTCTTGCAAAACCAATTCAAAATTAGAGCATAAATCCTTTAATTCATTTTTCAACACAAGATTATCTTCTTTCAACAAATCATGTTTTTCCAACAAATTTTCAAGCTTTTGAGCAAGTTCCATATTTAAAGTTTGAACTTCAAAACAACCATGGCAATAGGAACTAGAGCTATCATCAATATGAGAATCCGATTGTACCTCAAGAGAGTTCTTCCCTTGGACCATGAGGCATTGCTCTTCGGACTTTTCTCTTTTAGATCTCCTCATCTTGTTAATTATCCTTGGAAGCTCGGGAGACGTCAAGATGCTCCAAACTGCAAAAGCCGAATCATAGTGATCAAAAACGGGTAAAAGAAATTCATTTAGAGATGCTCTAAGTGCTCTAAGTGCTAATGCATTGGCCTTCTTATGCTTGCTACTATTTGGGAGGGATTCTATGGTAATGGCTTGATAAACTAGATGACCTAGTGTTTTTAAATGCCTAGTCATGTCCACCTTCCAAGTATCAAGTCTAAAATGGTCAAACATAGGAGGGCTAGCCATGAGTGCAAACTAGTATGAGTGCAAATGAAAATGCAAGTGAAGATTAGCAAACCAAGATCACTCCTAGGTGGTTAAACCTAAATATCAGGAGCACTAGCTCTGATACCAATTGAAAAGTCACCTAGAGGGGGGGTGAATAGGTGACAATGCTAATCTATGAACTAAATGCGGATTTAATAACTTAATGCAAATTACACTCAAGTATGATCAACAAATGATTCACACACAACCAAGCCAAGCAAATATGAATGCACAATATGAATAAGGCAAGGCACAAAGTAAAGAGAGAGATAGAGAGAGCCAATGGATCAAGCGCAAACAACAAGATATGTTATCGAGGTTCGAGCACCCAGCTCTACATCCCCGCCTTCGACACACGAAGGATTTCCAATCCACTAGCTTGTCCACAAAGGACTCCCACAAAGGGAACCTCCACCGAGGATTTGGGGCAATCACAATTACAAGGAGTACCCAACTCCTCTCCTTACGAACACAACCTCTTCCTTGAGGCACAACTCCAATCCAACAACAAACACCTCTCAACCAATACAAGGATCACCTCACAACTTGAGGGATACAACCCAAAGCACAAAGCAAGTAAAGATTGGGTTACAACTTGGTGGTCAACACAACCACAAACAATCTCTTTTCCCACACAAATATCCTATAGATATAGATAGTAGTTTTTAGCTCAAGTGTGGAGAAAACCAAGGGATATGAAACCAGCAACTCAAAGATAACCTTTGGGAAACAAATGAAATCAAGATATAGAAGTTCAAGCAAAAGCTTTTCTCAAAATCCCTTTTCTTTGGTTTTTCAAACCCTAATCAAAAACACAAAAGATTGTTCACTTTGAATCCAAAAACCTATTTTTCTTGCAGCAAAAACACCAGAGAGATAGAAAATTTTAGCCCAAAAATTCTTAGAGAAAAACTCTCTCAAATGGGGTATTTATAGGCAATTTAGAAAACTAGCCGTTTACAGAACTTTTGCCAGAAATAGCCTTCCGGTCGACCGGGACGGTCGACCGCCCAACGGTCAAATTTAGAACCGTTGTGGCTACCGGTCGACCGCCTCGGTCGACCGAAAATACCTGAGAGCAAACTGCTCTCTGTCGGTCGACCGCTTCGGTCGACCGGATGCAGTGTCAGCCTGCGTGCACGTATCCGTGCACGTCAGTCGACCGGAACGGTCGACTGGCTTCTTTGGTGCGGTCGACCGTACCAGTCGACCGCCAAGCCTGGCAGACAAAAATCAGGTCTGAAATCTGGGGAAAAATATTATAATAAATCCCACAAAATCTCTAAAATTCCACAAAAATAGTTTTATCATTTTATATTGAAATACAAACTTGTGTTAAAAATCCTAACACAAATTTCAAACATATTTGACTATTTTTGTGTCATAGAAATTTTGCCAAAAACCAAAAATCGTATTTCTAAAACCTTGTATTTTGAATAGAAAATACACATTGTCTAAAACTTATCCATGATACAAAATATGATATTTAAACACTTTGAAGCATATTGTATATGAATAGAAATTCAATATACAAGAAACATATATATATCATGATTTTTGTCATTAAGTCCAAAATATGTTTTGTTGTAAATACCAAAACATAAAACACATGGAATAGATTATCAAACAAAGTTTGTCTAAACAATTGAAGCATGCATGTATATAGAACAAATCTAATATACATAAACCATGTAAACTTGTTTTGATCTATCTATCCATGAAAACCAAGATCGGTTAAACCTAAAACCGATAAACCGAAAACCAATATTCAAAATATGAAACGTGTGTGTTGTGAACTTGAGCTTATCATACTATACTAATCTTTACAATTTGGATCTAAACACAAAACTAAACTATGGTACCGAAGTCTTCTTGTAGAGCGCCGTCTCCAAGTTGACTCGGTCCAAACCGTGATTCACCAAGCAAGTGCTATATATGATCTTTGACGCTCGGGCTCTTGAATCAACATGTGAAAGCTTCCAATTCATCTTGTTGAAGCTAAACACCAACTAATATCTTGGTTAATGATCTGAAACTAAAATCACAAGATTATTAGTACACATAACTACATGAGTTAATCATCATCAAAACTAGAGTGGAATGCCTTTGGGCCAACACTATTCACTCCCCTCTAGGTGATTTCACTTTGTTCATCCTTGTCAAGCTTTGTGGTGGTAGCCATGGGAGTTTTGCTTGCCTTAGCCCCTTCAAACCCAAATCTCTTGATAAGTTCCTTCGTATACTTGGCTTGATTGATCCATCCTTCCTTTGCTTGATTTGGAGACCAAGGAAATAGTTAAGCTCACCCACATAGACATCTCAAATTCCTCCTTCATGCATGATTCAAAAACTTTGCAAAGATTTTCATTAGTAGAACCAAATATGATATCATCAACATATATTTGAACTATAAGTATATCATTTTCAACATGTTTTGTAAACAAAGTAGTATCTATTTTTCCTTTATTAAAACCATTAGAAATTAGAAATAAAGAAAGTCTCTCATACCAAGCCCTAGGGGCTTGTTTTAAACCATAAAGAACTTTGTCAAGTTTGAAAACAAAATCCGGATGTGTAGGATCAACAAATCTGGGGGGTTGTTCAACATACACCTCCTCTTCAATAAATCCATTTAAGAAAGCACTTTTTACATCCATTTGAAAAAGTTTAAAATATTTATAAGAAGCAAATGCAAGTGTCATCCGTATGGCTTCAAACCGTGCTACGGGTGCAAAAGTTTCCTCAAAATCGATACCTTCGACTTGAGTGTAACCTTGGGCCACTAACCTAGCTTTATTCCTAACAACATTTCCCGACTCATCCAACTTGTTCTTAAAGATCCACTTAGTACCAATTGTTGGTCTATCGTGGGGCCTAGGAACAAGATGCCAAACTTGGTTGCGCTCGAATTGATTGAGCTCCTCTTGCATGGCTAGCAACCAATATGAGTCGCCCTCGGTTTCGAGGATGTTCTTTGGTTCAAGGTGAGAAATAAATGCATAGTGCCCACAAAGATCATGAAGTTTAGAACGAATAGTTACCCCTTTTGATACTTCACCTATAATAAGATCCTTGGGATGATGTGGATTGTATCTCCAATCTTTTGGAAGTGGTTGAGTAGTCTCCACTTCAACTTCTTGAATTTCATTTCCTTGAACTTCATTTTCTTGAACTTCATTTCCTTCATCATCCTTTGGCATGTCTTCAAGAGTAGGTGAGACCTTCAAAGTAGTTCTCTCCATGTCTTCATTTAGGGAATCTATTTCTATAACATTCTTAACAAACACATTAGATTCCTCAAACTTTACATGTATAGATTCTTCAATAGTCAAGGATGACTTATTGAAAACTCTATAAGCTTTACTAGTATTAGAATAACCAACAAAAATTGCTTCATAAGACTTTGCATCAAATTTACCTAAATTATCTTTAGTATTCAAAACAAAACATTTACAACCAAAAACTTTAAAGTATGAAACATTTGGCTTTCTAGAAAAATAGATCTCAAAAGATGTTTTTGAAGTATTTTTGCATAAGAAAACTCTATTTGATATGTAGCAAGATGTGTTAACGGCCTCGGCCCACAGATAATGAGGGAGACCATATTCATTTATCATTATCCTAGCCATCTCTTGTAATGTACGATTTTTTCTCTCAACGACTCCATTTTATTGTGGAGTTCCAAGACAAGATAGTTCATGCTTAATTCCATGTTCTTCACAAAAAGTGGTAAAGGGTTGGTTATTGAATTCACCACCTCTATCACTTCTTATTCTTAAAATAGAAGAATCTTTTTCCTTTTCAACTCTTTTCTTAAAGGCTTGAAAATATGAAAAGGCTTGATTTTTGTGTACTAAAAAGAAAACCCAAGTAAAAGGCGTGAAATCATCAACTAAAACAAAAGCAAAACGATTCCCACTTAGACTTTTGGTTTGAGTAGGACCAAACAAATCCATATGGATCAACTCCAAGGGTCGTGATGTCATGATATCCTTGATTGACTTGAAAGAGGACTTGGTTTGTTTTTCAAGTTGGCACGCATCGCAAATGCGGTCCTTTTTAAAGTTCAAGTAAGGAATACCTTTCACCATTTCCTTGTTGTTTAATCTAGATAGATGGTCAAAAGAAATGTGGCCTAATCTCCTATGCCACAACTAAGAGTCATCATCGAGGGCTTTCAAACAAGTAGCATTGCATAGCATATTAGACATGTCAATCATATATACATTATTTTCAGGAAATCTAAAAATATACATGTATTGGATTGTCTATCAATAACTTTACATGCTAGGTTATCAAAAAAACATTAAAACCTTTGTCACAAAGTTGACTAACACTCAAGAGATTATGCTTGAGGCCATCAACTAAAACAACATTTTCTATTAATGGAGATGTACTAAGTTTAACATTACCAATACCAATGATTTTTCCTTTGGCGTCATCTCCGAAAGTGACGGTGCCACCTTCATGGTATCTTGATAGGGTTGCAAAGTTGTTGTTATCCCAAGTCATGTACCTAAGCAACCACTATCAAGATACCACAACCCTTTACGTCGTTGAGCCTTGGAATGTACCTACATCATTTAATAAATTTGTTGACTTTGGTACCCAAACTTTCTTGGGTCCTTGAAAGTTAGTATTCCGAACCCAAACATTATTATGCGATGCATTAATCCCATCAAAGCAAAATTTAACCAAATGACCTTTACGGCCACAATATGTGCATGAAAAGATTTTACCATACATGAATGCATGATGTGTGTGTGGAGTGTGAGCATGTTTAGGGTGCTTGGCATGATGTAAAGGTTGTGATTTATGAACATGAGCATGAATAGCATGTGAATGTTTATTTGGGACATGTTTCTTAGGAAACATAGCCTCTAGTCTATTTTTATCAAATTCACATTTCTTCAAAATAATTCCTAATGAATCAATTTTCTCTTTTAGCATGAAAATTTCATTTTCATCAATTTGTGAAAATTTACCTTTGCAAGAAATTTTATAGTTGTCAAAATCCTTTTGTGCAGAAACAAGAGTAGAAAGCAATTCATCTTTTTCTTTTGTAAGTGTGAAAACTTTGTGATTGAGAGATTCATTTTCTTTTTCATTTTCAAGTATTTCTTTTTTGAGAAAATCATAATTATGAGATAGTTCTTCAAAAGCTTCTCCTAGTTCATCTATAGAAAGCTCACAATCAATAGATATATCGGGAGTTACCTTGCTTGTGCTTTCATTTGCCATGAAGCACATGTTTGCGGTGTCGACTTCCTCATCGGATTCACTCTCCGAATTCCAAGTAGCCTTTAAAGCTTTCTTTTGTACGGCTTCTTGGAGGTGGATGGTTTGCTTTTATTTTTCGGGCATTCCGCAATAATATGACCCGGCTTCCGGCAATTGAAGCAAATGATTTTCTTCTCTTCTTTCCATGCCATCTCCTTCTATTTTAGAACTTTGCCTTGTTGTACATTCTCCGAACGTTCTTTACAAGAAGAGAAAGATCCTCATCATCCTCTTCTTCATCATCGTCGTCGGAGTAGGTGGAAGAACTCTTGAAGGCAACAGCTTTCTTCTTGGGAGGAGCCATCTCTTCTCTTATTTTTCTTTCCATCTCATGGGTCTTGAGATTCCCAATGAGACCTATAAGCTCCATTTCTTCCTTGTCATTGAGCTCCTTCAAAGTAGTGGCTTTGACTTTTTAAGATGGAGGGAGTGCACGGATGATCTTCCTCACTTTTTGGTCGTTGTCAATGCCGTCACCTAAAGAAGAAAGTCCATTAGTAATCTTTGTAAATTTAGTAACCATATCATCTATGGTTTTATTCTCTTGCATAGAAAAATTTTCATATTGGGAACGAAGAAGGTCGATTTTTGCCCTCTTTACTTTTGAAGTCCCCTCATGAGTGACAAGTAAGTGAGTCCAAATCTCATGTGCGGATTTACAATGAATAACTCTAGAAATATCATCGTCATTAAGAGCTTGAAGCAAGGCATAGTGTGCCCTAGCATTAGCGTCAAACTCTTTCGTGGCAATATCGGACCAAGTGTCCTCATCACCAGGGGGTGCATTAAAAGGCTTGGTCACCGCCTTTGCAACCCGGCTCCCGAAGGATTGCAAAAATACGGTCATCTTAACCTTCCATATGGGAAAGTTAAGGCCATCAAACTTGGGTGGGGTCTTAATTCCTTCGACCATTTTTACTAAGTGTATGAGGATGAAAAAATGAATAGATTGATTAGCAATATAGGATCTCTCTAAGTTTGTTAAGCCAAGAGCCTAGAGACCAAAGCTCTGATACCAATTGAAAAACACCTAGAGGGGAGGTGAATAGGTGTTAGTGCTAATCTAATGATCTTTTTAAACAAGTATGAAAGTATGATGCAATCGGTCACTCAAAATAAGAAATTGAAGCCGAATTCCCCGTGAAGGGCTCTAGAACTTCTCCTCTTTGATTCCTCTAGATTATGAGTTGAGGCACGTAATTGCTTTCTTGTTGAGATGAGTAAAGACCAAAAAATGCAAGTAATGAAATGTATGCAATAATGAAGTGCAAGCAAGAGGTATCACAAGATATAAATGTAAAGCAATGAAAAACAATAAGGAAACCAATCACAAACACAATGAATTTGTTTCGAGGTTCGAGCCACCGCTCTACGTCCCCGCCTTCACCACCGTGAAGGATTTCCACTATATCCAACGAGAAAATTACAAGAGGTCTACATAAGACCGGAGTACCAAACTCCTACCAATCCAACCTCTACACAAGAGGGATCTCAACACAAGGAACTACAAGTAACAAAGTGATCAACAAAGACCACACACTTCTCTCTTACAACTCCTTATAGAATGGGAATGATTGTTGGCTCAAGAAGTGTAGTGAGAAAATTCAGTTGAAAAGAGTAAGAAAAATCTTTAAAACAACTGAAAAACTTTGACCAAGAATGCACTTTAGAATTGAGAACTTTGAAAAACTTTTCTTCTCTTTTTGAAACACAAAACAATGGGTATTTTTCTTAATTTTCACAAGTGACTAATGCCATCTATTTATAGGGATTAGAGGAGATCTAATCATCATTATAACTAGTTTAATAGGTCAGGAAATAGCTCCCAAAATTTTAGAGATAGCTGACTAAAACATCACCATCAAATCCAATGATTAAAACTCAGAAAACTAGCCGTTGGGCTGCCGGCGGCTGTCGGTCGACCGCCCGGTCGACCGGCAGTGCATTGGCAAACTAGCCGTTGGATTCGGTCGACCGGAGGCTAAACAAAAAAAAGTCTCTTTGTTCTGTCGGGCGACAAAACCCGAGAGCAAGGGTCTTTCAGTCGGTCGACCGGTCCGGTCGACCAGCAGACGTGCACAAACGATCCCACCGGATCACTCAGTGCTGCAACACCTACAAGCGAGTTCACACTAGAACTCCTTTGGACTCTCTAGTTCCACTTGTTCCCGCAAGAACAAACACACGTAAGCACGCAAGCTTGCCGAGGCCGCACCTCAATACTGAGTTCTCACTAGAACTCGAAACACTGCGAACCCGCAAGTCCGCCTCCACAAAGTACAATGTAGAACACTTGGTGGTCTAAATACTTTGATCACCTAAAATAACTCTCACAACAACTCTCCTATAGGATGGATTTATCAATGGAAAGCTCAAGTATGTGTGAGAAAAACAAGGATTGATTTGTGGTGGAAAACTCAAAGAAATCACTTTTGAAAATTTTTGATAAACTCTCTTTTGATTTGGAAATATTGGCTCTAAAATATGTGGATAAAACCACTGATATGGGTAGGAGAAACTAGCCCAAAAACTCTCTTAAAATCTTATTTAAAACAGCCCAAGGGAGCCCCATTTTATGGGCTCCAAAAATCTGCCCGTTGGAAGCCAACTCAGCAGCACTGGCTGCTGAAGGTCGACCGCCAACGGTCGGATTTCTGACCGTTGGGAAGGTCGGTCGACTGGTCGGTCGATCGCCAACTGGGCAATGGCCTAGCGGTCGACCGCCCGGTCGACCGGGCCATTTCCAGAGAGCAAACACTCTCTGGCAGTCGACCGTGCGGTCGACCAGCCCAATCTGTGCACGTCTATGCACATCGGTCGACCGAAGCGGTCGACCGACTTCTTGTCCGGTCGACCGAAAGAAGGTTAGTCCAGGCAATTTTAGGGATTAAAATTTTGACTTTTTGACTTCAATAAAATCCCATAAATTCTCTAAAAATCTACAAAAATAAGTTCAGTATTATACTTTGATATACAAACATGTTTAAGTAAAAATCAAAACATGTTACAAACATTTTGAACTATTTTTGTGACTTAGAAATTTTGGCTTGAAACAAAATCCGTATTTTTTCAAATTGATTTTTCCAAAACTTCTCCAAATACAGAAACAAGATATTTTAAACACTTTTAAAGCTTAGTGATTGCACACATTTATTGCATTATTCTTTATTACATTCCATATTTATCATGTAATAAATCTGCTAAATTTCTTATCTTAAATGTCTATTTTGCAGAAGAAATCATGAGGAGAAAGTGGATAAAATCAAATAAATATCAGTTAAATTCAGATTTAACTAGATCTATTTAGTTAGAGGAGGATGATCCCAAATTCAGTTGGTTAAATTTAATTTTTGGTGAATCAGGTGGTTAAAGTTAAAGATCAACCGAGAATAACGTCAAATACAGAGTCCAAATCCAAAGAGATAAATGGATAGAGAGAAGATCAACAGATGAGATGAAGCAATTTTGACTCAGATTCTGACTGGATACATTTCAGTATTGGAATCATAACTTTCGCTATCAGAACTCAAATCTGATGATTCAAGATGATCCAGAAGGAGGACTTAAAGGGTTACAACTCTTAAGTTGATCATTATTTCTAATTCTATCATTTGATAAGCTATATTTAGCATACAATACGCCAATAAGCTGCAGATCAGAACTGAATATCCACATCAAATCAAGTTTGGAGATAAGATGAGGATTCAAATTCAGAAATAGCCAGCTTTCTCTATCTTCATACTCCTCTAACCTCTGCATTTCTCCTATAAATACCTACAATCTCAAAGGCAAAAGGAAGAACGAAGCAGAAAATAGAACTTACGCTAATTTGTAGTTTGTAACTTAGGTTTTTATTTTCTTTCATGTAATTTTTGTTTTATTTATGTAACTGAGAGGAGATGATACTTTCATGGAGGAATGAGAGCAAACTTGTACTGAATGTGACACCAGTGTAAGTGATCTTTTCTTTCATTGTTATTTGAATCGAATCGAGGTTTCCTTTTCTTTTCTACTCTTGTTTTTGTTCGCTTTCCTCTTTTGTGTTTGTGGATTCAAATGAAACCGATAGCCTCGAACTTGCCTTCTCCTTGCAAGTGTCGTTGATGGCTTATGGTGATGGACATCCATTTCTATAGTAGTATAGCTCGCCCCTTCATTTCATAATGTAAATCGGGAATGGGGAAGATCTCATCTGCCATGCTTCCTCGCCTTCAAAGAAAGGTACATCGTCGATACGGGTGAAAGGTAAACGGCGCTGAAGAGGTAAGTATATTTTTTAGGTTTTAGTTTTTCTTTCTTTTCTTGTAACTTTCAGTGTAAATCACCAACACCATAATCACCCAAATCTCTTTCACTATTTCATTTTCTTTGTACATATCACTTCTATTTTCTCCATCTTCTCATTCTACCACTTTCTCCCTAACTTAATTATAACTCTTTTTCATTTTCCTTTTAAGAAGCTAAAGAAGAATTTTAACCATTAATTGTAGCATAAAAGAGAACTTACTAAAGAAGCTTCCATCGCTAGTCCCTCCTTGTGGATCACGACCCGTATAGCCACTTGCTATCGCGGTAGAATTGAGCACTTGCACATCTCTATTTTAAAAGTTCTGAAATTCTGTATTTTTGTGCAGGTAAAACCTCAATCACTTAGTGTGTATGGATATGATTCACTACACATATATGATGAAATTGAAAACACCTAGAGGGGGGTGAATAGGTGATAGTGCTAATCTATACACTAAATGCGCTAAATGCGGAAGCTTAAAAACTATTTGCAACACACTTAGTACAATACACAAGTGTAGCCGAATTCCCCGTGAAGGGCTCTGGACTAACTGCTCTTGATTCCCCTAGATATGGGTTGAGGTGCTATATGAAGCTCTTGTGGTTAAGTACAAGTGAGGCACACACAACAATCCAAGCATATAAAAGATATGACAATATGAATCAATGCTCAAACACAAGCAAATAGATATGATGCTATGAATGATGCTATGCACAAATAAACAAGAGAGAGTTAGAGAGACAATGGATCAAACGCAAACACAAAGATATGTTTCGAGGTTCGAGCCCCTAGCTCTACGTCCCCGCCTTCACCGAGAAGGATTTCTAATCCACTATACTCCCACCGAGGGAACCTCCACCGAGGAGGATTTGTTACAACTCTAGGAGTACTGAATTCCTCTCTCAAACACCGCCTCACAACCGAGGGGTAGACCCGTAGCCAAACAACAACCAACACCTCTACCGAAGAGGGTTTCAACCAAACTCCACCCCTCACTAGAGGGAGCAAACCAATCACCCGATCAACCTCTACCAAAGAGGGATACAACAAAAGTAAGGGTGTTTACAACAAGTGGTTTCTTTCAACCACAAACAATCTCTCTTTCCTCTTTCCACAAAACAAGATCCTAATAGATTAGGATAGAAGATATAGTGAGAAGTGTGGAAAACAAGTGTTTTGATCAAAGAAATACTCTTGGGAAAATACCAAATAGATATTGAATTGAAGAACAATAAACCAATTTCCCAAAAACCTATTTTCTTTGAAAATACCAAAACACTTAAAACAAATGAAATGAATCTTTTTGCTCTTTAAACTCTTTTGTAAACTTGTTTTTAAAACCAGAGAATGGGGAAAAATTAGCTCTAAAAATCTTGGCCAAAATCCCAAAGGAATGGGGTTTATATAGGCCCAAACAGAAAACTAAGCCGTTAGGCTGATCTGGCAGCCTGATAGGTTTGGCGGTCGACCGCCTGGTCGACCGCCAACGGTCAAAAATATGACCGTTGGGCAAACCCAGTCAACCGCCTGGTCGACCGCCCAGATACAGAGAGCAGACTCACTGTTCCGGTCGACCTGCCGGTCGACCGCCCAGATGCAGAGAGCAAGGCTCTCTGGTCCGGTCGACCGCCCGGTCGACCGGGCCTTTGTCTGCCAGACGTGCACAAGTCTGTGCATGTCGGTCGACCGCAACGGTCGACCGGCCCATGGTGCGGTCGACCGCACGGTCGACCGACCTGGCCTGTCAGCCACAGCCTGGGTCAGAAACCTGGGTAAAATAATTTATAAAAATTCTTTTAACTCTTCTAAAAAATTCCCAAAATAGTTTTTAACATTTTGCATTGATATGTAAACATGTGATAAACATTTCAACTCAAATATCAAGCAATATAAACTATTTTTGTGTCTTATCATTTTTACCAAAAACCAAAACTTGTATTTTATCAAACTTGGATTTTTCTCAATAGGAAATCTGATTTTTCCTAAAACTCATGAATAGACATATCAAAATAAGTTTGTTTAAGATATGAAGCATGTATGTATATTGAACACATCTAATATACATAAAAACCATTTAAACTTATTTTGATCTAAACTATTCATGAAAACCAAAATCCATAAAACGTGTGTATATTGTGCACTTGAGCATATCAACTATTCTAAGCTTTACAAATGGATCTAAACACACTAAACTATGGATACCTAAGTCTTCTTGACGATCTTCCATCTTCAAGTCGACTCGGTCCAAACACCGTGATCCAACGAGCAAGGCTATGTATGATCTTGACGCTCGGGCTCGGGAATCACCAAGTGAAGGCTTCCAAACTCCTCTTTTTGAAGCAATCACCAACTAATATCTTGTTACATGATCTGAAACTAAAATCACAAGATTATTAGTAAACATAACTACATGAGTTAATCATCATCAAAACTAGAGAGGAAGGCCTCCGGGCCAACAATCTCCCCCTTTTTGATGATGACAAAACACATGGAGTTATATATGTATGGATTAAAGTTAAGCTTCAAAGAAGCTCCCCCTTAACTCATGCATAAACAAATAAACATAAATATGCAATGAATATTAAACACGAAACATGCATAGATATGCATAAACAATAAAAGGCTCTAGATGCCAATGAAATTTTCCAATGAAATTTTCAAAAATAAATAAACATGTTCTAGATACCAATTAAACTTAATATATGCAAAAACATAAGCATGCATATAAAACCATTAAACTCAAAATCTTTCTCCCCCTTTTTGTCAATCATCAACAAAGGGGTAAAAACCAAAACAATAAATACAATGTCAATGAGGGGTAAAAATCTTTCTCCCCCTTTTTGTCAATCTCCCCCTATTTGTCTATAACAAAAACAAAGTCAATAAGGGGTGACTTTAAATATGATATCAATTAAAAAAATATGTCAAAGAAATGCCTCTTGATACCAATTTAAAAAAATGAAAACAACATCTTGATACCAATTGAAATAATTGTTCATTTTAAACATATGATATCAATTGAAATTATTATTTTCTATCATAAAGTAAGGGAGTGGAATACTAAATACCAATTGAAAGATAAAATACGAGATTTTCTCCCCCTTTATGAAATACCAATAAAAACTATGCGTAGGCTCGAATTAAGATACCAATTGAAAGCTAAATCAATTGAAACAAGGTTGAAGCTCAAGCCTTAGCATAAACAAGTATATATGTATGGAATATTAGATACCAATCGAAATTGATACTATTGGAATTGAAAAACATACATACATACAAACATATATGAGTATACAAGAAAGGTCAAAATTGATACCAATTGAAAGAATTCAATGATACCAATTGAAATAACAATAATAATCAAGTGTATACATCATATAACCTATCCTCCCAATCATGGTTCAAGTTTTTAAATGATTTTCATTGTAAAGCATACATGAACATGATCGCCCATCCATCCGCCCGTGGAAGGTAGGGTTTTCAAAAATGAATTTGAAAATATAGTATGTTTGAAAAACTCTACCATATGAAGGACACGAACTAGTTAAAATGAAAAATTTGTTAACTAGTACAAAATCCTTCAAGAAAAGAATAAAACAAAATATTTTTCATGAAACAAGAAATCCACATGTTATTCATCACTCAAAATCAATTAAGCATAATTATGACTCAACAAAACATGAGTAAACAATAAATGTGAGTGTACAAATACAATGTGAAGATCATATAATCATGAAAATATTCAATTAAGCTCAATTATTCCTCAAAACAAGAAAATCATCAAAACTTATTTAATCTTCAAGGTATATGTATGTCTCATACAAACTAAAGTATACATACGTATCCAAACACAACGAGTCCACAAATAAAGATTTACATGAAAAGCAAATGACTCAAGGGGTATACATGTATATCTTAAAGTTTGACAAAACAAACATATACATGAAATGAAAACTCATAAAACAAATTCAAAAATAGGAATACAAGTTTAAAATGCATGGATCATCAAAACTAGACTATACTAGCACATCTAATGGGTTCAAATAAGCATTCAAGTTCAAACATATAAAGATTTATTTGTGGCCCACTATATGTACAAGTATATACCTAGTCTTAATGAAAACTAACATTCAAATATATATTCAACACATGAAGCATCAAACAAGACATAAATCATCATGATAAATCTTAAATATGATTATTATGTAAATTCACATGTTATTGAGCTATGATAAACATGATAGCTAAACAAAGGTGAGAACACTAAAATAATGTTCCATTTTAAACATGGGTGTCTCAAAGGCTATACATGTATGTCAAGGGTCTAATAAACATGGCATTTTCATAATAATCTAAAAACATCAAATCATGCTAAAGATAATGAACATGAAAAGCATGTAAACAATAACTAGGAGTTTAGGAATCGTTACCAAAACCTAGAAGGCAACTTTCCTTGCCTCCAAAACATGGTGGTCCTCTCCACCAAACATCCCTTGAAAGTGATGCATCCAATAGGTTCTCTTTAAGCACGGAACGCATCCACTCCAAGGTACGGTTACTCTCACGTCATGTGAGAGCCCACACCTACATCAAACATAAGAGGGGTGGTCTTTGGTACCCATAATCTTTTGGGTCCATGGGGGTTAGTCCCTTCTCTAACCCAAACAAACTTATTTGCTAAATTTGAAGTATGTATATGATCAAAAAAAATTTAGCAAGGTGGCCCTTTCGTCCACAATGTGTACAAGTGTACACATGAGCATACATGGTATGATGGTGGTGACCGTGAGTAGCATGTGTATGCCGTGGAGGGTGTACATGCAAAGATGGAGCTTGTTTCTTTCGAAACAAGGATTCCAAACGTGTATGGCTCTTGGCACATTGGCTCAAAGTAGAGCCCAAACAATCCATATTCTTCTTCAACAAACAAAAATCATCATTAATCCTAAAAGAAGAGGTGCATGCAATAGGTATGTTAGGTGAAGCTACACTAGCATGGCAAACATGTGAATCTATTTCTAAGATTTATTTTTATTTAAACAAATTTCTGATTCTTTTGAAATAAATTCAATTTCATTTTTCAAAATATTGTTATCTCTTAAAATAGAATCTACTTTAGAAGATAAAACCTCATTATTTTTTAAAACATTATTACAATCATTTTTAGACTTTAAAAATTCATTTTCTTTTAATGCAAGTTCAAGTTGAGATTTCAATGAATCCCTTTCATTAGAAATTTCAACTTTCTCTTGCAAAACAAAGTTAAGTCTAGAATGCAAACTTTTATTTTCTTTATTAAAGCCTAGACTTTTCTTTTTCAAAATGTTATATTTTTCAATTAATTTTTCACACACAATAGATAGTTCTTCATTTAAAGCATGTGCATCAACACATTCATCACATGAAGAACTAGAATCAATACTATCTAGTTGAGTTTCTGATTGTACCTCAAGGGAGTCATTCCCTTGGACCATGTAGCTTTGAGACTCGGATTCTCCACTAGATTCCTCCTCTTGTTGGATTGGCATTTGAAGCTTGGAGGTGGTAGTGGTTGTCAACATGTTCCACACTGCAAATGCGGAATCAAAGTTAGAAGCAAGTAAAAGATATTCTTTAGGAAGTGTGCTTCTAATAGCCTCAAGGGCTTGTGCATTGGCCCCTATATGCTTGCTATCACTAAGAAAGGATTCCTTGGTAATGGCAAGGTGAACCTTATATCCTAGGGCTTGTAGGTAAACGGACATCTTAGCCTTCCAAACAACAATGTTGGAAGGGTCAAACATAGGTGGGGTCATGAAGTCCATGGATGTAAACTATATGTGTGCAAGCAAACAAATGTGCAAATGCAAATGTAGATTAGCGAACAAGGATCTCACTCCTAGGATGTTAAGCCTAAGTATCAGGAGCGTAGGCTCTGATACCAATTGAAAACACCTAGAGGGGGGTGAATAGGTGATAGTGCTAATCTATACACTAAATGCGCTAAATGCGAAAGCTTAAAAACTATTTGCAACACACTTAGTACAACACACAAGTGTAGCCGAATTCCCCGTGAAGGGCTCTGGACTAACTGCTCTTGATTCCCCTAGATATGGGTTGAGGTGCTATATGAAGCTCTTGTGGTTAAGTACAAGTGAGGCACACACAACAATCCAAGCATATAAAAGATATGACAATATGAATCAATGCTCAAACACAAGCAAATAGATATGATGCTATGAATGATGCTATGCACAAATAAACAAGATAGAGAGAGTTAGAGAGACAATGGATCAAACGCAAATACAAAGATATGTTTCGAGATTCGAGCCCCTAGCTCTACGTCCCCGCCTTCACCGAGAAGGATTTCTAATCACTATACTCCCACCGAGGGAACCTCCACCGAGGAGGATTTGTTACAACTCTAGGAGTACCGAACTCCTCTCTCAAACACCGCCTCACAACCGAGGGGTAGGCCCGTAGCCAAACAACAACCAACACCTCTACCGAAGAGGGTAACAACCAAACTCCACCTCTTACTAGAGGGAGCAAACCAATCACCCGATCAACCTCTACCAAAGAGGGATACAACAAAAGCAAGGGTGTTTACAACAAGTGGTTTCTTTCAACCACAAACAATCTCTCTTTCCTCTTTTCCACAAAACAAGATCCTAATAGATTAGGATAGAAGATATAGCTCAAGTGTGGAAAACAAGTGTTTTGATCAAAGAAATACTCTTGGGAAAATACCAAATAGATATTGAATTGAAGAACAATAAACCAATTTCCCAAAAACCTATTTTCTTTGAAAATACCAAAACACTTAAAATAAATGAAATGAATCTTTTTGCTCTTTAAACTCTTTTGTAAACTTGTTTTTAAAACCAGAGAATGGGGGAAAATTAGCTCTAAAAATCTTGGCCAAAATCCAAAGGAATGGGGTTTATATAGGCCCAAACAGAAAACTAGCCGTTAGGCTGATCTGGCAGCCTGACAGGCTTGGCGGTCGACCGCCCGGTCGACCGCCAACGGTCAAAAATATGACCGTTGGGCAAACCCGGTCGACCGCCCAGATACAGAGAGCAGACTCTCTGTTCCGGTCGACCTGCCGGTCGATCGCCCAAATACAGAGAGCAAGGCTCTCTTGTCCGGTCGACCGCCCGGTCGACCGGGCCTTTGTCTGCCAGAGTGCACAAGTCTGTGCACGGCCCATGGTGCGGTCGACCGCACGGTCGACCAACCTGGCTTGTCAGCCACAGCCTGGGTCAGAAACCTGGGTAAAATAATTTATAAAAATTCTTTTAACTCTTCTAAAAAATCCCCAAAAATAGTTTTAACATTTTGCATTGATATATAAACATGTGATAAATATTTCAACTCAAATATCAAGCAATATAAACTATTTTTGTGTCTTATCATTTTTACCAAAAACCAAAACTTGTATTTTATCAAACTTGGATTTTTCTCAATAGGAAATCTGATTTTTCCTAAAACTCATGAATAGACATATCAAAATAAGTTTGTTTAAGATATGAATCATGTATGTATATTGAACACATCTAATATACATAAAAACCATTTAAACTTGTTTTGATCTAAACTATTCATGAAAATCAAAATCCATAAAACGTGTGTGTATTGTGCACTTGAGCATATCAACTATTCTAAGCTTTACAAACAGATCTAAACACACTAAACTATGGATACCTAAGTCTTCTTGACGATCTTCCATCTTCAAGTCGACTCGGTCCAAACACCGTGATCCAACGAGCAAGGCTATATGTATGATCTTGACGCTCGGGCTCGGGAATCACCAAGTGAAGGCTTCCAAACTCCTCTTTTTGAAGCAATCACCAACTAATATCTTGTTACATGATCTGAAACTAAAATCACAAGATTATTAGTAAACATAACTACATGAGTTAATCATCATCAAAACTAGAGAGGAAGGCCTCCGGGCCAACAGAAATATCTATGTTTTTGACAATAAGCACTAAAATGATTTTGGTTAAAAACACAGGTATATATGAAACTCCAAAAATCAAAACGGTATTTTTCCAAAATGAAAACTCTTTTAAAAACTCATCTAAATCTTGTGTGTGAGTGTATATGATACTTGAGCAATTCACCAACTAATCTATCCTTTACATTTTATCTAAAACAAAATCTTAACAAAACCAACCTAGACACAAGTCTTCTCTTGAAGGTCTTCACTTGAAAATCTTCTTCTCCTTCTTGACTTGGTCAAAACCTTGATCTAAAGAGCTAGACTCCTCTTGAGTACTTGATGTGATCTTGATGCACAAGCTCTTGAATCACCATGTGCTAGCTCCAAAACTTAACTTTAAATCCTTTGATGAAGCTAAACACCTACTTAGATCTTGATCACAAATCTGAAACTAAATAAACATAAGATCATTAGTATTATAACTACATGAGTTAATCATCATCAAAACTAGAGTGATGGGCCTTTGGTCCAACAGCGCCTTCCCAAGGCGCCACAGGCCTAGGGGGCGTGAGGCCCGCGTGCTGATGTAGCACGCCACGTCAGCAAACCTTATTTTTTAAATTTTTTATTAGTTAAATTTCTACATAAAGAACTCTGTACTTAACAAGTATTGTATAAATGTCCATTTTTAATTCAGAATATAATTTAATAATGTAATTTTGTGTAAAGAACACGAGAAAGATTATATTTACTATATTCCCTTTCTTTCTTCTCTCTGCGCGAGACACAGCATGTCTGCATGCGCGGACCCAAGTCGACACTGCGCTTACGCGGGGTTCGAGGCGGCGCGCTTGTGCGTGCGCGGGAGCCGAGGCGATCGCGGTGCCTGCACGCTAGGGTTCGAGGCGACGGGCGCCGCCCGGGCCGCCCGACATGGCCAATCTCAGGCCATCTTCAATGGAAGGGTCAAGAGAGCCTTCCCTCTCTATATATATAGGGGCCTCTCTTTCCCATTTTACTTACAACAAATTCAGAACCAGGGAGAGAGGAGGCCTAGGGAAGTAGAAGAAGAGGAGAAATTCTTGGTCAAAGGTAATATTTAATTTTTTTTTATTTAGTTGCTAATTATTCTGAATAAGCTATAGGGTTAGTATATATTACGTTAGTATATATTACATGAATAGAAGAAAATTTGGTTACTCAATGGATAAACAAATTAACAAATAATGTATAATAATTTAATTAGGTTAAATTTATTGGTTGGCTAATAAACTATATTTGCTAAGGGTTAAAAATGGTATCAATATTTATTGAAATAATTTAACTAATTGGTAGGGTATATAATTAGTGAATTTAATATTGCTAATAAATGTATGATAGCTAACAATTAGGGACACACATGAGACCATGAGAAATGTAAGGACTCTACCTTGTGTAACATGTGTTAATATTCTAAGTACTAACATAATTTTCTTGATAATTATATAAATAATAATTAATGATTCTAGCATTACACCTATATCTTTAATGATAAAATGATAAATCAAACAGCTAGCTATGAACTAGTATGTGTAGGATAAATAACAAATAAACACATTCAGTAGGAATTAGATACTTGCAATCTATCTAATAATTACCACAAAATATTGAATGGTTAACGTAGTAAATAATTAAATATAAAAAAGAACAGAATGAGCAAAAATATAAGTAACAAAATTTAGAGTTGGTGGCAAGTGTAAAATAATTATTAGTTAACAAATGGAAATCATATAACTATTTAATAACTAGTATTTAAAGCTTAAATAATTAGTAATTCACATAATTAATTAAAATAATAATAGTAGTATTTAATTGCAATAATAATTGTTTAAAGTAATTATTGAACTATGAATGGCCGATACCTTAATAACTAATATAACAACATTGAATAAAATATAGAAAACTAAGATACAGTCTATATTATACCAAATAAATAAGGTATTCACTCAGAAAATTGAGAAAACGAAACTAACATAAACTGTTTAAATATTTAGGCTATGAACCTGACTCAGTGTCAGTTATCATTAAACTCAGATTCTAACGATATCAGGCAAGTGTACACGTTTCTCTCCTTTTTGACTCACCGTTAGATTGTGATATTTTCCTTGATCATTATCTCTCGATGTCATGCATATGGTTATCGGTATTTATCTTATGATCATGTTATAGTCTCCTTTTTCTGTTGCTATATCGATATTATCAACGATTTCATCTCGTGATCATCACCTTGCATATCACTTTTGTATCTCATTGTTGTTCATGCGTACATTCAATAAAATTGACATAATTATTGCTTGTATGTGATAGACTGATTTATTAACACTAAAATTTGTACTGATAAAGACTATGATTTATGATCTGAATTATTCGAGGAAAATGATAATAGTAGAATGAACACTATGATAATCTTGATTATTTGGGATTTTCAGAGAATTATTGAGAATATAATTTATGAATAAAGAGTGTATATCGGATAATGTTTTAATCCTGATATTACAAGAAATTAATTGAGAAAATTAACTAATATATTTTAAGGAATATTCAAGGATAATATATCGAATGATGTTGTGATCATGATATTACTGGAAATTAATTTAGGAAATCGATCAAAATATCTTGTACCAATATTTGAGGATATTCTATTGGATTATAATGTTTATGATCTTGACCAGTTTACTATGACCATCGGATTACGTATTAGATGACACTGACATTATTTACACGGCTTTGCATTTAATCTCTTGACATTGTCGTTGTTAACACTGGCCGTGATCATGACATACACTGTATTCACTATCTGACATTGACATCTTCGACGTCGACTTGTGATCATGTCTCTCGAAGTCACATTGTCTTACACTTACATTAATTAATAAAAATCAACTAAGCCGGGGTTATTGGGAGAGACGGGTAGCAGGGGATCAGAAAGGTGTGCTTAGAATGGCGACCCCTCGTGGGTTTGGATGCCACACGTGATCTTGTGTTCTTATGTTCTTGTGATTTATGCGTGCACTTATTCAAATCACCTAGAGGGGGGTGAATAGGTGATATGGCTAATCTATTGAACTAAATGCGGAATTTAAAACTTAATTGCAATTACAACAATGGATGCACACAACCAAGCAAGTATATGATATAGCAATATGCACAAAGTAAAGAGAGAGAGAGATAAAGTAAGAGTCAAGGGATCAAGCGCAAACAACAAGATATGTTTCGAGGTTCGAGCACCCAGCTCTATATCCCTGCCTTCACCCAGAAGGATTTTAAGTCCACTAGCTTGTCCACAAAGGACTCCCACAAAGGGAACCTCCACTGAGGATTTGGGGCAATCACAATACAAGGAGTACCCAACTCCTCTCCTTACAAACACAACCTCCTCCTTGAGGCACAACTCTAAGCCAACAAACAATCACCTCACAACTTGAGGGATTAGCACAAAGCTTACAAGGATCACCTCACAACTTGAGGGATACAACCCAAAGGCACAAAGCCATGCAAAGATTGGGTTTACAACTTAGTGGTCTAAGAAAACAACCACAACAATTCTTTCTCCCACACAAAGATCCTATAGAATAAGAAAGTAGATGTTGCTCAAGTGTGGAGAAAACCAATGGAATGCAAATCAAAATCACAAAGAAAAATCCTTGGGAAAGACTAGAAACCAAGATGAAGAAGTTCAATCAAACACTTTTCCCAAAAACCCTTTTCTATGATTTTCCAAACCCTAGCAAAAACACCAAATAGATTGTTCAATTTGAGTTCAAAAACTTCTTTTGATTGCTATGAAAACACCAGAGAGTAGGGAAAATTCGCACAAAAAATCTTAGAGAAAACAGGCCATCGATGGGGTATTTATAGCCCCCAGAAAAATATAGCCGTTGGCAGCAGATTCTGCCAAAAATGGCCTACCGGTCGACCGGTCGGTCGACCGGCCAACGGTCAGATTTGATCGCAGGCACCATCCGGTCGACCGAAAAGAACAGAGAGCACTGCTCTCAGTTCCGGTCGACCGGCCCACTGGGCTGCCAGACGTGCACAGCTCTGTGCACGTCGGTCGACCGCACGGTCGACCGGACCTTGGTGCGGTCGACCGAGCGGTCGACCGACCTGGCCTGTCAGCCAGTTCTGGGTCTGATAAACAGGGTAATTATTATCCAATAAATTCCCATAAAATCGATAAAATTACACAAAAATAGTTTTATCATTTTATATTGAAATATAAACTTGTGTTAAACATTTCAACACAAATATCAAATATTTGAACTCTTTTTGATGTCTAGGAAATTTTACCAAAAAACAAAAACCGTATTTTCTAAAACTTGGATTTTTGAATAGAAAATACGTTTTGTCCAAAACTCTTCCAAAACAAAAAACATGATATTTAAACACTTTGAAGCATGATGCATATGGATAGAAATCCAATATACATGAAACATATATATATCATAGTTTTTGACTTTAATTCCAAAAATATGTTTTATTAGAAGTACCAAAACATAAAACACATGAAATAGACTATCAAGCTAAGTTTGTTTAAATAGTTGAAGCATGCATGTATATAGAACAAATCTAATATACATTAAACATGTAAACTTATTTTGATATATCTATTCATGAAACCAAGATCGGTTAAACCAAAAACCGAAAACCAAAATATGAAACGTATGTGTTGTGAACTTGAGCATATCATACTATTCTAATCTTTACAATTTGAATCTAAACACAAACTCTAAACTATGGTACCGATGTCTTCTTGTAGAGCGCCGTCTCCAAGCCGACTCGATCCAAACTTGATTCACCGAGCTTGA
The DNA here is from genome assembly GCA_038442645.1 of Agave tequilana. Classification (NCBI taxonomy): domain Eukaryota; kingdom Viridiplantae; phylum Streptophyta; class Magnoliopsida; order Asparagales; family Asparagaceae; genus Agave; species Agave tequilana. The sequence continues at coordinate 358,965 of JAVJIF010001756.1, read as the reverse complement.
CTCCTATGAGTGCTATATATGATCTTGTCGCTCGGGCTCTTGAATCACCATGTGAAAGCTTCCAAATCATCTTGTTGAATCTAATCACAAACTAATATCTTGATTAATGATCTGAAACTAAAATCACAAGAATATTAGTACACATAACTTCATGAGTTAATCATCATCAAAACTAGAGTGGAAGGCCTTTGGGCCAACAATCTCCCTCTTTTTGATGATGACAAAACTCATGGAGTTATATATGCATGGATTAAAGTTAAGCTTCAAAGAAGCTCCCCCTTAACTCATGCATAGGGATAAACAACAAATTATGCAATGAATACTAAACATGAAACATGCATAGATATGCATAAAACAATAAATGGCTCTAGATACCAATGAAAGATACCAATGAAATTTTCAAAAACAAATAAACATGCTCTAGATACCAATTAAACTTATTATATGCTAAACAAAACTAATGATCTCTTTTACAAGCTCTTGATACCAAAAATAAACATGTTTTATAAATAATGCTTTGATACCAAATGAACTTAATAAAAATATAAAACATGCATACAAACATGCATATAAACTCAAATTCTTCTCCCCATTTTTGTAAATCATCAACAAAGGGGTTAAAAATAAAACAAAACTAACCAAAAAAAAAACATATTCATCTCCTTTTTTTTTTTTGTTCAAAACAAAGAATCAATAAAGGGATGTTCACCCCTTTTGGTCTAAAAACAAATATGATACCAATTAAAAATGTGTCAATGAAGTGCATATAGATACCAATTAAAGTGAAACTATACAATTGAAAAACAAAAATCTTGATACCAATTGATAAGTAAACAAACAACATACCAATTGTAAAAAAACAATCTTGATTTCAATTGAAATTAAACATAACAAATTTTGAATTTCTAAACATAAATGTTGATACCAATTGAAATTAAACATAGATCTTAATACCAATTGAAATTATTATTTTCTATCATAAAGTAAGGGAGTGGAATACTAAATACCAATTGAAAGATGAACTACAAGATTTTCTCACCCTTTATGAAATACCAATAAAAACTATGGTAAGGCTCGAATTAAGATACCAATTGAAAGCTAAATCAATTGAAACAAAGTTGAAGCTCAAGCTTATCATCATAAACAAGATTTGTGCTTAAAGATATAGGGATATAGTAAGCACAACTAAAACACATATATGTATGAAAAGTTTGATACCAATCAAAATTGATACAATATGAAATGAAAGCATACATACACAAAAATATATGAGTATACAAGAAATGTTAAGATTGATACCAATTGAAAGAATTCAATGATACCAATTGAAACAACAATAAGATCAAGTGTATATCTCATATTCCTATCCTCTCAATCATGGTTCAAGTTTTTAAATGATTTTCATTGTAAAGCATACATGAACATGATCGCCCATCCATCCGCCCTTGGAAGGTAGGGGTTTTCAAAAATAGGTTTGAAAATGTAATATGTTTGAAAATCTCTACCAAAGTGAGGAATACGAACTAGTTAAATGGAAAGTCTTATAAACTAGTACGAAATCCTTCAAGAAAGCAATCAAACAAAATGTTTTTCATAAAACACATGTAAATCACATGATCACTAAACACTCAAAATCCATAAAGCCCATATCATAGTCTCATGAAAACAAATCATGAGTAAACTAATAAAGTGAGTGTACAAGTGTTGTGTGACACATATCAACATGAAAATATTCAATTAAGCTCATGTGGAATTCCTTAAAAACATTAACACATGAAAAACTAAATTTTCATTTCCAATTGAAATTACCTAAAAATATGAAAATCATGAAAATCACCAATTGAAATCATCAAAACGATTTAAACTTCAAGGCATATGTATGTCATGTACAAACTAAAGTATACATACATATCCTAAACATAATGAGTCCATAAAAGTATATGCATGAGGCACGTGGCTCAAGGGATGTATATGTATAATCAATAGTTTAGACAAGATGGACATATACATGAAGTTAAAACACATGATCATAGAAACATATCCAAAATGAGGAATACAAGTTAGAATGCATGAATCATCAAAACTAGACTATACTAGCACATCTAATGGGTACAAATAGGCATTCAAGCACAAACATAAAAGATTTACTTGTGGCCCATTCTATGTACAAGTATAAATCCTAGTTTTCATGAAAACTAACATCTAAACATATATTCAAATCATGAAGCATAAAACGACACATAAATCAACATGATAGACATAAAAATGATCATAAACATCCAATATGAACATTATGTATATGCATGTGCATTAGATCTAGGGCATACATGATAGTACTAAACAAGGTGAGAACACAAAGATAAGTTCATGTTAAACATGGGTGACTCAAATAACTAAACATGTACATCACTAATCTAATAAGCATGGCATAAGCATAATGAACAATAAACATGACATGCTATAAATGGATAAACATGAAAAGCATGCAAATAAAAATGGGAGTTAGAGAATGATACCAAAATCGATGAAGGCACCTCTCTAGTTCTCCAAACCAATGGTGGTCTTCTCCACCAAACTCCCCTTGAAAGTGATGCATCCAAAGTGTTTCCTTTATGCACGGAACGCATCCACTTCAAGGCACCAACACTCTCACGTTATGCGAGAGCCCACTCCTACATCAAAAATTAAAGGGGTGGTCTTTGGTACCCATTTTCTCTTGGGTCCACGGGGGTTAGTATCTTTCCTAACCCAAACAAGATTACATGCTAAATTTTCATTATGTAAACGATCATAGCAAAATCTAGCAAGATGGCCTTTTCGGCCACAATGTGTACATGTGTACACATGAGCATACGTGTGATGGTGGTGATCGTGCAAAGCATGTGTATGCCGTGTAGGGTGTGCATGCAAAGATGGAACTTGTTTCTTGCGAACCAAGATTTTCAAACGTGTATGATTCAATGTGCATTGGCTCAAAGTGGAGCCCAAACAATCTACACTTTTCTTCAAAACATTTATATCATTTTCAATACTTGAAGATAAAGTGGAGCATGCAATAGGTGTGCAAGAAGAAGAAGCTATACTAGCATGGCACACATGAGAATCAATATCAATTTTTAAAGATTTATTTTTCTTTAAAACTAAATCCAATTCTTTTGTAATGGAATCAATTTTATTTTTTAAAACAAGGTTATCTTTTAAGACAAAATCCAATTTAGAAGATAAAACCTCATTATTTTTCACAACATCATCACAATCATTTTTGTTTTTCAAAACATCAATCTCTTTTAGGGCAAGGTCTAGTTTAGATCTTAGTGAGTCACGTTCACAAGTAATCTCTTCCTTCTCTTGCAAAACTAATTCAAAAGATGAGCACAAATCCTTCATTTCTTCTTTTAATTCAAAATGTTTCTTTTTCAAAGAATCATGTTTTTCCATAAAATTTTCAAGCTTTGTGGCAAGTTCTACATTTAAATTTTGAACTTCTAAGCATCCATAGCAATAGGTACTAGAGCTATCATCTATATGAGAATCCGATTGTACCTCAAGGGAGTTCTTCCCTTGGACCATGAGGCAATGATCGTCGAACTTTTCTCTCCTAGATCTTCTCAACTTGTTGATAATCCTTGGTAGCTCGGGAGAATTTAATATGCTCCAAACTGCAAAAGCCGAGTCATAACGATCAAACACCGGTAAAAGATGTTCATTTAGAGATGCTCTAAGTGTTCTAAGTGCTAATGCATTTGCCTTTTTATGCTTGCTATGATTTGGGTAGGATTCATTAGTAGTGGCTTGATAAACTAGATGTCCTAGGTTTTTCAAATGACTACTCATATTGGCCTTCCAAACATCAAGTCTAAAAAAGTCAAACATAGGAGGGTTATCCATGAGTGCAACTATATGTGTGCAAATGAACAATGCAAATGAAGATTAGCAAACCAAGATCTCACTCCTAGGTGGTTAAACCTAAATATCAGGAGCGTAGGCTCTGATACCAATTGAAATCACCTAGAGGGGGGGTGAATAGGTGATATGGCTAATCTATTGAACTAAATGCAGAATTTAAAACTTAATTGCAATTACAACAATGGATGCACACAACCAAGCAAGTATATGATATAGCAATATGCACAAAGTAAAGAGAGAGAGAGAGATAAAGTAAGAGTCAAGGGATCAAGCGCAAACAACAAGATATGTTTCGAGGTTCGAGCACCCAGTTCTACATCCCCGCCTTCACCCAGAAGGATTTTAAGTCCACTAGCTTGTCCACAAAGGACTCCCACAAAGGGAACCTCCACCGAGGATTTGGGGCAATCACAATACAAGGAGTACCCAACTCCTCTCCTTACAAACACAACCTCCTCCTTGAGGCACAACTCTCCAAGCCAACAAACAATCACCTCACAACTTGAGGGATTAGCACAAAGCTTACAAGGATCACCTTACAACTTGAGGGATACAACCCAAAGGCACAAAGCCAAGCAAAGATTGGGTTTACAACTTGGTGGTCTAAGAAAACAACCACAAACAATTCTTTCTCCCACACAAAGATCCTATAGAATAAGAAAGTAGATGTTGCTCAAGTGTGGAGAAAACAAATGGAATGGAAATCAAAATCACAAAGAAAAATCCTTGGGAAAGACTAGAAATAAAGATGAAGAAGTTCAATCAAATACTTTTCCCAAAAACCCTTTTCTATGATTTTTCAAACCCTAGCAATTCAAAAACTTCTTTTGATTGCTGTGAAAACACCAGAGAGTAGGGAAAAATTCGCACAAAAAATCTTAGAGAAAACAGGCCATCAATGGGGTATTTATAGCCCCAAAAAAAATATAGCCGTTGGCAGCAGATTCTGCCAAAAATGGCCTACCGGTCGACCGGTCGGTCGACCGGCCAACGGTCGGATTTAACCGCAGGCACCATCCGGTCGACCGCCCGGTCGACCGAAAAGAACAGAGAGCACTGCTCTCAGTTCCGGTCGACCGCCTGGTCGACCGGCCCACTGGGCTGCCAGACGTGCACAGCTCTGTGCACGTCGGTCGACCGCACGGTCGACCGGACCTTGGTGCGGTCGACCGAGCGGTCGACCGACCTGGCCTGTCAGCCAGTTCTGGGTCTGATAAGCAGGGTAATTATTATCCAATAAATTCCCATAAAATCGATAAAATTACACAAAAATAGTTTTATCATTTTATATTGAAATATAAACTTGTGTTAAACATTTCAACACAAATATCAAACATTTGAACTCTTTTTGATGTCTAGGAAATTTTACCAAAAACCAAAAACCGTATTTTCTAAAACTTGGATTTTTGAATAGAAAATACGTTTTGTCCAAAACTCTTCCAAATACAAAAACATGATATTTAAACACTTTGAAGCATGATGCATATGGATAGAAATCCAATATACATGAAACATATATATATCATAGTTTTTGACTTTAATTCCAAAAATATGTTTTGTTAGAAGTACCAAAACATAAAACACATGAAATAGACTATCAAGCTAAGTTTGTTTAAATAGTTGAAGCATGCATGTATATAGAACAAATCTAATATACATTAAACCATGTAAACTTGTTTTGATATATCTATTCATGAAACCAAGATCGGTTAAACCAAAAACCGAAAACCAAAATATGAAACGTGTGTGTTGTGAACTTGAGCATATCATACTATTCTAATCTTTACAATTTGGATCTAAACACAAACTCTAAACTATGGTACCGATGTCTTCTTGTAGAGCGCCGTCTCCAAGCTGACTCGATCCAAAACTTGATTCACCGAGCTTGACTCCTATGAGTGCTATATATGATCTTGTCGCTCGGGCTCTTGAATCACCATGTGAAAGCTTCTAAATCATCTTGTTGAAGCTAATCACAAACTAATATCTTGATTAATGATCTGAAACTAAAATCACAAGAATATTAGTACACATAACTTCATGAGTTAATCATCATCAAAACTATAGTGGAAGGCCTTTGGGCCAACACTTATTATTACATGTTATATGATATCTGAGTACAGTGAACTGTAGGGTTCGCAGCCGAAAGAGGGTTCCACTGTAGGCTTCCCGGGGGATGACTGGCATCCCATCTGTTCCCGGGAGATGATTTATGCGTGCGCTTATAGTTTAACTGTTACTATTACTGTTACTGAGTACATAGCGGTACCACTTGGTTAGCACCAGGAAACTGAGGCCGTGGTCCCGGGTATGCATGAGACCCACCTAAAACACAGATCCCCATCTCCAATATCAATTTCAAGTAACAAGACCTTTAACAATAAACATAGTATGAAAGAAACTTTATAATAAGACCTTGTTATGCATTTTTAATCATGTTGTTATGTAACCATGTTGTAAATGTTATTGTACTTTTAATATGATTTCAGTATATCGAGCATTAGCATATTATATGTAATTGTGCATATGGCAACTATTCTAGCGTGTTTCTTTTACTCCCCCATTTATTACTCACTTAGGTCGCTATTGACGACCCTGAGCTTGTTTTCTCAGGTTATGATCCAGGGACTCCACAGGACCAGGAGTACTTCGAGCACATCACTGATCTCTAGTAGGCGAATTTTTTTATTCTCATTATGTGAGAGACTTTATGGTTCTTTTCTCTATTTATTTATATTGTAATAAGTGAAATCTTTGGTGACATTATGTACTTGATTTCTTCTAACTGGAATTAAAAAAACATTATTATTTGATTTAATGTACTAAGACTTAACGTATTTGTTTTGAAAAATACGTCACCGGCTCTCGTCACGTACCCACTTTAATGTAGTATGGTTGCGGGGCGTGGCATACCCCGATGGTCGTCTGAGCAAGTCAACAGCCTATATGAGTCCTCACCCTGAAGACGACCCCTCGGGAGCCACCTGAAAGATGGAGGCTTGCCCATGTCAGATGCTCAGAGCCAGCCTACAAAGGGACTTACCCTAATGGACACCCGAGCAAGTCAGTAGTCCATCTTGGGTCCTCACCCCGAAGGCGACCATGACAACACACCTCCGAAGCTAGGTGTCTCCCCCCTCAGGTAAGATTCACAAGTACTATTGAGGAATGAACCCACTCGAAAACTACATGCTAAATCATCCCAAATGCTTCGGGACCGAAATAGCCCCCCAAGCAGACGCAATAACAAGTCAATCACAATCACAAATAAGGCAATATATAAGGAGTACTTCCATTCAAAATGCACTGATTTATTATAAAGTTTCCTTTTTCTCGATTACATCCATCCACGTACAAGTATGGTTACATCTAATAAGAATAATACAAGATCTATTACATGTATGTGTTTTTCTTAAGAGAAAAAATTCAGGAACGCCCTCGGCTACGTCCCCAACAGCGTGCAAGAGATGCATCCTAAACAAAGGTTCCGAGAACTCCCAGGAAGACACCAGTAGGAGTGATCACGCCGCGAACTACAGTCTGAAACCTGCAAGGCGATGAGGATACCGATGACAAGACCGTGAGTCCAAAGATGAACTTAGGAGCGATGGCAAGTAAGTAACGGCATCGAATAGGAGTACAGACAGCCAATTTCAGGATCGAAACCATCATCAAGTACGCCTATCTCCCTACTCCATGGTCGCCGCAAAGGAAGGAAAGGGCGTCGAGCCCCAACCCTGCTCAGCCTGATCTGGTCAGAGGCCAAATGTGCAGACTAAGCAGAAATTAGAACATTCTCTGTCCTTCCTGACAGTCGGGCCTCGTCGCGAAAGTTGAAGCTTCTTGATGAGCCCATCATGAACATCAAAGCTCTTCGACAAACAAACTCCTGAACATCATGAGTGCACCAATCATAACCATGCTCTCCCTCTCCTTCCTCCATCAAACAAAGAAGGAAGGAGACATCACCGCCTCATAGAACAAGGCAAAATCTTAGAAGTAAGGAATTTTCAAGAAGCAGCTCAGAACTCCCCTGAAGAGTTTCACCCTATTTATAGAGGAAAAAGAAGCTGAGGCATCAACCATTCAGAAGACTAATTCCAAAAGAAGTTGAAAGGCCACTCGATCAACGGCCTTCAAGTGTCACGACAGTTTGGTTCTGAATTGTTGCGCTAGATACGCCGCCACGACTCCTCAAAAAGTAGCGATTAATTGACTGATGTGACAACAGATTTGACGCGCATTTAAGGCAATGCCATCCTATAGAGATATGCATGCCACTAAACGACAAGAACTGAAGTGATAGTGATTAAACCAAGTCCAGACCTGAGAAGTCTGCTCCTTTCTCTCAGAGTACTTGAGAACTATAACCTCTGAGGAAGAGTTCCCTAGGAAAGACTCTCGACCTCTCCAAAGAGGGAAGCAGAGGGAGCATCTGTAGTTGTCAGTTTTAACCCGCTCAAGATCACGTCATGTATCCATCTAGTATCAAACAAGCGCGCGACACATGGTCGCTTTTAGAACTCTCGCGCAGGAGTCTTCAGTCAATTCAAAATCTAAACAGATCAGGTAGTTAGAAGGAAGAGATAAAGCAGTTGTGAGAAGTCTCTATCTCTAAGCCAAGTCTTCATTTGAACTTAGTAGTTACAGCTCGGGAATAAATCAACCACATCAACAATTGGGCACAGACTACCATATAAAGATGAACTATCGCCCAACCATTTCAAAACAGGTTGTTTAGCTGTAAACCGCCCTCTGCGATAAGCAGTTAATGTTTAAACAAAACTGAACTCTTCAGCCTTATCCAACAGACATTACTTGTATAAATAGTAAATCCCTTCCAACGTGAAAGGGGATGATCAATTGAGCCCAGAAACCCTAGCACACGAGAGAATCACCATTATAATCACCGTTATTATAGGGGAATCTCTCTCTTCTCTTCTGTGATTTTTCTCTTTTGGGTTTTTCACGTAAGTCTCAGTTGTTTTTGTTGATTTTTCTGAAATTTGTTTGACCCGTCTTCATAATTTTGGTGCGTAGATAAGTTTCATAGAAAATTACCCACATCAAATGGGCTAGGCTCGGTCCAACGATGGAGCCCCAGTTGGTGTGTCTAGCAAGATTCAATTAGATATAAAGTAATAGCCTTGACTTTTGAGATATTAGAAGAGATATACACACCTCCAAATCTTTTGTATTTAGAAACTTAACCTCTAAATATTTGATATTAGAAATTTACCACTCCAATCTTTATGGTCTTAGAGAAATAAATACTAAGGATGTCACTTGTTGTTAATTTTATGAAATTTTAGAGTAAATTTACTTTTTTTATCCCTGGTCCTACTTCCCCAATACACTTCTCCTCTCTGCTCTTTCTCTTTTATTTTTGCAATACAACAGACCGACTCCTTTCTGCTTTATCCTCTCTTTACTGTAACTTTGAACCTTTGTATGGCGACGATCGATCACAAGGTAGAGAATGAAAGGAAGGGAAGGATGAAATCCAACAGTTAACTTTGAGCTTTAACCTAATTCTGAATGAGTGGAGGGAATGATGGGGTTTTTATTAGCTCACAAGGGTTTAACTTTTCTATGCTTAAAGTTTTCTTAGATAAATAAACAAGATTTTGCATAATATTCTAATTTTACTTTCCAATAGTAGCGATTGAAGTACACTTACAAAATCCAGAAGGCATTAAATTTCTAATATCAAACATTTTGAGAGGGTAAATTTTTTAAATACTAGAGATTTTGGGGGTATATATCTAAATAACCCAAAAAGAACATTTCCGTGATCAACAAGGATAATAAAAAAATCTGTTGCGGGAGAGGGATCTGAACCCTAATCCTTTATTGAAACTATCAACACAAGTAAGATAGATAAATGTTTCCCGATTTTATTGTCAAACCTAAGTAAAACATATTCAAAGAGAGAGAGAGAATTCATTCTTTTTATTTGCTTAATAAGTTCATTTTTCTACTAACACCTTGGGTCCTATTTGAAAAAAAAGTCAAACGTGACCACTGATTTAGGTGATATATACCATAGGTTATGCAACAGGAGGACCCACTTGCGGCCCACTTGTGGCAGGCCGAGCTCGGTTCCGAGGCCTTTCCTGGGCCCTAGGTATTTGCATTTGATTATTTATTCTGCATCAAACACCCATTGATCCCTTTCTTCTTGTTGAAATATTTAATTACCCAACCGTTGCTGAGACGTGAAACAGCAAAGGAAGAAAATATTTCTCCTCTCTTTTTTATGTTTATAATGTATAATACCACTCTTAGAAGCTAATCAGGCTCCACCAGAGAGAGAGAGAGAGATACATAATTTGATTGAGGAACAAGGAATCTATCAATCTCCAACATTAGTTTAATTAATTAAGCGTTTGACCGCTCATATTCACTAATGATTCCCCTCCCACTAATTTCACACCACTGGGGTTGACCCTTGAAAATATATCACACATTTTTAAAAAGAGAATAAATAACCTCACCACCTAACTCAAGAACCCAATCCCAATCTCCATAAGTGGACTTGAACGCCAATTATATCTCGCTGAATTTGAACCAATCTTGATAAGCATTCGTCCAATACAATATTATTACAGATTATAATTGTCATTACTTTGAGTAATAACATAACATAATGATGCATTTTAAAGAGTAGAAAATGATAACGGACTGCGTGGTCGCTTTCTTCTCATGGCCCCACCCCATGAAAATTTCTGAGGGTTGGGAATCGACACGTGCCCATCGGATGAGACCAGAGGGACACGTGTCCGAAGGGTGCTGATATTTTTAGGAGTTGGAGCCTAAAATATTAATGATAAGGTAATTATTGTTGGTGGAATATTTAAAGTATGGGTGGCTGCGGATAAGCCATAAGCAAGGTGATGATGAAGGCGGCGGGAATGGGCGGTGGTCGTGCACCGACACGTGGCAGTGGTGCACCGACTATGCAGGCCCGTTTGTGCTTGACTTTTTCTGGGTCACGGTACCGACTGGGCCCTGCCGAAAGCAAACGGCCCAAAGGCCGGCGCTGTGTTGTTTGACAATCTTGTCACTCTTCGTTGCTTTCAACCGCACATTATTATGACCGTGTAGACACCATATCAGAGAGCCATAGTTGCATGGACATTTCACTCAAAAGAAAACTTAATGAAACTAATTAAACCCTTTAAAGTTGTTGGTTCGTGTATTTGTTGTAGTGCACAATAAATTTATTTTTCTTAAACAAATAATCATTGTAGTGGTCAAAATTATCACCTCTGTAAGATCGCGATATCTGGCAAATCTCACGGATCATGGAGATTTGAGATTCGATCTCGTTCAGCTGATCTTTGTTGGCCCAGAGGCCCTTCACTCTAGTTTTGATGATGATTAACTCATGTAGTTATTGTTTACTAATAATCTTATGATATTTAGTTCCAGATATTTGATCAAGATATTAGTAGGTGATTAGCTTCAACAAAGGTGTTTTGGAACTTTCATATGGTAATTCAAGAGCTCGGGCGTCAAGATCGCATTTAGCACTCGGTTGGAGTCAAGCTCGTTGGATCATGTTTGGATCGAATCGACTTGGAGACGGAATTCTATAAGAAGACCTAGGTTTGTTTAGTTTATGATTTAGATCTTGTGTTAAAGATTAGATAGTGTTGATATGCTCAAGTTCACATACACACACTTGTTTTAAAGTATCATGTTTTGTATTCCGTTTAACCGGGTTTTGGATTTCTAGTTCAAATATATGGTTTTCATGAATAGATAGAATCAAAACAAGTTTACAAGTTTTAATGTATATTAGATTTGATCTATATACATTTATACTTCATATACTTAGAAAAACTTATTTTGAAAAGCCTATTAATGTGTTTGGAGTTTTGTATTTAAACAAAACTTATTTTTGTATTTAATGTCAAAATATAGATATAATATCTTTCATGTATATTGGATTCTATCCATATACAAATGTTTCAAAGTTGTTTCAATATCATGTTTTTGTATTTACATGAGTTTTGGAGAAAACGGTTTTCCATTTCAAAAATCTAACTTTTGAAAAATACGGATTTTGGTCTAAGGCAAAATTTCAATATCACAAAAATGGTTCAAATAGTTTGTAATATGTGTTGAATTTTACTTACACATATTTTGTATTTCAAAGATCTAATAAGAACTGATTTTTGTAGAATTTATGTGATTTTATGGGATTTAATTGAAGTCAAAAACTCAAGTTTTTAATCCCTAAAATGTTTGACCTGGTTGTCTGCCGGTCGACCGAACCGATCGACCGTAGCAGAAGTCGGTTGACCGGTCCGGTCAACTGACGTGCACAGGACGTGCACGCAGCCTGGGCTGGTGGGCCGGTTGACCGGGCGGTCGACCGTCCAGAGAGCCCTGCTCTCTGAAAATGGTCGGTCGACCGGCAGAGAGCTGCTGCTCTCTGTATCCAGTCCCGGTCGACCGGGCGGTCGACCGGTGGCACAACGGTCATAAAAATGACTGTTGGGCCGGTCGACCGGGCGGTCGACCGGAAGGGCAAAAATGCCCTTTCCTGCTGCCAACGGGCAGATTTGTTTTGGGGCTATATATACCCCATTCTTGAGCTGTTTTCACCAAGAATTTTAAGAGCAAAATTTTCTATCTTTCAGCAAGTTTTTAAAAGAGTTTTTGTGCCAAAAGATTTGATCTTTATTTGTTTTAAAGGGTTGAAAAAATCAAGAAAAAGGAGAAATCTTTAGGAGTTATTTTGATCTTCATTTTTATTTCAATCTAGAGTTTTTCCCAAGAGTTTTTTCTTGTACTTTTGATTTCCAAACTCTTTAGTTTCTCACACTTGAGCTATTATATCTATCCTATATATTAGGATCTTGTTCAGTGAGAAAATTGGTTTGTGGTTTGTTGAAACCACCAAGAGTTACAAACCTTCCATACTTTGTGATATCCCTCTAGTGAGAGGTGATTTGTGTTGATATCCCTTTAGTGAGAGGTAATTGTGGAAGTTGTGTTGGTATCCCTCTTAGTGACGAGGTGATTGTGGAGTTGTGGCTTTGAGCCTTATCTCTCTTGTGTGAGGTTGATATTTGTTTGGCTAAGTGCCTATCCCTCTAAGTATATAGGTGATTTGTGTTGTGCCTTGCCTCTTGTGTAGAGGTTGTATTTGGTGAGAGAGGAGTTGTGTACTCCCAAGTTGTATTTGCCCAAATCCTCAGTGGAGGTTCCCTGTGTGGGAAGTCCTGTGTGGACGATATAGTGAAAATCCTCTTGTGTGAAGGCGGGGACGTAGAGCTGGGTGCTCGACCCTCAAAACATATCTTGGTGTTTGCGATTGATCCACTATCTCTAAACTCTCTCTCTCTTATATTGTGCATTGCATCATATTGTTCATATCATATATATGTTTGGGTTTGATTGTGTGCCTCACTTGTGTTCAACCAAGAGAGCTTTACATAGCACCTCAACTCTTATTTAGAAGAATTTAGAGGAGATAGTCCAGAGCCCTTCACTGAGAATACGGCTACACTCTTTGGTTACTCTAAGTGTGTTGAAATTTGTTTTTAATTCCGCATTATTTGTCTTTAGATTAGCCATACACCTATTCACCCCCCCTCTAGGTGTACTTTCAATATCTTATCTGACCACTTGGCTAACAGGACGGTTACAACAACTCGGCACGTGGTGGGCGATAACTGTGAATCTGAACCGTTATCCTCGCCAACCAGTGCGATCGCCGAAGATCACGCACCACTCTACCAATTCCAGCTGGGGTGCTACGGCAGTTATGATCGTGAGCTGATCCATATGCGGAGATCTCGGAGACCACGACTCAGCTCATCAACCCTCAATTATAAAAGTCGATCTATTCCTCCTTTGCACCGAATGGAACCCTTAGAGAACTGAACTTGTAATAGAATATTGAAAACTCATTGTCATCTCTATTATTTAGTGATCTCTCTCTCTCTCTGCACTGTGTTTTTTTCCTTCGAGTTTTTCACGTAATTCTCTGATATTTTGCGATTGATTTATTCTCTGAATTTGCAATTTGAATATAAATAAATTTCTCCAAGAATTTACCCCAACATTTTGGTGCTTTTATTTAGATCTCTGAGTCTATACTCAATGTTATCCCAATTTCAAACCCTTTTTCCTCCTTAAAAAAGCCTCTCCGAAGTCGCAATAGCCCAATCAAGAAGAAACACTTCCGCGCCACCACAACAGCCTCAAAAGCCCGGTCAACCACCGTAGGAGGTGCAGGGCCTCCTAATCAACATCCTACCATTCCCAACGTCCATATTGAAGATTGCGGGGACGGACTATCTTCCCCACATACTGCCCGGGGAAAAGGGACAATACTCTCGAGAAACAACTCATTCAGATGCTTTCTAACCTTCAGAAGCAGATGGATGTACAACGAGCAGAGGTGACTCATGATCGTGAAAAGGCTACCCTCGAGAGAGAAGTGGCAGCCGGCCTCCACAACTAACTGGTCGCCGAGATAGAGATCCTTCGTAAATTGAAATCCATCAGGAACAAAAGGATAGAAGGGTCTCAGACTCCTAGGTCTCCACCACCGAGCACTGCTCAGGCAGCCCGCATCGAGAGCAATCAGAGGAGTGACAGATCACTCTAACCGAGTGGCAATCAACACTCCAAAAACTCTGAGTCGCACAGGGCCTCGAAGGCTCCTCACATGGAGGACACCGAGGAGATCGTTTGGAAGCAAATTGAGAAGCAAGTCATCTCCTCCAAAAGGAGACAGAACCTTGTGGGTTGAGCACCTTCTGTAATACCCTGATTTCAGAATACGTATTTTTTTACGGTTTTCGATGTTGTGATCTTGTACGTATCATTTCATGTATGTATTTTTTCCATTTGACCTGAATTTTTATATGAGAGCTGCACTGGCACTAGATTCTACCTAGAAATTTCACAATTTTTCTTTTTAAATAATTATTTAATTAAATATTTTCTCTTTCCTTCTATTTTTCCCTTTCTTTCTTTTCTAAATTCATTTCTTTTCCAATTTTCTTCATTTTTATTTTATATTATTTTCTTATGGGATATTTACATATAACCCCCCAACAAATTAATATTTACAATTACATATTTTTCTTTTTCTTTTCTTTTCCTTTATTTTCTCCATTTTCTAGATTCTTCCTTGGCTTCAGGAAGCCAAGGTTTTGGCTTATCCTACAAGCCTCTCCCCATTTTCCTTATCCTCTCACTCACCTGCCCATGGCCATAGCCGGCCTTCTCCTCTCTCCTCCCTCCACCTTTCTCTCTCTTGAAAACCCCTTAAAAAACCCCAAATAAATCTCTAAAAATCTTACAAAAATCCTATACGTCCATGGCCACTTCCCTACCATCTTAAACTCCTTCATAGTCCTATACACACCTTTCATAATTATTTTTCAATTTTTTCTCTCTCTAAAAAGCTCTATAATATCACTTTCTCTCTTCTATCTCTAACCTCTCTTTGGATTTCTCTATCCTCCTTTATCCTCCTTCAGGACGACCACCTCCCTGACCTCCATCACGTGTCCTCCATCCACCCATAATTTTCTCTATATTTTTCTCCCTCCAAAAGACCCTAAAATCCTACCTTCGCTCTCCTCTTTCTAACTTCTCTCTAGATTTTCTCTCTCCTCCCTCACCTCCCTCAAGACAGCCACCGATAGGATTGTTCCTCTCCTCTCCTCCACCTCACTCCACTCACCATATCCCCAAACTCCTTTCTCTCTAAAAAACTAAAAACAACACTTTCTCTCTCCTCCTTTCATTTTCTCTCTCTAAATTTCTCCCTTTTTCTCTCCTCATACACCAGGCCACCAGCCACAACAACGCCACCACCTGTTCCACCACGTATCTCCACTAATCCACCCCAAAAAGCCCTCTCTCTCCTTTAAATACAAGCCCTAATTTTCTCTCTCTAGCTTTCTCTCTTTCCATTCACTTTCTCTCTCCCTCTCCCTCTATAATTCATGGCCAGCCCACCAGGGGTAATCACACACACACTTATCCATACACGTGCACGTGATACGGGGATTTTCCCGATATAGGCGAGTACTCTACCCTTGTAAAAATAGCTGTAAAAATATTTCTATAAATGTTTTGGGTATTGTTTGTGATAAATTATGATATTTAGGCTTGTATAAATGTCCCTTAATATTTTTAGGAAATTTCTATAACTTTTAGAAATTATCTGGGTATTATTAGGTTTTCTTGCATTTTAGAATTTAACCGTATATTTTATGAGTTTTTTGAGCATTTAGGAATTTTCTATATTTTTCTGAAATTACTTGTATTTTTAAGAATTATCGGTATTTTTGTATATTTTGGTACTAACATTTTTTGCAGATACCTACGTGGTCTTCCGGTCCTATTAGACCTTCTGGTCTCTCTTATGCCCACTTCCCGAAAGGGAGTGCGCTTAGACCTTACGGCCTCTCTTTTGGCATCAAGCGCCGTTGATTGTTATTTATATGCTTGTGTGTACTAACGTTATTTTATGCAAATATTAAGTTGGCCTTCTGGCCCTATTAGACCTATGGTCTCTCTAATGCCTCCTTCTGAAAGGGGCGCTTAGACCGTTCGCGGTCTCTCGACTTCGCCTGGTTGACATACTTAGCGCTCAGTGCTTTATCACTAAACTCGCCTAGGCAGAATGCTGCCAGATTTCAGACTCGCAGTCTAAGCCGAGCCATTTCTGTAGCTTTGCCAAGAGCTTTAGTGACAAACACTGTTCATTGTTTGTGCCTCCAGCACTGCTTGCATTGCTTGTTTATGCGCTTAGTCTTAACACTGCTTTATCATATATTTATGGTTGTAAAGAGTTTGAAACATTTGATATGATATATTCCTGAAATGCATTAGATGTTTGCAACCTGTTTGACAACTGATATTTTCGATATTACATTATAACTGAATACTAATATTGACATTAAATACTGAAACACTACTGATTTGACTGATCAGTATTATTTACCAAATACTATAACACCTGATTGACATCTGACTATATATCAGACTTGGTATTAACACCTAATACAGTACCATGTTCCTGACTCAAGACAAATACTCCTGATTTACTCCTGACTCGGTACCGTGAATCCTGAATAGATTAAATTACAAGATTCACATATATTGCTTTTACGGGGATATTACCGTTCTCTGAATACTGTACTCCTAAATCCTGAATAAGGATGTACTCTTGTTACTGTTACATGGCGTGTGGAACAAAGTACCACGTGAGACAATGTATCCACGGGGGCCATCTCTAGAATCCCACATCTCTCATGTTCCTGTTATTCCCCGTAAAATAATATTGTGAAGCCAACTGGAAATAATCCTGAAAATATTTAATATCTGTAAAACTTACATCGGGACGGGAGAAACTGATGGGTTTCAATATGTGTACATGCTTATAGCGGTTTGCGCAACTCCTGTTCCGGATCTATCGGAGGCCACATGGTAACGGGTGGGGTGAATTGGCACCCCTGTCCTGATTCCATTCCTATTTTAAGGGCATATAAATAAGACCCTTCGGCTTAGCGGCCTGTTTTGGGGGCCAGACCCAGATACTTCTGAGGTTGTTATCCCAGGTATGCACGAGGCCTACTATAAACATAGTTCGTTGACTGCCCCATCAGTTTCAATAACCAACTTCGCTCTACTCCGATGTGGATGTATGTGAACTAGGACGCTGGGGCACATACCTAGACATCCGAGTAGGACGAGTCCTAAAAATAATAATAATAAATATACTACTGACTTTACTCCAGTATTGATCATGAATCCACAAACATGACATGACAACACTACTAATATACCAACTCTCAGTAACTCTAACTGTATATACTCAGTTGTTGGTGAAATGGGGTCTATGGTATATATATAGGGGTTTCCTTGTTTGGATTACTCTCCTGATGTACTGATTGAAGAATCACCTAGGGGGGTGAATAGGTGATGGCTAATCTAATGGCCACTTAATGCCAAATAATGCGAAATTAAAAACTATTATGACCTAAACTAAACTCTTAAACTAAACACTACGTATAACACAAGAGTGTAACCGAATTCCCCGTGAAGGGCTCTGGACTAACTCCTCTAGATTCCCCTAGATAAGGGTTGAGGTGCCGCGTTGGCTCTCTTAGTTAAATACAAGTGTTAGCAAACAAACCCAAGCATATACAATATGAGCACACAAGTATATCATGCATAAAAAGATAAACACAATAAAGACAAGCAAGATATAAACAAGAGATAGAGAGAGAGTGAGCAATCGCAAACACAAGGGATTTGTTTCGAGGCTCGAGCACACTTGCTCTACATCCCCGCCTTCGACACACGAAGGATTTCCACTATGCTTGATCCCAATGGATCACTCCTCAGTGCCGCAACACCTACAATCCCTAGGACTCCCTAGTCCCGTACACACCGCGAGCCCACTAGCTCGCCGAGGCCGCACCTCAAACAACAAGTTCGCACCCGAACTTGAAACACGCGAACCCGCAAGTCCGCCTCCTTAAAGTACAAAGAAAAGTCTTTGGTGATCACAACACTTTGATCACCTAAAAACAATCTCACTACAACACTCCTATAGGATGAATAGCAATGGATAGCTCAAGTGTATGTGTGAGAAAACAAGGAAAGAGATGGTGGAGGAAAACTCAAGAAAATCTCTTTTAACACTCTTGATAAAAACTCCCCTTTTGATTGAAAGTATTAGCTCTCAATTTAGTGGAGAAAATTCTTTTAAAGAAGTGGGAAAAACTGGCTCAAAGTTCACTAGAAATCTTAGAGAAAACAGCCCCAAATGGCCCAATTTATAGGGCTCCAAAAACTAGCCGTTGGAGGCCTGACAGAACTGTCGGTCGACCGCCCGGTCGACCGGCCAACGGTCATATTTCAGATCGTTGTGCCATCGGTCGACCAGTCGGTCAACCGAGGCCAGGATACATAGAGCAAGTCTCTCTGTCCGGTCGACCGGTCGGTCGACCGGGGCCTTTCCAGAGAGCAGAGCTCTCTGACGGTCGACCGGTTCGGTCGACCGGCCCTCCTGCCAGAACTGACGTGCACGTCTGTGCACGTCGGTCGACCGCTCGGTCGACCGCCTTCAGGCTTCGGTCGACCGGTCGGTCGACCGGCTGAAGCCAGGATAGAATTGTTAAGGGATTTAAAACTTGGTCTTTTTAAATGAAATAAAATCCCATAAAATCATGAAAAATCTACAAAAATAAGTTCAATATAATACTTTGATTAATTAAACATGCTTGCACAAAATCAAGGCATGTTACAAATGATTTGGACTATTTTTGTAAGTTGGAAATATTGGCTCAAATGAAAACTGTATTTTTCCAAACTTGATCTTTCAAAACTTGTTTTTCCAAAACTTCACCAAATACAAAAATAAGATATTTAAACTCATTTGAAGCATAGTGTGTATGGATATGATCCACTGCACAAACATGGTGAAATATCTATGTTTTTGACATTAAGCTCTAAATATCGTTTTGGTTAAGACATAAAACTTGAATACCAAAAACCAAACATGTATTTTTTTCTAAAAGAAAATCTTTTGTAAAAAACAAAACTATCAAGAGTGTGTGTGTATATGTACTTGAGCAATCCACCAACTATTCTATCCTTAACATTTTAACTAAAAATAAAATCTTACTAAAATAAATCTAGACACAAGTCTTCATCTTCTTGAAGTCTTCACTTGAAGCCTTCTCATCTTCTTGACTTGGTCCAAACACGATCCAATGGCTCTTGGATCAAACCGTGCTAGCTCCAAAACATGATTTCAAAATCCTTTGTTGAAGCTATGCACCTACTAAGATCTTGATCATAAATCTGTCACTAATTAAACACAAGATCATTAGTACTATAACTACATGAGTTGATCATCATCAAAACTAGAGTGATGGGCCTTTGGGCCAACAATCTCCCCCTTTTTGATGATGACAAAACTCATAAAGTTATATATGCATGGATTAAAGTAAACCTTCAAAGAAGCTCCCCCTTAACTCATGCATCACATATAAATAATAAATATGCAATGAATGCTCATAAACAAGTATGCAAATCTAGGAGATAAACATGCCAATCAAGTATAAAACAAATCAAATTCTTTTTCTCCTATTTGCAAAACAAAACATATATGCATAAACACAAATACTACTCCCCCTTAAGCAAGGAAAACATGTACTTCTCCCTCTTAAGCAAGGAAAATATGCATTTATCTCAAATACTTCTCCCCTTTTTGTCAATCATCAACAAAGGGGTTAAAGTGAAAACAAAATCATCAAATTTTTCTCCCCCTTTTTATCCGAAACAAGGAACTAATGAAGGGGTAAACATAAATCAATCAATAAAGGATTATATGCGATATACATTCATGAAGAGGAAGATGCTAAGTTAGCTTCCCTACATATATGCATTACATGAAGAAGGGATGACAAGCCCTAATTCACATAACACATAATCTGTAATGCATAAGAGGAGATGTGAAGCTCCCCCTACACACGTGTACCACTTAAAGAAGAGTTGTCAAGCTCCTCAATATATAATACAGTCAACATGAATGTATATGTAGAAGAGATGTTAAGCTCTCCTTGCATATAGGCAATACAAATCAAAAATTTTGAATTTTTCTTATAAAACAAAATTTTGAATTTTTTCAATAAAACAAATCTTGAGAATTTTTCTTAAAAAATTTATTTTCTTATCATAAACAACTTTGTGCTTTAAACATGTAAAAATCAATGTTAACTCAAGCACAAGTAACCCATATATATGTATGAAAAATGAGTATACCAATTGAAATTGATACATACATATATAAGAAAACAAAATATGAGTGTATATAAAAATAGAGTCAATTGATACCAATTGAAATGATTCAATGATACCAATTGAAACAATAATAGGATCATGTGTATAACTCATAAAACATTGAAGAATAAATAACTAGTTAAATTTATTTTTGAAAAACTAGTTATAGATCCTTCAAAAACATGAAACCAAATCATACGTTTTTCATGAATCATACCAAATATACAAGAGTTGACACTCAAAAACGATAAGGCTCATAAAAGTGTTCATGAAACAATGTCATGACAAACAAATGAAGTGTGAGTGTTCAATAATCATGTAAATAGCATTTTCATGAAAATATTCATTTAGGCTCAAAAAGAACATGAATCTTTTATTTTTATCAAACAAAACATAAAAATTCATTTTTCATAAAAACAAAACAAACTTCTAGGTATATGTATGATTTATCTAAATCTAACAATATACATACATATCCCAAACATAAAAGAGTCTATTAAAGGTATTTGCATGAAGGCAAGAGACTCACGGGTATACATGTATATTTATTAGATTTGAATAAAAATTACATATACATGAAGTAAAACATGAAAATTGGCAAAACAAGTATAAATGAAAGAATCATCAAAACTAGGTTATACATGTGCATATAGTGGGTACAAATGAGCATGAAGTGTAAACATATATGAATCAATTTGTTGCTCACTACTTGAACATGTATATACACAAGTTTAATGGAATCTACATCTAAACATGTATTTACCACATGAAGAAAAAAACAAATAAAACATGGACATGCTATATGATATTACAAATGAATAAGCATGTAAATAAAATAAGAGTTTAGAAATAGTTACCAACTATGTTCCAAAACTCCAAACATGGTGGTTGTCCCACCAAACCTCCTTGATAGCGATGCATTTATATATGTGTCCATCAAGTCCATGTGCATCCACCATCAAGGCACCATTTCTCTCACGTCGTATGAGAGCCCTCACCTACATCAAAAACACACGGTGGGGGTTCTGGTACCCATTTTCTTTTGGGTCCTTGGGGGTTAGTCTTATAAGAAACCCAAACATTTTTATGATTAGCAAAATTTAAATGATATATCCTATCATAACAAAACTTTGCTAAATGGCCTTTGCGGCCACAATGTGTACACTTGTACACCTTAGAATGCTTATGAGTATGATTGTAATCGTGACGTGCAACATAAGCATATGCATGATGAGGATGATGTGCATGAACATGTGGAACTTGTTTATTTGAAAACAAGGTTTCCAATATTTTATGATTAAATGCACATGTGCTCAAAGTTGAGCTCAAACAATCAATTTTATTTTTCAAAACATTAATCTCACTATTATCAATGGTGGCATGTAAAGCATGGTGAGATTGTGAAATAATTTTCTTTTTCTTTTTCAAAATTTTTTTTTTCAAAGTAGAGTTTTCTTGAAAAGCAACTTCTTTTTGTTTTTCCACCAAAATAATTTTATTTTTCAAATTAGTGTTTCCTTCACATAAATCATTCAATTTGGACATTAAGGAAACATTCTCATTTTTCAAAATTTCATTTTCTTTTTCAATGCATGCAACCTTATTTTCTAATGAATCTTTTTCATTAAGCATGCAATCAAACTTCTTTTTCAAATTTTTATTTTCTTTCTTAATCATGTCATATTTCTCAAGAAGAAGTTGACAAAAAGTGCTAAGCTCATCATATGACATGTTATCATCTTCTACCTCGGATTCGGTAGTTACCTCAAGGGGGTTATCCCCTTGGACCATATAGCACAAGTTGGAGGCGTCGCTTCCAACATCCGAATCTCTCCCGGCATAATATAGATCCTTTTCGCCAAGGGAGGTGATGATGTTCCAAGCTACAAAAGCCGAATCAACATTAGAAACCTTAGATAAATATTCATCATTTAGGGTTGACTTTAAAGTATGAAGGGCTTTTGCATTAGCCTCATTATTCTTGCTATTAACATATGAATCTTTAGTGGTAGCAAAATAAACATGAATACCTAGGGCTTTGAGGTACATAGTCATCTTAACCTTCCAAACTTGGATGTTAAGAATGTCAAAAATGGGTGGTGACATGAAGTCCATGGTGTGTGTACAAAAAATAGTGATTAGCCTAAAATGTGGATCTTTAACTCTAGGTTGTAAGACCCAAATTCAGAGCACTTGGCTCTGATATCAATTGAAGAATCACCTAGAGGGGGAGTGAATAGGTGATGGCTAATCTAATGGTCACTTAATACCAAATAATGCGGAATTACAAACTATTATGACCTAAACTAAACTTTTAAACTAAACACCACGTATAACACAAGAGTGTAGCCGAATTTCCCGTGAAGGGCTCTGGACTAACTCCTCTAGATCCCCTAGATAAGGGTTGAGGTGCCGTGTAACGCCCCGATCCCACGGGTACGGGGACGTCACTGCGACGTACATACGCAGGTCAGAAGTACCCTCACGTATATACGCTAAGCATCAGTACAAGCAAGAATCAGAGTACGACAAACGTAGCGTCCATTCATATGCCAACATAAGAAGTACAAAGTATAAGGTTATCACAGGATGTGACATACTATTACATATCACATGCATCATATATCACAGCCAAGCACAAAAGTACGATTTACAATATGATTACAAGATGCTCACGAGCTGAAGGAAGGTCCCGCGAGCTAAAAAGGAAAGTCTGGCACAACAGGAACCGAGACTAGTCAGCCTGCTCGGAAAGGAAGCTTGATCTTCCACAGAAGGCTCCACCTCAATCCAAGGTCCGGAACCTGAACATACAAATTCAAGGAGTCAGGACCTCCCAAACAAGTGATCAGGTTACAGCCGAATGGCATAAGAATAAGAGTATGAGAGTTGATACAATATCATGAATAATCAGCCAGCAAGTAAAGGAAGCACAACATGTCATAACGGGAAGGCATTGTATAAGCTTAAGTTACGGCCTCATGAGACTAGTACCTCGAGGGAATAATCCAAACAAGGAAACCCTCATCTATATACCTTCATCTCACGTCACCGTGATCCAAGCGCATAC
Organism: Agave tequilana; assembly: GCA_038442645.1. NCBI lineage: Eukaryota > Viridiplantae > Streptophyta > Magnoliopsida > Asparagales > Asparagaceae > Agave > Agave tequilana. The sequence continues at coordinate 335,153 of JAVJIF010001756.1, read as the reverse complement.
AACACCCACAGTTAGCGTCTTTTATTATTATTATTACTCGTCTTACCCTGATATCTAGCTATGTGAACTAGCGTCCCAGCACACATAGATCCATATCCAAGTAAAGCAAGATTGTTATTGGAAACCAGCGGGGGTATCAACGAACTATGTTTACAGTGGGTCTCGTACATACCCGGGACCACGGCCCAGGATTGTTCCGCTGCTTGGTGACGGAACCTGCCGCAAGGCTAACAGGAGGGTCTTATAGGATGCCCTTATCAAGATGGTACCAGGAAGGAGGGAGCCAGCACTCCCCTCGGTCGCCTGGAGGCCCACAGGTCAGACCGGAAGTTTAGTTGCACAACATACCTAATACCACTGTAAACATGAACATATATTGATAGCCGCATATTTCCCCGACCCGATACAAGTTGTCTTATTTTATGAATTCTTTAGATAATTATCAGGCTTCGGGAATGAACAGGAGCAAGTCAGGAATATTGTAAAAACAGGAGTATCAGGAGTACAATTTGTACTATCATATAAATCAAACTGGCAAATCATAAAGTCCGGTTATCATTCCCGTTATCGTGATAATTATGAGAGTCATGTGTATCATGCCTGGTGTCAAGAGATAGCATGACAAGGTGATATTAGTCAAGTAACATGCCATGAAATAACAATATATAATACATGTCTCGAGTATAAGGTTAATTTCCAAGAAAGTAATTAACCACAGCAAATAGCCAAAATTAGTCGACTAGGGGAAGGCAATTAGTCGACTTATAGAGGAGTTAGTCGACTACAGAGAAGGGAAAGTCGACTAATGGGCTGCGTTTTCAAAGAGTTGCGTTTTCAGGAGAAAAGTTAGTCGACTAGAAGAAGGGGTTAGTCGACTAATAGGCTGCGTTTCACAAGACTGCGTTTCATAAGGCCGCGTCTCACAAGTCCGCGTCTTGTCACAAGTCCGCGTCTCACAAGTTCGCGTCTTCAGAAAGAAAGTTAGTCGACTAGGGCAATGAGTTAGTCGACTAATAGGGTCGCGTCTTCAGAAGAAAAGCTGCGTTTCAAGGGAGTTAGTCGACTATATCAAAAGGATAGTCGACTAATAAAGGGTTCTAGTCGACCAATGACTGGGTCAAGTCGACTAACAGAGTCAAACAGAGAGCAGAATTATCCTTTAAGTGTTGTGTTCGTTGATATGAAAATACAAGTGATTGTTCATGTCTTGGCGAGTAGAATTACTCGCCTAAAACTGATCCTGTGATGCGTCCAATGCAGAGAAGCTCGGCCCCAATCCAAGAGGAGGGTACCGGCCCAGAGTCTTGCCACCAACGAAGTGCACGGCCCACAATCCAAAAGGAGTTGGCCGGTCTTCACAAAAGAGGGAAGGAGGTTGAAGGTGCAAGTCCAGTTCAACACGCCAAATCGGGATTTTGCAAACGTTGTTGTGGGGGACGAATGTATAGTCCGTTAGAAAGAGGTCGACGAGGAGGTGAAGGTGGTATGCTTGGTGGTGGCTACGGTGGTGCAAGTGGTGGTGTAGATGGTGGTGAAGCTTGGTGAAGAAGATGGGTTCTTGGATGCTTCTTGGTGAAAGAGGTTGAAGAAGATGGTGTTTGTGGTTGGAAATGGAGGAGGAGATGGAGGAGAATGAGGTGGAGGGATTTGGTGGAAGAAGTTGGTGGTGGAAGTGGTGAAAAATGGAGGGAGGAGGCCGGCCAAGGGCAGCTTTGCTGCTGTTTTAGCTGTTCTTTGCTGGCTGTAAAATGAAGAAGGAGAAGAGAAGAAATGCAAAGGAGAGGAAGAGACAAAAGGGGTGTGGTTATATATAGGAGAGAGAAATTATATAATAATCCCATACCTATTGAATGAAACATGCTTTCATTCAAAGTGGCGTTTCCCTCAAAAGGCTGCGTCCAAGACTTGCTGTTGGCCTTAGCTGCTAGAAAGGGAAGGAGGAAAGCAATTAATGAAAGAGAGAGAAAATGTGTATACATATATATAGGAGGGAAGTGAATTATATTATAATCTCTCCATTTTGAAACCTGCGTTTCAAAAGTGCGTCCTTCACCAAAGGGTGTGTCCCATGCAGGAATTCTGCGTCTAGCAGCTACTAGACGCAGTAAAAAGAAAACATGCGTCCAAGAAATACAAAAGTTGGGTTCACAGGAAAGACAAAAAGGCATGGGTGATTGGACTTGAGTTGGATTGGCCCATAAGCATTTAATGCAGCAAGGGGAGGATCTCCGCATTAATTGCTGAGTCCAGTTGGCAAAACTCGCGTTTGAGGAAGGAGAGAGAAAATGGGAAAAAGAGAAAAGTGGAATATATGGATAAATTCCCGGTATCTGGGAAAACACCGAAAACTCCGGAAAGGTCCAAAAATTGAGGTGTCTCGGAAAGCTTTCCAAAAATTCTCAAAAATAATAAATATTACATAAGGATTTTGGTGGAATCAGTTTTCAGAAATTCAATTTCATTTTTAAAATAAAAATCCTGGAATCCATGGTGAACGGTGTCTACACCGGGTAGGCTGGATTTTCGATAAAATCTGAAAATTCCCAGAAAATGCCTGAAGGAAGAAAATATAATTTTAAGAAGGAATGTGAAAGCGGAATCCAAAAATTTGATTCCAATTGTGAATTAAAATTCCTGGAATCAACCAGTGATACTGGCCGACACCGGTTTTGAAGATTTACAATTTAATTCCGAAAAATTCCAGAAAATCATGAAAAATCTAGAATATTAAAAAATAATATTTGAAACTAAAATTGGTCAAATCTGAATACTAAACAGATCAAATCATGCAGTACTGCTATATGAGTAAGTATTTAAATAGCAGAAAATAAAATAAAATAAAATAAAATAAAATAAAATAATAATAATAAAATGCACCAAAAATCAGTATACGTAACTGTGCACGTATACCGAGGATGGGGTGTTACAATCTATCCACCTTACAAAAAAATTTCGTCCTCGAAATTTCAGGAAGGGGAAGATGACGGTAGAGAGAATAGGAAGAAAGGGTTTTACCAACTAAGTTGAAAATAGTTGAGGGTAACGCTCACGAATAACGTCCTCCCGTTCCCAGGTGGCTTCTCCTGGTACATGCCTATTCCAAGAAACCAATACTAATGGTATTGCCTTATTCTTCAATGTTTTGATACTTTTGTCCAGGATGGCCATCGGTTGCTCTTTATAAGACAGATCTGACTGTAGTTTCAGTTCGGAGTGATCTAGAATTGACTCTCATCCTTGACATACCTCCTCAACTGTGATACATGGAATACATTGTGTACTCCTTCTAAAGATGGCGGTAATGCCAATCGGTAAGACACATCTCCCACACGATCCAAAATTTCGAATGGGCCGATGTATCTCGGACTAAGTTTTCCACGAGTGCCGAACCGGATTACCCCTTTGGTGGGTGATATCTTCAAAAATACATGATCACCTATTCTGAATTCCAACTGTCTTCTGTTTGTGTCTGCCCAACTCTTTTGTCGGCTCTGTGCTGCCCGGAGATGATCTCTGATAATTCGGACTTTGTCTGTTGTCTGAACTAGAATGTCTGGTCCCATAAGTCTTCTTTCGCCGACTTCGTCCCAACATATCGGTGACCTGCATTTCCTGCCATACAATGCCTCAAATGGGGCCATTTTGATACTAGCCTGATAGCTGTTATTATAAGAGAATTCTACCAAATGAAGATAGTCTTCCCATGACCCTCGAAATTCTACATGCAGGCTCGTAACATGTCTTCAAGGATCTGGATAGTCCGTTCAGATTGTCCGTCTGTCTGGGGGTGATATGAAGTACTGAATTTCAGACGAGTTCCTAAATTTTCTTGGAGACTTTCCCAGAAATGTGATCGGAATCTCGTGTCTCTATCTGACACAATACTAACTGGAACTCCATGTAGACGAACAATTTCTTTCATATATTTTTCTGCAAGAACTTCTGTTGACTGACCTACTCTGAAAGGTAGGAAGTGAGCTGCTTTTGTGAGGCGGTCAATGATTACCCATACTGCATTATTACCCTTAGGACTGCGAGGTAGTGCTGTGACAAAATCCATGGTGATATGTTCCCACTTCCACTCGGGTATTGGCAATGGCTGAAGAAGTCCAGCTGTTCTCTGGTGTTCTATCTTTACCTGCTGGCAAACTAAGCACTTGGCCACATGCTGGGCTATCTCCCTTTTCATGGCATTCCACCAGAACTTCTGTTTCAAGTCTTGATACATTTTATTTCCTCCCGGGTGTATGGAATAGGCCGAACTATGTGCCTCTGCCAAAATTTTCTGTCGGACTTCTCCTTGGGGGACACAAATTCTGTTACCAAAATATAATGCGTTATCTGAATGAATACGGAGGTCAGTTCTCAATCCAGCTTCTATTTGAGCTTTGAATTTCTGCAATCTGGGGTCTTCTTTTTGAGCTTCTTTAATCTCATCCATCAGGGTTGATTGAATCTGAAAGGTCATTAACTGTCCCGTTTTACCAATTCCTTGTACTATCATTAAGTCCAATTTTATGATATCCTGAATCAACTCCTTCTGTTGCGTAAGTTGTACTAGCATTTTATTCTCTGGCTTCCTGCTCAATGCATCTGGTACTGTATTGACTCTGCCTGGATGATACTGTAAATCTATATCATAATCTGCCATTAATTCAAGCCACCATCTCTGTCTCATGTTTAATTCTTTCTGCGTGAAAATATACTTTAGACTCTTGTGATCAGTGTAGATTAGCACCTTGTCTCCCAGAAGATAATGTCTCCAGATCTTCAATGCGAATATTACAGCTGCCAGCTCTAAGTCATGAGTTGGGTAATTTCTCTCATGTGGTTTCAGTTGCCTGGATGCATACGCTATGACATGATCATGCTGCATTAATACACACCCCAGGCCTTTTCCGGATGCATCACTGTATATAACCATCCCTCCTCTTCCTGAGGAAGTTCTCAAGACTGGAGCTGTAATGAGTCTTTCCTTTAATTGTTCAAATGCTGCGGTACATTCCTCCGTCCATATATATTTTTCTCCTTTCCGGGTGAGCTTCGTTAACGGGGCTGCAATCTTAGAAAAATCTTGGACAAAGCGCCTGTAATATCCGGCCAATCCAATAAAACTCTTAATTTCTGTTACTGTCCTTGGAATTGGCCAGTCCTTTACTGCCTGAATTTTACTGGGGTCTACAGAAATTCCTTCTTCTGAAATTATGTGTCCAAGGAAGGCCACACTATTTAACCAGAAATCACATTTGCTTTGCTTAGCATGAAGTTGTTCCTGTTGGAGAGTCTGTAACACTATCCTCAAGTGGTCTGCATGCTCTCTGCCGTTCTTCGAGTAGATCAAGATGTCATCTATAAAAACAACCACAAACTGATCCAAATATGATGAGAACACTCTGTTCATCAAATCCATGAAAACTGCAGGGGCATTGGTGACTCCGAAGGGCATAACTAGAAACTCATAATGGCCATAACGAGTTCTGAACGCTGTCTTTGGAACGTCTTCTTTCTTTACCTTTAGCTGATGATAACCTGATTGCAAATCCAACTTTGAAAATACTCGAGCTCCATGAAGCTGATCAAACAGATCATCAATTCTTGGTAAGGGGTACTTGTTCTTGATGGTAACCTTGTTTAACTCTCTGTAGTCTATACACAACCGCTTACCACCGTCCTTTTTGTTTGCTAAGAGCACTGGAGCTCCCCATGGTGAAGCACTTGGTCTAATTAATCCCTTGTCAGAATATTCTTGTAGCTGCTTCTTTAGAATTTCTAACTCAGTGGGTGCCATTCTGTATGGAGCTTTGGATATCGGAACTGTGCCCGGAATGATATCAATGGAGAACTCAATCACCCTATCGGGTGGAAGTCCTGAGATCTCCTTAAATACTTCTGGAAACTCATTCCAAATTGGTACTCTCTTCTTCTGGATCTCACCAGCAGTCATCTGTGCTTTTTCCTTGACAGGTTGGTGTTCTCCTTCAAATTGGAACTCAGGCTGAAGCGGCATCTTGAAAATGACTTTCTTGTTTCGACAATCAATGACTGCATGGTATTTACTGAGCCAGGTCATACCTAAGATTACGTCGTACCCTTTGGTATCTAGTACGAGCATATCCACTGTTAATGTCCTGTCACACAGTTCCACCGGACAATTTACACAAACTCTATTAGAGATGACTACTCCGTTACCGGTACTTATCTCCCACTGGTGGTCTAAATATTCAACAGGTATAGAGTTCAAAGCAATGAAACTATCTGATATGTAACAATGAGAAGCGCCAGAATCAAAGAGGGCTAAGACAGGCTTAGAGTGCACCATGATCTTACCTGTTACCACTTCTCCAGAAGTTTGGGCCTCTTCCGCTGTCAAGTTGTAGGCCCGTCCTCTTCCACGACCTGCAGTTGTTCTTCCTCCCCTTGGGGCTGGGCGAAAAGCCTGTTGTTGTAGAGGGAGAGGAGTTCTTCCAACCATCGGTCCTGGGTTCCTCTGTCCAATAGGTGCAGGAAGTGCCGGTAGGGTCCTGTTCATCGTCCCAGTTCTCTTAAGGGGACAGCCTTCTATTGTGTGATCACCAGATCCACATGCCAGGCACAACCCATTAGCCCTGCGACAGTCCTTTTGCAAGTGACCTGGCCTCTGGCAATAATTACAAACAGGAACTATTTGAGTTGTCTGAAGAGGGGCTGGTCGATATGGTCTTCTAACCATTGGGGCCCTTACAGCTCTGACTGGACCTCCTCTGCCCAGTTGTTGGAATGGCCTCTTCCTGGCCTGTTTCCTCATCTGATCAAGATTCTTTTTCTCCAATCCTCGCTCTACTTCCCGAGCTACAGTGAGGACCTGGGAATATGTTTTCAGCTGCTGGGGAATCAAAAGGACTTGAATATCCATTCGTAAGCCCTGCTGAAATCTGCTTGCCCGTTTCTCCTCATCAGCTATCATATATGGAGCGAAACGACTCAGCCTTAAGAACTCAGCAGCATATTCGTCAACAGACCGGTTCCATTGTTGAAGTCGGATGAATTGTTCTTCCATCTCCTTCTGAGCTGTGGTAGGGAAGAATCTATCATAAAAGTTCTTAGAGAACTGGTCCCAAGTGATGGGTCTGTCCAGTCTCGCTTCTTCAGCTAACCACCAGTTTCTAGCCACATCCTTTAATTGGATCTTGGCGACTTCCACCTTATCTTCTTCTGGGATCCGGGCTGCCTTCAAGAGATCTGTTGTGTCAATTAGCCACTGCTCGGCATCTAGCGGTCTTTCTTCCCCGTAAATATTGCCGGCTGCAACCGCCTGAAGTCTGACACGTTGCCTAGCCTCCGTTCTTGAGGAGCTGCTATCAATCCTTGCCGGAGGAGTTCGGTCTGCCTTTGTTGATTCTCCACCATATTCTGGATAACCCTCAGAATATTAGCATTCTCTCCCGTGGGTCCATTTGATGCTTGTCCGGAGTTGTTACGACCCGTCCTTCTATCCATACTTATGTTGGTAAAAAGGAGACTGGAAACTGGAAAGATGGAAGGATTTTAGGACACAAAGAAAGGAATCAAGAAGGACTAGATAACGTTGTACATTGTAGTTGGCAATGGCAAATTCCATTTGCTGCTTGATTGTACTATAGGTGTGAGAGCCTAGGCTCTGATACCAACCTGTAACGCCCCGATCCCACGGGTACGGGGACGTCACTGCGACGTACATACGCAGGTCAGAAGTACCCTCACGTATATACGCTAAGCATCAGTACAAGCAAGAATCAGAGTACAACAAACGTAGCGTCCATTCATATGCCAACATAAGAAGTACAAAGTACAAGGTTATCACAGGATGTGACATACTATTACATATCACATGCATCATATATCACAGCCAAGCACAAAAGTACGATTTACAATATGATTACAAGATGCTCACGAGCTGAAGGAAGGTCCCGCGAGCTAAAAAGGAAAGTCTGGCACAACAGGAACTGAGACTAGTCAGCCTGCTCGGAAAGGAAAGCTTGATCTTCCACAGAAGGCTCCACCTCAATCCAAGGTCCGGAACCTGAACATACAAATTCAAGGGAGTCAGGACCTCCCAAACAAGTGATCAGGTTACAGCCGAATGGCATAAGAATAAGAGTATGAGAGTTGATACAATATCATGAATAATCAGCCAGCAAGTAAAGGAAGCACAACATGTCATAACGGGAAGGCATTGTATAAGCTTAAGTTACGGCCTCATGAGACTAGTACCTCGAGGGAATAATCCAAACAAGGAAACCCTCATCTATATACCTTCATCTCACGTCACCGTGATCCAAGCGCATACAACACCCACAGTTAGCGTCTTTTATTATTATTATTACTCGTCTTACCCTGATATCTAGCTATGTGAACTAGCGTCCCAGCACACATAGATCCATATCCAAGTAAAGCAAGATTGTTATTGGAAACCAGCGGGGGTATCAACGAACTATGTTTACAGTGGGTCCCGTACATACCCGGGACCACAGCCCAGGATTGTTCCGCTGCTTGGTGACGGAACCTGCCGCAAGCCTAACAGGAGGGTCTTATAGGATGCCCTTATCAAGATGGTACCAGGAAGGAGGGAGCCAGCACTCCCTCGGTCGCCTGGAGGCCCACAGGTCAGACCGGAAGTTTAGTTGCACAACATACCTAATACCACTGTAAACATGAACATATATTGATAGCCGCATATTTCCCCCGACCCGATACAAGTTGTCTTATTTTATGAATTCTTTAGATAATTATCAGGCTTCGGGAATGAACAGGAGCAAGTCAGGAATATTGTAAAAACAGGAGTATCAGGAGTACAATTTGTACTATCATATAAATCAAACTGGCAAATCATAAAGTCCGGTTATCATTCCCGTTATCGTGATAATTATGAGAGTCATGTGTATCATGCCTGGTGTCAAGAGATAGCATGACAAGGGTGATATTAGTCAAGTAACATGCCATGAAATAACAATATATAATACATGTCTCGAGTATAAGGTTAATTTCCAAGAAAGTAATTAACCACAGCAAATAGCCAAAATTAGTCGACTAGGGGAAGGCAATTAGTCGACTTATAGAGGAGTTAGTCGACTACAGAGAAGGGAAAGTCGACTAATAGGCTGCGTTTTCAAAGAGTTGCGTTTTCAGGAGAAAAGTTAGTCGACTAGAAGAAGGGGTTAGTCGACTAATAGGCTGCGTTTCACAAGACTGCGTTTCATAAGGCCGCGTCTCACAAGTCCGCGTCTTGTCACAAGTCCGCGTCTTGTCACAAGTCCGCGTCTCACAAGTTCGCGTCTTCAGAAAGAAAGTTAGTCGACTAGGGCAATGAGTTAGTCGATTAATAGGGTCGCGTCTTCAGAAGAAAAGCTGCGTTTCAAGGGAGTTAGTCGACTATATCAAAAGGATAGTCGACTAATAAAGGGTTCTAATCGACCAATGACTGGGTCAAGTCGACTAACAGAGTCAAACAGAGAGCAGAATTATCCTTTAAGTGTTGTGTTCGTTGATATGAAAATACAAGTGATTGTTCATGTCTTGGCGAGTAGAATTACTCGCCTAAAACTGATCCTGTGATGCGTCCAACGCAGAGAAGCTCGGCCCCAATCCAAGAGGAGGGTACCGGCCCAGAGTCTTGCCACCAACGAAGTGCACGGCCCACAATCCAAAAGGAGTTGGCCGGTCTTCACAAAAGAGGGAAGGAGTTGAAGGTGCAAGTCCAGTTCAACACGCCAAATCGGGATTTTGCAAACGTTGTTGCGGGGGACGAATGTATAGTCCGTTAGAAAGAGGTCGACGAGGAGGTGAAGGTGGTATGCTTGGTGGTGGCTACGGTGGTGCAAGTGGTGGTGTAGATGGTGGTGAAGCTTGGTGAAGAAGATGGGTTCTTGGATGCTTCTTGGTGAAAGAGGTTGAAGAAGATGGTGTTTGTGGTTGGAAATGGAGGAGGAGATGGAGGAGAATGAGGTGGAGGGATTTGGTGGAAGAAGTTGGTGGTGGAAGTGGTGAAAAATGGAGGGAGGAGGCCGGCCAAGGGCAGCTTTGCTGCTGTTTTAGCTGTTCTTTGCTGGCTGTAAAATGAAGAAGGAGAAGAGAAGAAATGCAAAGGAGAGGAAGAGACAAAATGGGTGTGGTTATATATAGGAGAGAGAAATTATATAATAATCCCATACCTATTGAATGAAACATGCTTTCATTCAAAGTGGCGTTTCCCTCAAAAGGCTGCGTCCAAGACTTGCTGTTGGCCTTAGCTGCTAGAAAAGGAAGGAGGAAAGCAATTAATGAAAGAGAGAGAAAATGTGTATACATATATATAGGAGGGAAGTGGTTAAATTATATTATAATCTCTCCATTTTGAAACCTGCGTTTCAAAAGTGCGTCCTTCACCAAAGGGTGTGTCCCATGCAAGAATTCTGCGTCTAGCAGCTACTAGACGCAGTAAAAAGAAAACATGCGTCCAAGAAATACAAAAGTTGGGTTCACAGGAAAGACAAAAAGGCATGGGTGATTGGACTTGAGTTGGATTGGCCCATAAGCATTTAATGCAGCAAGGGGAGGATCTCCGCATTAATTGCTGAGTCCAGTTGGCAAAACTCGCGTTTGAGGAAGGAGAGAGAAAATGGGAAAAAGAGAAAAGTGGAATATATGGATAAATTCCCGGTACCTGGGAAAACACCGAAAACTCCGGAAAGGTCCAAAAATTGAGGTGTCTCAGAAAGCTTTCCAAAAATTCTCAAAAATAATAAATATTACATAAGGATTTTTAGTGGAATCGGTTTTCAGAAATTCAATTTCATTTTCAAAATAAAAATCCTGGAATCTATGGTGAACGGTGTCTACACCGGGTAGGCTGGATTTTCGATAAAATCTGAAAATTCCCAGAAAATGCCTGAAGGAAGAAAATATAATTTTAAGAAGGAATGTGAAAGCGGAATCTAAAAATTTGATTCCAATTGTGAATTAAAATTCCTGGAATCAACCAGTGATACTGGCCGACACCGGTTTTGAAGATTTACAATTTAATTCCGAAAAATTCCAGAAAATCATGAAAAATCTAGAATATTAAAAAATAATATTTGAAACTAAAATTGGTCAAATCTGAATACTAAACAGATCAAATCATGCAGTACTGCTATATGAGTAAGTATTTAAATAGCAGAAAATAAAATAAATAAAATAAAATAAAATAAAATAATAATAATAAAATGCACCAAAAATCAGTATACGTAACTGTGCACGTATACCGAGGATGGGGTGTTACATGCCGCGTTGGCTCTCTTGGTTAAATACAAGTGTTAGCAAACAAACCCAAGCATATACAATATGAGCACACAAGTATATCATGCATAAAAAAATAAACACAATAAAGACAAGCAAGATATAAACAAGAGATAGAGAGAGTGAGTGAACAATCGCAAACACAAGGAATTTGTTTCGAGGTTCGAGCACACTTGCTCTACATCCCCGCCTTCGACACACGAAGGATTTCCGCTATGCTTAATTCCAATGGATCACTCCTCGGTGCCGCAACACCTACAATCCCTAGGACTCCCTAGTCCCGTACACACCGCGAGCCCACTAGCTCGCCGAGGCCGCACCTCAAACAACAAGTTCGCACCCGAACTTGAAACACCGCGAACCCGCAAGTCCGCCTCCTTAAAGTACAAAGAAAAGTCTTTGGTGATCACAACACTTTGATCACCTAAAAATAATCTCACTACAACACTCCTATAGGATGAATAGCAATGGATAGCTCAAGTGTATGTGTGAGAAAACAAGGAAAGAGATGGTGGAGGAAAACTCAAGAAAATCTCTTTTAACACTCTTGATAAAAACTCCCCTTTTGATTGGAAGTATTAGCTCTTAATTTAGTGGAGAAAACTCTTTTAAGGAAGTGGAAAAAACTGGCTCAAAGTCCACTAGAAATCTTAGAGAAAACAGCCCCAAATGGCCCAATTTATAGGACTCCAAAAACTAGCCGTTGGAGGCCTGACAGAACTGTCGGTCGACCGCCCGGTCGACTGGCCAACGGTTATATTTCAGACCGTTATGCCATCGGTCGACCGGTAGATCGACCGAGGCCAGGATACAGAGAGCAAGTCTCTCTGTCCGGTCGACTGGTCGGTCGACCGGGGCCTTTCCAGAGAGCAAAGCTCTCTGGCTCGACCAGGTCGGTCGACCGGCCCTCCTGCCAGAACTGGCGTGCACGTCTGTGCACGTCGGTCGACCGCCTTCAGGCTTCGGTCGACCGGCTGAAGCGAGGACAGAACTGTTAAGGGATTTAAAACTTGGTCTTTTTGAATGAAATAAAATCCCATAAAATCATGAAAAATCTACAAAAATAAGTTCAATATAATACTTTGATTAATCAAACATGCTTGCACAAAATCAAGGCATGTTACAAATGATTTGGACTATTTTTGTAAGTTGGAAATATTAGCTCAAATGAAAATTGTATTTTCCAAACTTGATCTTTCAAAACTTGTTTTTCCAAAACTTCACCAAATACAAAAATAAGATATTTAAACTCATTTGAAGCATAGTGTGTATGGATATGATCCACTACACAAACATGGTGAAATATCTATGTTTTTGACATTAAGCTCTAGATATGGTTTTGGTTAAGACATAAAACTTGAATACCAAAAACCAAACATGTATTTTTTCTAAAAGAAAATCTTTTGTAAAAAACAAAACTATCAAGATTGTGTGTGTATATGTACTTGAGCAATCCACCAACTATTCTATCCTTTACATTTTAACTAAAAATAAAATCTCACTAAAACAAACCTAGACACAAGTCTTCATCTTCTTGAAGTGTTCACTTGAAGCCTTCTCATCTTCTTGACTTGGTCCAAACACGATCCAATGGCTCTTGGATCAAACCGTGCTAGCTCCAAAACTTGACTTCAAAATCCTTTGTTGAAGCTATGCACCTACTAAGATCTTGATCATAAATCTGTCACAATTAAGCACAAGATCATTAGTACTATAACTACATGAGTTGATCATCATCAAAACTAGAGTGATGGGCCTTTGGGCCAACACTGATCTCATGGATCTGGTAAATAAGTCTATACAACTGATTTGCATGCTTTTACATTCTACATATGATATATGTGGTTGATAATTCATACATGTTTTTATTTTATCTTTGTTGTTTACTGTCTGCCTACTTGCCTTGAATACACGTCCATTGATATTCATGTACACGTGTGCTTGCTTGAGCACGCCACTTAGCTTTTATGTACTCGTTGGCTGCATTCTGACAACCCTGGATCTGCATGTCCAAATCCTAAAGCTTGGACCTTGGTGAAGATCCCTATTGCTGATCGGAGTGCGCAACAGAAGCGTAGCAAGTCCCAGGGTCAGAATCTGGCAGAAGCTTGGGAACGTATCAGATGGTCCTCCAGACGCATCTTCTTTATCTGACTCTCGAGATTCCTTCTTCCTGCTCTAAAGCATTTGCCACTTTTGGCTAAATCCTTTGTAGATCATATTTTTTATCTCATGCTGATGTAATATTGATGTAATATTAGATCACATTTTGTGATAACAATATACTTGGACTGTAATGTTAGAATGTATATATAACTGTGCTTCCGTAGTCTGATTTCTGACTGTACTGATATGCTTAACGTGTATACATATTGGTATTTTACTATATGCGTTACAGTAGCGTCTCCGTACCTGGTAGAGCCGGGCGTTACACCTTCAACTCTCTGCTCTCCAAGGATATCACTTCTTATCGCCTCCCAAAGAAGTTCGTAATGCTGAGCTTCGAGTGCTACTCGAGAGCGACTGACCCCGTCCAACACCTCCATCAATACCAGGACAAGATGTCAGTCCACTCTCACGACAATTGCTCCTCAATCATGTGTTCCCGTCCAGTCTCAAGGGCCGCCTATGACTGGTTCTATACACTCCCGAGACACTCTCTCTGAAGCTTCAAAGAGGTGAAACTGGCTTTCTATCACCAGTTTGCTTCCCTACAGTAGCTCAAGAAGAGCAACCACCTCCTCACATTCAAGATGAATCCCGGAGAGAGCCTCAAACACTATATCAGTTATTTTCAGAGCCAAATGGCTCTGGTGTATAACTGCAATGACGACGTGTCCGCATTCATTAGTGGGCTGTAAGTCACCTACTCCTTCTACAAATAACTCGTGAAATACGAGGTCACCAAGATGAGGGACATCCTCACTCGCGCTTAGAAGTATATTCAAATTGAGGATGTTAACCGAAGTTATAACAACCACTCTCCCAAGCGAGGGGGCAAAGTGGAGAAGTAGAAGGCGCAACCTCTTCCTCCAAAGAAAACCCTGAGCTGAGCGGTGGGAGCTGTGAATAAGCCCGCTCGGAATCTCACCAAGGCCCACGGGGATGAAGCCAACTTTACTCTGTTTAAAGTCCCCATGAACCAGGTGTACAATGCATACACCGGGCCCTCGCCCTGATGACTACTCGGAGAACCGTCTACATCAGGTTCCTCGCCCTGACAGCATCTTAAGTGCCTCAAAAGTACAAACCAGGCCCTCGCCCCGACGACTACTCGAAGAACTGTCTACATGGGACCCTCCCCCTGATGACATCTCAGTGTCTCAATGGTAGGCACCAGGCTCTCACCCCGACGACTACTTGGAGAACCGCCTATATCGAGCTCTCGCCTTGACGGCGTCTTGAGTGTCTCAATGGCATGCACCAGGCCCTTGCCCCTGACGATGACTCAGAGAACAGACTACATCTGTCCCTCGCCCTGACAATATCTCGAGTGTCTCAACAGCATGCACTGGGCCCTCGCCCTGATGACTACTCAGAGAATCGTCTACATCGGGCCCTCGCCCAGACGACTCTTGAGTGTCTCAACGGCGGGCACCAAGCCCTCGTCCCGATGACTACTCCGAGAATCGCCTACATCGGGCCCTCACCCTGACGGCATCTCGAGTGTCTCAACGACATGCACCGGGCCCTCGCCCCGACGACTAATTTGAGAACCGCCTACATCGGGCCCTCGCCCTGACGGCATCTTGAGTGTCTCAATGGCATGCACCGGGCCCTCGCCCCGATGACTAATCAGAGAACCGCCTACATCGGGCCCTCGCCCTGACGACATCTCGAGTGTCTCAATAGCCGCCATCGAGCCTTCGCCCTAATGACTACTCAGAGAACCACTATGTCGGGACCTTGCCCTGACGGCATCTCGAGTGTCTCAATGGCATGCTCCAGGCCCTTGCCCTGATGACTACTCGGAGAACCGCCTACATCTGGCCATCGCCCTGACAGCATCTTGAGTATCTCAACAGCAGGCACCAGGCCCTCGCCCCGACGGCATTTGGAGTGTCTCAATGGCTTATATCGGGTCCTCACCCTGACGGCTAGACCTACACGGAGACTCTCTTGAAAAACGAAAGCACTCCAGATGGTTACTCATATAGCCTATATCGGGTTCTTACCCTGACGGCTAAATCTCTCTTCATTTACAACCTGTTTTGGGTCCTCACCCTGACTGCTAAGTCTACACGGAGATTTTCCTGAAAGATGAAAGTCCTCTGATAGCTACGACATCTTATATCGGGTTCTCACCCTAACGGTTAACTCCTACAACCTACATCGGACTCTCGCCCGAACAACTAAAAGGCGTTGTAGAGATATTGAAATGAATCACCCAGGAGGCAACCTCTGACAACAGTCAGGTCACTCTGACAACTGTCTTTTCCGCGTCCTAACTCTCAATCCCTCGGAGTACAAGAAGATGCTCCGACTACTCGGTGAAGCGTCACGTTGGAGGATGGGGCTCCGACAACTGTCGACTCCGCGTTTTAACTCTTACTTCTACGAAGCGATTCTCCAGTGGCTCCTCGACCTTGTCTTGTAGCGACAACTTAAATGTCTACTCGGGAACTAAATCCATTCTCTAAGCAGTGGTCAAAATTATGACATCTGCGAGATCGCGACACCTGGCAAATCTCACAGATTATGGAGGTTCCAGATTCGATCTCGTCCAACTGATCTTACCCGACCACGTGGCTAACAGGACAGTTACAATAACTCAGCACGTGGTGGGCAATAACTGCAGATCTGAGTTGTTATCCTCGCCAACATGCACGATCCCCGAAGATAACGCACCATGCTACCAGTTGCAACTGAGGCATTACGTGCAGTTACGACCGTGGGCTGATCTATAGGCAGAGATCTCGGAGACCACGACTCAGCGCATCAACCCTCAGTTATAAGAGCCGATCTCTTTCTCTTTTGCACCTGATGAAACTCTAGAGAATTGAACTTATAATAGAACATTGAGAACTCACTGTAACCTCTCTGATTTAGTGAATTCTCTCTCTTTACTCCGTGGCATTTCTCCCTTCGAGCCTTTCATGTAATTCTCTGGTGTTGACAATTAATTTAGTCTCTTAATTAACAATTTGAGTGTACAAAATTCTCCCAACAATTTACCCTTACAATCATAATAGTAAAATGATTCATACTGTGTTAAATCTAATAATAGGAAACATTGGGGTTAGGAATAAGCTCTCATTGGAATCTCTACCGACTCCCTTTTCTTGTCTTTGGTGATGAATCAAAGGGAAGGGAAGGAAAAGTTTCATTTCATTCCACCCTTTTCGTGGCGCCTGCCACGTGTTCTACTGCGATTAGATGACATAGTTCCTTTTGTCAAAAGATCTTCTCAGTACGAAATTTATTTAATAACGAAAACATAGAGTTTAATTTAATTCAAAGACACAGAGTAATAAACGAGTGACGAGTCCATAATAACTGCCATAAAACAAAACCATAGTAATCTATGATGATAACGAGCATGACGTGGAGGGAGACAATGACGGCCCCAGGGTCCGTGAGAAACGACAGAAATGAAGAGAGAGACGTGGATCCACTACACCTGTATTTTAAAAGTCGTATTCGAGCCCGGATGTCCAGGCGCGTGAGGTGCGGTGGAGATTGAAAAGAGAGAGAGAGAGAGAGAGAGAGACGAGAAGTTCAGACTGGAGTAACGGAACGAGAGAAGCGAGGGGGACAGAGAGATGTCTATCCACCAGGATTCCGCGGAAGAGAGAGAAGATATGACTAAGGGTGAGCATCTATCGGTTTGGTTTGATTTGATTTTTACGGATTCTGATAAAATCGAACCGAGCCGAGAAGGATATATAACCACATCGAGCCGACCGATCGGTTCTATTAATTCAGTTAATGTTGTATATTTCTTTTAATACTATATTTTTTAACTTTTAATGATATTGCTTGAGCAGAAGCTTGTTATGAATGATAGCGTTAATATCTAGGTATTTCAAGCATAACATTGGACTGTTTTTTTAACTTGATTACTGTAGTATTTTTACAGTAAATATTAGCTTGAGGTTATCATTTTTGGCTCCCAAATATGAACCTTAAAAGATGGTGTGCCCTCGTTTTCTTTGAGAAATTATTTTATATGAAAATTTGATTTTGATTGTTATTGTTGTTATCATGCACTTTCAGTCACCGCTAACTAAATTTTCAACAGAAGTCAGGTCGTTTGTTAAGATTGATAATTTTTTTAGAATAGAAGTTGGAGAAGGAATACAGAGGTATACTTTGGTAGTACTGTGAAATCATGATATGATTTTATCATAACCAAAGAATGAAAAAATTACTATATTACATCAATATATTTCAAATTAACAGTTTCAACAGAATATTTGGGCCTATTCGGTCGGATCGGTTTGGTTTTGGGTTTCGGAACTCGAAACCGAAACCCGATCGAATTGAATTTGTTAGGTTTGAGTCAGGTTCGATTTTTAGATACCAATCGATTTTTTTCGATTTTAACCGTACTCTGCTAACCTCTCGATATGAGATCAAAAATAATTTTCTTTCCTTTTTCTTCTTCCTGCTCTTGAAAAGTTTAAAGACTTCAAAAGTCTAGCTTGTGCTTCACACGCATTAGTAAGGATGAGAGAAAACTGATTGCCGCCAAATCTCTATTGAAAAAAATTTTGAGCTTAATAATTTTAAGAAAAAATACAACCCAGTTCAGGAAGAAAAATTGACATGTTTTTATGAGCTTTTTCAGGGGACAAAAAAAAAAAAACGCTGTTGAGAAAATACCATGAGGCCCACGTAATTCTGAGAAATATCCCCCTCCGGACCACTTCCCAACAAACAAACAACTCTCAGCAGCGCTGGGAAGTATTAATTGTCCACCACAACGCCGAGCGATTTTGATACGCTCGCTCTGAATCAACCCCAGTTCCTCATTGGCTCTCTCTCTCTTGCTCTTCTTCCCCAAACCCCTCTCTCTCCCCCCCGCCGGCTGCCCGCTAGTCATTACAATTTCTCTCTCTTTTCTTGATTTAATTTCGTTCATCAGTTTGGTCTTATCTTTTCTTTAGGATGATGGGTTGTTTGGAGAATCAAACGCCTTCATTCTCATTTCTTCTCTCTCTCTTCTTGCTTAATCAAAAAAACAGGGCTTTTTTTTTTCTCAGAGCCCCTTTCTTTTCTTTCTTTGCATCTGTACTAGAGTCGAGCGGGGGCGGCAGCCCATTTCTGTTTCCCTTTGGGAAAATTGAATCAAATTGAACAAAAAAAACTTAAGCCATGGAGTGGGGGAGAAAGAGCCGCGAGAGCTTCAACACGGGGCAAGGGGTTCACCCAGGGACTGGGGGTGATGTGGGTCGGAGGCAGAAGAAGGGGAAAGCTCAAGGTCTCCTGCAGGTCTCAGTTTTTGAAGAGCCATCCACACCCAACAACAACAATCATCCTCCAAAGAAAATCAGAAGCCCAGATCACCATCAGACCTCCTCCTCCTCTGTTTCCAATCCTCCCACTCCTACTACTTTCTCTAATTCTAGCAGACCAATCTTCCCCTTTGCTTGTGATCAAGATTTCAATCACTATTCTCAGCAGCAGCAGCAGATGATGATGATTTCGTTTGGCCATCACCACCATCCGTACCAGATGCCTCCATCGTATCCTCCTCCGATTTTCATGCAGGAAGGATCACAGGCCATGGCAATGACAGCTCAGCACCAGAGGTTCTATCAAGAGCAGCTGCTCCGTTACTGGAGCGAGGCATTGAACCTCAGCCCACGCGGCCACATGATGATGATGAGTCGATTAGCCGCTGCGGCGCAGGGCGGCGGCAACAGATTATCATCATCGTCTCTCTATTCTGCTCTCTTCGGGCTTCCCTCCGCCTCCGCCGGTCCCGCCAAGCTGTACAGAGGGGTGAGGCAGCGGCACTGGGGGAAGTGGGTGGCGGAGATCCGCCTGCCGAAGAATCGAACGAGGCTCTGGCTCGGCACTTTCGACACCGCCGAGGCTGCCGCTCTGGCCTACGATCGAGAGGCCTTCAGGTTACGAGGGGAGAATGCCCACCTCAACTTCCCCGACCTCTTCCTCGGCAAGGGCGGTGGAGGCGGCGACGGAGCTGGTGGTGGAGGTGCACCGACTGCTTCCGCTTCCTCTGCTCCAGCAACTCCGGAAGAATCCCAGTTACAAGTCCAACAGCACCGACAATCTATGCCAACAACCGGAAACGGTACTGCTGGTAACAAGATGGAGGAGGAGAAAGAAGAGGAGCCTAATTTTCCGGCGGATCCCCGGCCGGCTGCAGGACAAGCAAGCAGCACTGCGGCACCGCCGCCGGAACTGGTGTGGGGCGATGCTGAGGAGGCTTGGTTCAGCACATGGGGCCCAGGCAGTTCGGTGTGGGACGACATTGATGGAGCCAACAGCTTGTTTCTCCAGTCCAGGCTGCCCACTGCTGCCATGGATGATGTGATACCTGCGTCGCCACCTCCCGCCACCGCGGCAGCCGCCCAACAAAAAGATCACGATGATGATGATGACGATATTATGGCCATCTCAACCTCTGCAGCTTCTCCTGCAACTCCAATTTCATCCTCCTCCTCCTTCAACTTCTCCTGGAAGGACCACTCTTGACTCTTCACTTGATAGGATCATAGCTAGAGATGGATTCATACATTTTCATCAATTAGAGCACGCACCATTACACACAGAATAAGTTCACTGGTTGCAGATTTTTTTTTGCAGGGACAACCGTGATATTTAGGAAAATGCATGCATCTCTTCAGTCTCAATTTTGCCCAATACTTCTCCAATATCTTTTGCTTCTACACTGTCTAGTTTTATCCTGCTTGGCTGCATATCTTTTTGGCCACACCTCAGCGGGGTTTAATTTTTTTTTTTTTCCTAGTTAGCTTTGCCATGAAAGAGTAGTCTTTCTTTCAGTAGTTCCCTCTGTTTTCCTTGTAAGGGAACTTGCACACATTTCCCATTTTCATGGCGAGTGTGTGTGTGTGTTGTAATAATTTCAGAATTTTTCTTTGTTTTCAAGGAAAGAGAAAAGAAAAGGTAGGCTTCATGGAAGAGACAGTTTTGTGATTCTCCTCCTGCACTACTTGTAATCATACAGGGTTTGTTGTTGTACTTGCTTAAGCTTTGTTACTAGATAAATAAATGTATGTGGCCTTGTTTGAATTGAAATACTGCAAGGAATGCGTTAAGGATTTGGTATGTATCACTCTCTGTTTCTCTATTTTTTTTTTTTTTTAATTGGTTGGTTGTCTTTGTGGTTAAATTGCTTTCATAAATTAATTTAGTAGATGAATTTCTTCTTAATGAATATTATTGCACATTGCAGTGATGCATGGCATCAAGATCAGGCAAACTAGCCCATCTCCTTGAATCAAAGAATCAAATAGATCTCACCACCAATTCCAATTCCTTCACCAACATCGATATCCCAGGAGATGCGCAAACCTTTGCCTCGCTAGTGGAGGAACCAAGGGGTGCAAGGGGGGCACGTGCCCTGTAGCAATTTCAGGTTTGTAATTACCGAATTATCATAATTTGATAATTTTGACAGTGTCTCTTCTATAATATGGAGTCTGCTCTGATTTCAGTTAACACTGACCTACTTATCAATTATAGAACTGCATCACTAAATCATAAAGTCAGATATTCTAGAATCTCACATCACTTTCAAAAGATCATAATCATTCATATCGGGTTCAAATTATCCCAATACATAACTAATATATAAATATCACTCATACTACTATTAACCGTCCACACATATATACACAAAAATACAAGTGTTTTCATTACTTATACAAAATGGACAATTTAACAGATAAAAATGAATGCTCAACAAAATGTTATTCGATCCTTCCTTGCTGCTCGTAAGGTCTTAAACTAGATCTTTATCCTTGTCAGGACCAGAAAAAAAGATTAATAACAACAATGTGAGCTTAATAACTCAATAAGTAAAATAAAACTCCAATATAAACCTACATGAATGCATGCTTAAATTAACTTACAGCTTGAAAACTCTGAGGTCAGTTCTTAATTATATAGGTTGTTCAGTTCTCTATCAGTTCTTAACGCTTGACCTCTTACCCATTCTTTTTTTATCTTTCCTAGAACATAAATATCTCAACTATAAAATACAATTTCTTATCTCATCATATTCATAATTAGTGATGCACTGATCATATACCGTGCTCTTATAGCACACAATAATTTTATATACGAGTGATTCATGTATCACAGTATCAAGCTCATATAACTCTGTAATTGCAACAATGCTTCATTGATCACGTACTAATTACTTTTTATCACAATTAAAATGTACACATTTTATAATCACATTCATTGATTGGGTTTTTCACCGTCTTCCCTCGCCACCGGCTCCCGCCCGATCTCTTACTTCATATATATATATATATATATATATATATATATATATATATATATATATATTTGAAACAGATAACAACATCTCCCCTTATTACCGACTTCTGCCCGGTCTCTTCCTTCAATATATATAATATATATTCAAAACAGATAACACTATCTTCCCCCACCATCGACTCCCACCAAGTCCCTTCCTTCAATATATATAATACAATCGAAACAAATAACACCGTCTTCTTCCACCACCGGCTCCCACTCGGTCCCTTCCTCCTCATACAAATACACACAAATATGTATATACATATACCGCATACACATTCAGATGCATAGAAATCATGCAAAAATCACAATCAGTGTTGTCATGCGTTACTCAATTATTAGATGATTTTCAAGAGTTCTTATGGTATCATTCATTTATATATATGTCAATGTGTTACACATATCATATTTATGTATTTTCAAGTTCATATATGTCATTGTAGTGGTCAAAATTTGACCCATCTAAGATAATGACACGTGTTCCTCATCTTCCAACTCTCTGAGGTAAGTCAGAGCTATCCTCCTAAGTCCATACTTTTCCTGATCTCCTCAAGATACTCTCTGTTCTGAAGCTTCCTCCGCTTAGAAGACTTCAGCTCCGAACAAAGCAGCTCCAAGTAACAGTTCACCTACGATCTCCGCTAACAGTTACACCATCCTATTTTCCTTCAAGTTCATAACGTGTGACGCCACTCAGTGGGGGCAGTTATGGACAGTGGCGATTTTTTCTGCATGCAATCCCTATAAGCCAATACCACTAATTGCGGCTGTTATAACAAGTCGACATGTGCAAATCATGTAGTTACAAAGATCTCACCCGTACCATCTGTCATCATGCCAACAACTCAGCCAAGTACAAGTAACTCTTCCAATGATGAGGGGGATTCAACCCTTGATACTAAAGGGCCCAATTCTGATCACGGATTCTGATTCTGATTTAATTCTACACTCACTTTCTAGATTCTTGTAATCTTTATAACTTGAGAATTATAGTGAAGCTCTTTCTCCTCCTCGTGGTTTTTCCTGATTAAGGGTTTTTACAGTGTGTCCCTCTTCTATGTTGGGCTTTATTTATGTGCAGTCTCCCATTACATATCTCGCTTGTGGTGAGGGTCGATCGTCCAATCACTTGTGATAGAAAATCACCACCATAAACTGATATTTTCATTGAGATTGAGTCCCTAAATCTTCCTCCCCAAAACCATAAAACCTCCCTAAAAAAATCACTTCAAAAAGCCTCTTCTACAGCACCGATGGCCCCAAGAAAGCAAACCGTCACCCTCAACAGTGCCATATCTAAAGGCAAGTCCATCAGCACCAGTGGGAGGATGGTCTCCTGCTAGCCATTGATCAGTATGGACTACCAAAGACACCGGTGTCTCCTCCCCTCCAGGGACAGCCGCCAATATCCAAGCATCCTCACAGTGACATGAAAGAGCAGATGAAGGAACAACAAGTCTAGTCAGATCGTGATCAGGAGCAGCGGCCCTCGACTGTAATAACGCCATCCGTCAATAGGAGGCATTGAGTCAGCTCAACAACCAACTCCAAGCCCAATCTTAGAGTGCGAGTTTCTGAGAAAATTCTCAACTTCAACCTTTGATTACTACTCCAGAGTGAGCAACGCGATCAACTACATCAGGCATTTCCAAGATAAAATGATAGTTTACTCTTATAATGATCCACTCATGTACCTCACCTACCTTGAAAGGTGTGGCCTCAGATTGGTTCTACTTTTTTGTCTCCACATTCTCTCCACAACTTCAAAAAGGTGCTTGAAGCGCTCCTCACTCAGTACGCATCTCGCTAGGAGACTAAAAGGAACAACCACTATCTTTTCACCATCAAGATGAGACAGAGTGACAACTCAAATCTTTTCACCATCAAGATGAGACAGAGTGACATTCTCTCCACAACTTCAAAAAATGGCCAGTCTATTCTTCCTCTCCTTAGTAGCTCTGATAAGTGCCTGTGACCTCAACTCGGCCTCGTTAAAGTTCGCTGTCTGGGACAGGCGAGCCTCAATTTCAATCAAAGTTACCCTCTATGTTAGTTCTTGTTGCAGGACTTCGTCATTCTAAGCCTTAAGCTGCTCTAACCGAGCGATCTCCTCAAGACGCACCGGTTCGCCTTGGACAAAAGAAGATTGACTTTCTTGATCATTTCTTGGCCTTTTTAATCTTATCCTCAGCGTTGGGAAGAGTACTGCTAGAAGCATCTATGGCATCCCTAAGTTCTACTTTCCTTATCTCCAAGAATTTCAAGTCAGAAGAAATTGCCTTAACTGCTTCCTGAGCGACAAGATGTGCTTCATGCATTTGAGCAGTAAGGTATGCAAGCTGCTCATTAACTAAAGACTCCAGATCTGAATGGCTGAGACGGCGCCATTCGTCCACATCCCTCTCAAGCCTGTCCACCAGAAGCTCCAATGTGCAGCTTGGTCATCCCCTCCAAAGTCTCGAATGCTGTCAATACTTCGAGAGAGGACCACCTTCAAAGTAGAAAACGAGGTAGTCGAGCCCTTCAAGACCAAAATAATGGATCGCTTCAAGCTCTTATAAAATCTATCGACTAGCTCAGCCACAAATTCATTCTCAGCTTCAACTACTCTCGGTGAAGGAGTGACCCCTAAAGGCAAAGCTTCCACCGGTTTCACTGACATAACTGTAGAAGGGATGACAGAAGCACTGGCCAGAGCAATATGAGGGATCGCCAGTGATCTCGGAGGAGTCCTCATTGAAATCAGTACACTAGCCACGACCGAAGTAGGGTTGGTGACTATTTCCGGGAAAGCTGGCTCGACGACCATTGTTAGAGATGAGTGACTAGTAATTACCTTCAGCTCTGTGGTTCCCAGTATAGGCAGCATTAGCTAAACCACTGGCATTTCACCTACCGATGTGGTTGGAAGTGAGATTGGTTCCGTAACCACTGTCCCCTCAGCCTCTTTTCTACCGGCCGTCTTAGGTTGATAAGTGGGCAGGTCATGATACAAGGCATCCAACTCAGCAGCGTCCGTCGCGGTCGAAGTACTTACTTCACTCCTGACTCCCTCAGGAAGATTGGCTGGCTCCCTCGAAGTCGATGCACCCAAAGGCGGGACACCTATGACAAGACTCTGTTTGAGCAAGGTATAATGAATATCAGGGAAAAATTACTCACGAAAGATCAAAATGTTACCAAGAGGTGGTATCGCCTCAACTGCCTTAGCTGCAATCTCTCTCTAAACTTTCTCGACAGCAGCATCGTCCCCTCAGGTTCCATGGGAAAGTTTTTAGCAGAGTCTACACGGGCGGCCGACTCACCTTCGCTCGCTGAACCCTCAGTGATCCATCCTATAGAGCTGGAGGCCATGGGGCTTCCTTTTGAGGTCCCAACACCCGAAGGACCGACGTCAGTCGCGTCACCTCCAGATTCTTCTAAGACGACAAAGTAGCTAGCCTCGTCACCTTCTTTATAAGTGAACAGGGGATCATAGTAATCTCTCTGTTCTCCTACAGCCTCGGCTCCCGGGTCTCTTGCCGTCTCGATTCCTGAATAATAGAAGAAACAATGAGCTGTATGAAATATATAAGTATGTGTTGTGAGAACAGAAATGATCTTACTCAGGTCAGGAACAACTTTATGCACGGTCTGCCTCGGAGCCGACAAGTTAATGACTAATAGAGCAGGGGAGGAGGCGTTGCGGCTGACTCACCCTCTGCAATAATAATGGGAGCGTACCGACGAGGCTTCTTCACTACCTCTTCCTGCGAGATCCACTTTGCCGCTTTCATTTGAAATGGACATCGGGATCTTCTTCCTCACTTCTTCTACCTCTACATGTTTTATGGGGGCCGTGCCTACCCCACCAAGAGCATATGGCGGAACCTCGGCACCTGTGTCTCCCTTAATGCGGGGACTTTCTGTGTCTGAAGCTTCACTATCGGCAATAGCTTCACTATCACAGTATCAAGCTCATATAACTCTGTAATTGCAACAATGCTTCATTGATCACGTATTAAATACTTTTTATCACAATTAAAATGTACACATTTTATAATCACATTCATTGATTAGGTTTTTCACCGTCTTCCCTCGACACCGGCTCCCGCCCGATCTCCTACTTCAATATATATATATATATATATATATATTATATATATATATATATATATATATATATATATATATATATATATATATTCGAAATAGATAATAACATCTTCCCTTATTACCGACTTCTGCCCGGTCTCTTCCTTCAATATATATAATATATGTTCAAAACAGATAACACTATCTTCCCCCACCATCGACTCCCACCAAGTCCCTTCCTTCAATATATATAATACAATCGAAACAAATAACACCGTCTTCTTCCACCACCGGCTCCCACTCGGTCCCTTCCTCCTCATACAAATACACACAAATATGTATATACATATACCATATACACATTCAGAAGCATAGAAATCTTGCAAAAATCACAATCAGTGTTGTCATGCGTTACTCAATTATCAGATGATTTTCAAGAGTTCTTATGGTATCATTCATTTATATATATGTCAATGTGTTACACATAATCATATTTATGTATTTTCAAGTTCATATATGTCATTGTAGTGGTCAAAATCTGACCCATCTAAGATAATGACACGTGTTTCTCATCTTCCAACTCTCTGAGGTAAGTCAGAGCTATCCTCCTAAGTCCATACTTTTCCTGATCTCCTCAAGATACTCTCTGTTCTGAAGCTTCCTCCGCTTAGAAGACTTCAGCTCCGAACAAAGCAGCTCCAAGTAACAGTTCACCCACGATCTCCGCTAACAGTTACACCATCCTATTTTCCTTCAAGTTCATAACGTGTGACGCCACTCAGTCGGGGCAGTTATGGACAGTGACGAATTTTTCTGCATGCAATCCCTATAAGCTAATACCACTAATTGCGGCTGTTATAACAAGTCGACATGTGCAAATCATGTAGTTACAAAGATCTCACCCGTACCATCTGTCATCATGCCAACAACTCATCCAAGTACAAGTAACTCTTCCAACGATGAGGGGGATTCAACCCCTGATACTAAAGGGTCCAATTCTGATCACGGATTCTGATTCTGATTTAATTCTACACTCACTTTCTAGATTCTTGTAATCTTTATAACTTGTGAATTATAGTGAAGCTCTTTCTCCTTCTCGTGGTTTTTCCTGATTAAGGGTTTTTACAGTGTGTCCCTCTTCTATGTTGGGCTTTATTTATGTGCAGTCTCCCATTACATATCTCGCTTGTGGTGAGGGTCGATCGTCCAATCACTTGTGATAGAAAATCACCACCATAAACTGATATTTTCATTGAGATTGAGTCCCTAAGATCTTCCTCCCAAAAACCATAAAACCTCCCTAAAAAAAATCACTTCAAAAAGCCTCTTTTACAGCACCGATGGCCCCAAGAAAGCAAACCGTCACCCTCAACAGTGCCACATCTAAAGGCAAGTCCATCAGCACCAGTGGGGGGATGGTCTCCTGCTAGCCATTGATCAGTATGGACTACCAAAGACACCGGTGTCTCCTCGCCTCCAGGGACAGCCGCCAATATCCAAGCATCCTCACAGTGACATGAAAGAGCAGATGAAGGAACAACAAGTCTAGTCAGATCGTGATCAGGAGCAGCGACTCTCGACTGTAATAACGCCATCCGTGAATAGGAGGCGTTGAGTCAGCTCAACAACCAACTCCAAGCCCAATCTTAGAGTGCGAATTTCTGAGAAATTCCCAACTTCAACCTTCGATTACTACTCCAAAGTGAGCAACGCGGTCAACTACATTAGGCATTTCCAAGATAAAATGATAGTTTACTCCTATAATGATCCACTCATGTATCTCACCTAGCTTGAAAGGTGTGGCCTCAGATTGGTTCTACTTTTTTTCTACACATTCTCTCCATAACTTCAAAAAGGTGCCTGAAGCGCTCCTACTCAGTACGCATCTCGCTAGGAGACTAATAAAAGGAACAACCACTATCTTTTCACCATCAAGATGAGAAAGAGTGACAACTCAAATCTTTTCACCATCAAGATGAGACAGAGCGACATTCTCTCCACAACTTCAAAAGATGGCCAGCCTATTCTTCCTCTCCTCAGTAGCTCTGATAAGTGCCTGCGACCTCAACTCGGCCTCGTTAAAGTTCGTTGTCTAGGACAGGTGGGCCTCAATTTCAATCAAAGTTACCCCCTATGTTAGCTCTTGTTGCAGGACTTCGTCATTCTAAGCCTTAAGCTGCTCTAACCGAGCGATCTCTTCAAGACGCACCGGTTCGCCTTGGACAAAAGAAGATTGACTTTCTTAATCATTTCTTGGCCTTTTTAATCTTATCCTCAGCGTTGGGAAGAGTACTGCTAGAAGCATCTATGGCATCCCTAAGTTCTACTTTCCTTATCTCCAAGAATTTCAAGTCAGAAGAAATTGCCTTAACTGTTTCCTGAGCGACAAGATGTGCTTCATGCATTTGAGCAGTAAGGTATGCAAGCTGCTCATTAACTAAAGACTCCAGATCTGAATGGCTGAGATGGCGCCATTCGTCCACATCCCTCTCAAGCCTGTTCACCAGAAGCTCCAATGTGCAGCTTGGTCATCCCTCCAAAGTCTCGAATGCTGTCAATACTTCGAGAGAGGACCACCTTCAAAGTAGAAAATGAGGTAGTCGAGCCCTTCAAGACCAAAACAATGGATCGCTTCAAGCCCTTATAAAAGCTATCGACTAGCTCAGCCACCAATTCATTCTCAGCTTCAACTACTCTCGGTGAAGGAGTGACCCCTGAAGGCAAAGCTTCCACCGGTTTCACTGACACAACTATAGAAGGGATGACAGAAGCACTGGCCAGAGCAATATGAGGGATCGCCAGTGATCTCGGAGGAGTCCTTATTGAAATCAGTACACTAGCCATGACCGAAGTAGGGTTGATGACTATTTCCGGGAAAGCTGGCTCGACGACCATTGTTAGAGATGAGTGACTAGTAATTACCTTTAGCTCTGTGGTTCCCAGTATAGGCAGCATTAGCTAAACCACTGGCATTTCACCTACCGATGTGGTTGGAAGTGAGATTGGTTCCGTAACCACTGTCCCCTCAGCCTCTTTTCTACCGGCCGATTTAGGTTGATAAGTGGGCAGGTCATGATACAAGGCATCCAACTTAGCAGCGTCCGTCGCGATCGAAGTACTTACTTCACTCCTGACTCCCTCAAGAAGATTGGCTGGCTCCCTCAAAGTCGATGCACCCAAAGGCGGGACACCTATGGCAAGACTCTGTTTGAGCAAGGTATAATGAATATCAGGGAAAAATTACTCACGAAAGATCAAAATGTTACCAAGAGGTGGTATCGCCTCAACTGCCTTAGCTGCAGTCTCTCTCTGAACTTTCTCGACAGCAGCATCAGTTCCCTCAGGTTCCATGGGAAAGTTTTTAGCAGAGTCTACACGAGCGGCCGGCTCACCTTCGCTCGCTGAACCCTCAGTGATCCATCCTATAGAGCTGGAGGCCATGGGGCTTCCTTTTGAGGTCCCAACACCCGAAGGACCGACGTCAGTCGCGTCACCTCCAGATTCTTCTAAGACGATAAAGTAGCTAGCCTCGTCACCTTCTTTATAAGTGAACAGGGGATCATAGTAATCTCTCTGTTCTCCTACAGCCTCGGCTCCCGGGTCTCTTGCCGTCTCGATTCCTGAATAATAGAAGAAACAATGAGCTGTATGAAATATATAAGTATGTGTTGTGAGAACAGAAATGATCTTACTCAGGTCAGGAACAGCTTTACGCGCGGTCCGCCTCGGAGCTGACAAGTTAATAACTAATAGAGCAGGGGAGGAGGCGTTGCGGCTGACTCACCCTCTGCAATAATAGTGGGAGCGTAGCGACGAGGCTTCTTCACTACCCTCTTCCTGCGAGATCCACCTTGCCGCTTTTATTTGAAATGGACATCTGGATCTTCTTCCTCACTCTTCTACCTCTACATGTTCCATGGGGGCCGTGCCTACCCCACCAAGAGCATATGGCGGAACCTCGGCCCTGTTTTCCATAGATTTGCAAAGGGAAAACTAACAAATAAAAGTTTGAGGAGCTAAATTACAAGTATTCTTAAAAAGATTACAAGTAGATCTCCTCAGAGATTATGGGAAAATGTGCCGATAGGAGTCTGGTCAGCGCGCGACCACTTTGTCCTTTTGACGATGCGAGCGATGAGATTCCCTTCTCGCCTGGTTCCGGGAATCAGAGAATAGAGGGTTGGTAGAACCCTCTTGCTACTTCTCAAAACCGCCTTCTGTGAGGAATTCCTTCTCGCCTGGTTCCGGAGATTCCTTGAGGAAAAGGGGTTGTTAGGGTATCACTGAATCTGATCGCGTAAAAAGCAAGTATTAAATAAGAGAAGGAAGTGTGGGCTGATGTTACTGCTTTTGCGATTCTTCCGTAGTAGCGAGTGGCTATACGGGTCGTATCCACAAGGAGGGAGAGCGATAGAAGCTTGATGCGGCTTTCAAAGTTCAAGAAGAAAGAAAGTTCTTGTTTCCAAATAAAGAATTTGAAAAGTGAAAACAAGTATTTTTAGAAATTGTTGGAAAACGTTTTGTTGGTTTGTAAAAGTGATTTTTTTTTCTTAGTTGTAAAAATGCATGGCTAACTTTCTACTAAGTGCTCCCACTAATTTCTAACTTTTTGAAGATAGCCTCACGATGGATCATAGGCAAACAAGACACTTGTGCATTGAACTAATCACGTGAAAATCGAGTGAGAGTTCATCCTATAACTTAGCCTTACACGGCAAAAACTCGGACATTCCCATATCAAGATCCGTTAGAAGGCGAGAATAAGGGAAGACTCGAGTGCACTATCGGTATCGGCAAAGTTTAAAAGGAAAAGAGTCTAACAAGTAAAACACAACTCATAGATCATCAAAACAAATTAAGTATGAAATATAAGAAAATAGATACTTGTAGATAAATTAGAATTAGAACCCTCGTCTTAAGATGCCATAGCTCTCATTTGCACAAGGCTTTGTTTGGCACTATTGACTCATACGGGTTATCAAACAAGTGTTAGAAATTAGTGGGTTAGTAGTTAGTTAGCCATGCTATGAAAAAGTTAGTTAGCCATCAATAAAGAAGCAACAAAGTAAAAGGGGTAAAAGGGAAAGGGGGAGTTACACTACAACAAAGTAAAAGAAGTAAAGAAGAAAGAAGAAGTTACACTACAACAAGGAAATAAAAGTAAATGCAAAGACAAGTAAATGAAAGAAGGAAGAGAAGTAGTACTTGTATTATCTTGTCACCCTTCAAATACAACACTTTACACACTCTCTCTCTTTCTCTTTAATGGCTAAGACCTAAAACTAGAAGAAGAACTACAACAACAACAAACTAACAACAAGATTACAAATTTTTGCCAAAATTCCAATCTGCTTGCATTCGGGACCCCAGGGGGCTATTTATAGACTCCAGGAGAAAGGGGGCCACGTGCACTGCACGTGGCCCAAAAACTGGGCGCGCGCGCGCCAACTTTGCCGCGGAATCGCGGCAAAGTCAGGGCGGCGCGCGCCCAGTTTTGGGTAGCGTGTCGCCCATACTGTCCTCTGGTCGTCTGGGTTCCGGGATTTGCGATTTGACCCCCTGTACTGACCAGATCTTCACTCTAAAGTCAATGGCTAGTTGGTAGGCTTTTAATCACCAATTAAATGGTGATTTTGGTCTTCTTCTTCCTTTGCACACCATGGACCTAGAGTCAAGCAAGCAAGGTATTATTAGCAGAATTTTTTATCAAATAAATATGAGAATGTGATGAAAATTATGCAAAATTAGAGACTAATCACACCCCCACACTTATCTTTTTGCTCGTCCCGAGCAAAACAAAAATGAGACGATTATTATACCACTTTCGCAGGTAACGCGATTGCACTGAGCATGTGCAACAAGCCTTTAAACCTCTAGGTTTCCCTTAGAGGAGGAGTGTTGTCTCCTGAGGGTTTTCAGCGGATTGCACCCACAAAATCCAATAAGGAAAAGAAATTAGTTGTTAGAAATTTATATATACATATATATACATGAAAAAGAACTTTCAATTATCTAAGTAAAAATGACCGAATGATGTAAGAATTAGGTTTAACCCTCGTAAGTCCTCTTATATTTTAGCCTTCATAAAAGAAGAAATTATGGTTTTTCTTTAAATTTAGAAAGGATCTTGTACTTCTAACTCATTCTTTTATTTTGCTTTAGATAGATATGCATACCGTGGCAGTGTGATGTGCTTGGGATTTTTCAACATAACTTTGAATATTAGTTTATTAATATTTACTTATTATTCCTGGTTCCATTAGGCTTTCTACTTCACTCATGTAGCACACATCGAACCGATGACTCCCAAACCAGATGGTCTTAGGGCACCAGGTGGAAAAACACCCTTTAGGTTAAATATGCGAGTAGAGTAGGCCACGAAATCAAGATTTATTATAAATTTTTTTTTTTGGCGTGAGTAATTATGCTTCTTGAGGCACAATTATCCAGCTTTTTCTTTTTCTTTCTTCTTTTTTTTTTTTTTTGGCATGAATAATCATGATTCTTGAGGCACAATTATCCAGCTTTTTTTTTTTGGCATGAATAATCATGCTTCTTGAGGCACAATTATCCAGCTTTTTTTTTTTTTTTTTTCAAGAGTTGTGTCTCTAAATCCCAAGCATTTGTGTGTGAATTATGCATATTCTACTAAGGCTAAATAAAAGATATAAGTTAATTTTCTTATCCCTCCTATCTTTTTAGTCAAACCATTCTTTCTTTTTTATTTAGGCAAAAATAAAGATTTATTACTAAGGTTCCCGTAATTCCTACAGTCTTTTGGTATTTTTATAAAGAGTATGAAATTTCTTTTCAATCTGTATATATATATTTTATTATTATTATTATTATTATTTTTTTTTATAAACACATTTTTTTTATAAACATTTTTTTTTTGAAAGAAGTAAAAGGAAAAAGGAAAATT
The DNA here is from genome assembly GCA_038442645.1 of Agave tequilana. Taxonomy (NCBI): domain Eukaryota; kingdom Viridiplantae; phylum Streptophyta; class Magnoliopsida; order Asparagales; family Asparagaceae; genus Agave; species Agave tequilana. The sequence goes on along the minus strand of JAVJIF010001756.1, from coordinate 302,407 downwards.
GTTAGCACCCCCCACACCTATCTAATGCATTGTCCTCAATGAATGTAGATGAAAAATGCAAATACAATAAATAGGGGGAAGGAATGATATTATCGTCTTTGTGGACTCGGTTTGGCCAAGTACGAAGAGGCTAAAGAAATGGCAAAAAGAATGTACACGGGGTAAGCATATAAACATTTTTTTTTGTTTTTTTGTTTTTTGTTTTTTTTTTATTTTTTTAAATAGTTGTTGTGGTTAGGTGTATGATGGGACAAAAAGAGTCAGCACACTATCGTCTGGGATCATCGGCTCTGTGGTCAAGAAGGGCTTCAGTCTTTGCCCATTCACTTTGAACTCCGTGTTATTTTTAGGGTCGGCAATAAGCACAGCACCGTGTGGGAAAACAGTGCGCACAATGAACGGTCCCGACCAACGAGTTTTTAGCTTTCCCGCGAAAATATGAAGCCTAGAGTTGTATAGCAGAACCCTATCTCCCGGTGCAAAGGTTTTTTGGGTTATGATTTGGTCATGAAAAAGTTTGGTTCTGCTCTTGGTGATTCGTGCATTCTCATAAGCTTCATTCCGTATCTCCTCTAATTCAGAAATCTGCAGTTTCCTAAGATCACCGGCCTTGGTCAGGTCAAAGTTGAGTTGCTTAATTGCCCAGAGGGCCCGGTGTTCTAATTCTACTGGCAGATGACAGGCTTTTCCAAACACGAGTCTGTAAGGAGACATCCCCAGAACTGTCTTAAATGCGGTACGGTAAGCCCACAATGCATCATTGAGTTTAACCGACCAATCCTTTCTGTTCTGACCAACAGTCTTTTCCAGAATGAGCTTGATCTGTCGGTTTGTGACTTCGACCTGCCCATTTGTCTGGGGATGATACGGGGTTGATAACTTGTGATTGATGGAATATTTTCGCATTAGAGCTTCAAAAACTCTATTGCAAAAATGTGATCCGTTATCACTAATTATCGCTCTCGGGGTGCCAAACCGGGAGAAGATGTTTTCTTTGAGAAATTTGACAACCACTTTGTTGTCATTCGTCTTGGTTGGCACGGCTTCTACCCACTTAGAGACATAATCTACAGCAACCAAAATGAATTGGTTGCCGAAGGAGTTGGGGAATGGCCCCATGAAATCGATACCCCAAACATCAAAAATTTCAACCTCAAGGATCGGGTTTAGGGGCATCATGTCTCTTCTAGAAATTTTCCCGATTTTCTGACAATTTGCACATGACTTGCAAAAATGATATGAATCCTTAAACAAAGTGGGCCAGTAGAACCCACTTTGTAGAACCTTCTCTGCAGTCTTGCGGGGACCAAAGTGTCCTCCGCATGCAAGGTCATGGCAAAAGCTGAGCATACTCCTCTGTTCCTCCTCGGGTATGCATCGTCTAATTATTTGGTCTGGACAATACTTAAAAAGATACGGTTCTTCCCAGAAGAAATACCGTACTTGGGCAAAGAAGCGGTATTGGTCTTGCTTTGTCCAGTCAGCGGGTAATTGTCCTGTGGCCAGGTAATTAACGATGTCAGTATACCAGGGTTCCTTAAGAATGACTAGGATGTGCTCATCAGGGAAATCCTCATTGATCGGAACTCGGATGGTTGGTGCATTCGGAATTCTCGAGAGATGATCAGCGACCACATTTTCTATACCTCTTTTATCCCTGATTTCTAAGTCAAATTCTTGAAGTAAAAGGATCCACCGAATCAGTCGGGCTTTTGCTTCCTTCTTGGTCATGAGGTATTTAAGAGCCGAGTGATCTGTGAAAATCACTGTTTTCGAACCTAACAAGTAGGGCCGGAACTTTTCTAACGCAAAGACAACGGCCAAGAATTCCTTCTCAGTCGTTGTATAGTTCTGTTGAGCATCATTTAAGGTCCTACTCGAATAGTAGATCACGTGCTGCCTATTATTGATTCGCTGTCCTAGAACAGCGCCAATAGCAAAGTCAGATGCATCACACATGATCTCAAATGGATGGGCCCAATCAGGGGCAGAAATGATAGGTGCAGAAATCAGTTCTTGCTTAAGCTTCCCCCATGACTTGAAACTTTCCTCATTGAAGTCAAAGGGCACGTCCTTAGCGAGCAGGTTGTTAAGGGCCTCGCAATTTTGCTAAAGTCCTTAATGAACCGTCGGTAGAACCCAGCATGCCCTAAAAAGGATCTAATATCCTTGATGCATTTGGGTGGTGGGAGCTTAGCAATCACTTCTACCTTAGCCTTATCCACTTCTATGCCTCTCCTCGAAATCTCATGGCCCAAGACAATCCCCTGTCTCACCATAAAATGGCATTTTTCCCAGTTTAGAGTTAGGTTCTTCTCAATGCATCTTTGTAGCACTAACTCTAAGTGATGAAGACATTGATCAAATGAATCTCTGTAGATGGAGAAGTCATCCATGAAAATCTCAAGAAAACGTTCCACCATATCAGAGAACAAACTAAGCATGCACCGTTGGGACGTTGCAGGAGCATTGCACAATCCAAAAGGCATGCGCCTATAAGCAAAGGTTCCGAACGGGCAAGTGAACGTTGTCTTTTCCTGGTCTTCTGCAGCAATAGGGATTTGATTGTATCCCGAGTACCCATCCAGAAAGCAGTAGTACTCATGTCCAGCCAAACGTTCAAGCATTTGGTCGATGAAGGGTAGCGGGAAATGGTCTTTACGGGTAGCAGCGTTCAACTTCCTGTAGTCGATACAAACACGAACCTTGGTAGGCAATCTTGTTTGTACCAACTCTTTTTCCTCATTTTCTACTACTGTAAAGCCAGCCTTCTTTGGGACCGCATGAACCGGGCTAACCCATTGGCTATCAGAAATGGGATAAATAATCCCATTATCTAATAGTTTCAGAATTTCGGCCTTCACTGCCTCTTGCATGAGAGGGTTAAGCCTACGTTGTGGGTCCCTCCTAGGGGTTGCTTCATCGACTAAATGAATCCTGTGCTGCACTATGGCTGGACTGATTCCCTTGATGTCCTTCATTGTCCATCCAATGGCTTCCTTATGTCTTTCCAGAATAGACATTAAGCTGTCCTCTTGTTGCGCAGTCAGGTGGGATGCTATGATGACTGGCAAGGTGTCCTTTCCGCCCAGGTAGGCGTACTTGAGGTGTTCAGGCAGGTCTTTAAGCTCTAAGGAAGGTGTTTCTTTATTGGAGGCAATCTCTGGGCTTTCAATCCTAGGATACGGTACACTGGGGCTTGATGCCCAATCCACTGCTGAATCTACGATCTGGTCTAAATTGAATTCCTCATCCTCCAGATCGAATTCTGCCTCAGTCTCTATCTCCAAGCATTCCCCATGCTCACTGGTCAGGTTTTCAATGGAATTGACCTCAAACGTCTGATCATTGACATCCCTAGGTTGTCTTCCAAGATTGAAGACATTGACTTCCTTCGTCATGTCTCCGAAAGTTAATCGCATGGACCCATTCCTACAGTTAATTATGGCATTGGCTGTGGCTAGGAACGGGCGCCCTAAGATGACGGGAGTCTGAGACCTAAGATTTGACACAGGTTGGGTCTCTAGAACAATGAAGTCAACGGGGTAAATGAAATCCCCGACCCGGATGAGGACGTCTGTGATTTCCCCTTTCGGGATCTTCACAGAACGGTCAGCTAGCTGAATGGTGACTCGAGTTGGGCTTAGCTCACCAACCCAAGTTGCTGGTACACAGAGAGAGGTAGCAAGTTGATACTTGCTCCCAGGTCAAGAAGCGCTCTACTGATTTCGGTCTGTCCTATGGTGCAGGAAATGGTGGGACATCCGGGATCCTTGTACTTCACCGGAATGGGACCAGACAGAATTTCGCTTATGTTAGTGGCCAAGAACACTTTCTTGGGCACATTGGTCTTTCTCTTCTTAGTACACATATCTTTCAGAAATTTGGCATAAGCCGGGACTTGTTGGATAGCGTCTAGAAGTGGCACATTCAATTTAACCTGGTGGAACATCTCTAGCATTTTCTCCATGTGCATGTTTTTATTGTTGTTCCTAAGCCTATTGGGAAAGGGTGCTACAGGCTTATGAACTTGTTCAGCAGCTTGGTCCTTATCAGATGTTTGTGGAGCGGATTGGGAGGCACTAGCAGAAGTGGAGGCTTGATTGGGATCAGGATGGACTGGACTCTTTGGTTGGTAGACCTGGTTGTCTACCTTCTTTCCAGATCTCAGTGTGTGAACAGCATTACAGTGGTTGAGAGATGGATCCTGAACTTCATATGCTTGGTTGGAGGTTTTTGGGTTAACTAATGGCTGACTAGGCAAGGTACCCTTAGGTCTCTCACTTAGGGAGCTAGCTAACTGGCTCATCTGCAATTCCAACCTAGATATGGCTTGTGAATGACTGTTCAGAGTTTGTCCCTGGTTCTGCATGAAAGCAGACTGGGACTTAATGAAAGCCTCAATGCTCTCCTCTAATTTATTGATTTTCTTTTCCATTGGAGAGCCTTGGGAGGAGGAAGATGGGGCTTGACTGGGAAAAGGTGGTGGAGGAGCAGGATGGTGAAAGTTGTTGGAGAAATTGGGCCTGGGAGGATTGTTTGGGGCCCAGGAGAAATTGGGATGATTCCTCCAACCGGGATTGTATGTCTGTGAGTAGGGGTTGTGAAGCGGCCGTGAGTAAGCCGCGTTCATGTGTTCCTGTGGCACTTGTTGGGCATGGAAAACAGGGCACTCTTCGAAGACATGGTTCGGTGCCTGACAATATGAACAACCCGGATTGTGAATTGGTGGTGGGTTGATCTGGTTGACACTAGCAGACTCTTTTGTTTCTAGAGCCTCTATCCTTCTCATCAGGGTAGCAATCTTGGCCTCAGCAGCTATGGATGTTTCTAAAGATAGGAGCCCTCCTCTTGAAGCTATAGACTGTGAATTCCTAGGTTTCTCTGAGGCTGGCTCCCACTGCAGGGTTTTCTCAGCTAAGTCCTCAAATAAATCCCATCCCTGATTCTCATCCTTCTGCAAGAACCCTCCCTGACACATCGTTTCTAACAGGGTCTTAGTCTGATAGTCTAGACCATCGTAGAGAATCTGGCACTGACGCCATTTCTCCACACCGTGATGAGGGCATTGAGCTAGGAGATCTTTGAATCGCTCAAAGTATCTCCAAAAGGGTTCGCTCGGGTCTTGCTTAAACTGCATGATGTTCTTCCTAATGAGGGCAATTTTGTGAATTGGGTAAAATTTCTTCAAGAAAGCCTTGACGAAATCATCCCACGTAGTGACTGAATCTACTGCCAGACTGTACAACCATTTCTTAGCTAGATCCTTTAGGGAAAAAGGGATGAAACGTAACCTAACGGCATCGTCTCCTAGCTGGGGTATTCGCATCATGAGGCATACTTCTTCAAATTCCCTAACAAAGAAGTATGCGTCCTCTGATTCTAAACCATGGAATTTCGGAAGAGTGTTAATGAATTGGGGCTTTAACTCGAAATTATTTCCGTTTGCTTCAGGAAGTTTTATGCAAGATGGAAGTGAAGTTCTTATCGGGTAAAATCTATCCTGAAGTGATGCCATCACCGGTTCTGGATGCAAGGGTAACGAGGTGTTTCTTGTTAATCTGGAAGTTGAAGGATCTCTCACCCACTCTTGCATTCAGCACACCACAACCAACGTGAAAACAACAAACAATCGAAAAAAGAATAAAAAACAAACAAAAGAGAGAAAAACAACCACAAGCCTTAGTCTAAGGTACCTGGACCTAGACGACTCCTAACTGGTCGATTCTCCGGGGAAGGTTGTTGCAGGAACTCGACTACAAGCTAATCGGCCAGGAAAGGGCAAAGCTCGGGGGGAGGTATCCGGGTGGAGCCACGGGCCTAATTATGCCAAACCACGGAGCTTTTGAGGCTTTACCTCTAAATCCACTTTCCTTAGACACCGATTTTGCAGGAGTAAAGTTCTTACAATTTCCAACCTCGGTTAATCTCTTAGTGAGTCCGAGATGTCCCTAGGGCCAACGTCTATTGATTTTTAATTAAGGCTTGGGAAAGTGTGAGTGCACTTGGAGATGGTTTTTGGGCTAAGGAAGGGTGATGAAATCCCACCTTATCTTGTTTATTTGGGTTTTGCCCTTAAAGTCAATTGTGCAAGTGTACAGTTTATTCACAACATGGTAACACTCAAAGCGGTAAATCACTTCAAAATATTGGTCCTATTTTATATGAATGCACACGTACCTTGTCTCCAGCACTCTTCAACAGAAATTGAAATGAATTGAAATAGACACGTGCCCTAAATGCAAAAGTCTAATCCAATTTTTAATTAAGCAACAAGTAAATTTCTGTTGAATTTATTACACATGCATATGGTGAAGCATCCAAGGAAACTAGAAATTTTGAAAGCACTTTTTTTTTTTTTTTTTTTTAGCGGCGCTCGGCAACCCTGCAAACAAGTATGTTAGTACTTCAATCGGAAAAACTCGTTTTTACACGAATTTTCCGAGGGCAAATAAATCCTCGCGCAATGTCCTTGGCCACCTCTTTTGCTTCCCTTGAAAGTGAGCTCCTTGGTACTTCTCCTACACAAAAAGAAAAAGAACAATCTTTAGTAGTGAACAATAAAGCCGTTCCCTCCCCGGCAACGGCGCCAAAATTTGATCGCGTAAAAAGCAAGTATTAAATAAGAGAAGGAAGTGTGGGCTGATGTTACTGCTTTTGCGATTCTTCCGTAGTAGCGAGTGGCTATACGGGTCGTATCCACAAGGAGGGAGAGCGATAGAAGCTTGATGCGGCTTTCAAAGTTCAAGAAGAAAGAAAGTTCTTGTTTCCAAATAAAGAATTTGAAAAGTGAAAACAAGTATTTTTAGAAATTGTTGGAAAACGTTTTGTTGGTTTGTAAAAGTGATTTTTTTTTCTTAGTTGTAAAAATGCATGGCTAACTTTCTACTAAGTGCTCCCACTAATTTCTAACTTTTTGAAGATAGCCTCACGATGGATCATAGGCAAACAAGACACTTGTGCATTGAACTAATCACGTGAAAATCGAGTGAGAGTTCATCCTATAACTTAGCCTTACACGGCAAAAACTCGGACATTCCCATATCAAGATCCGTTAGAAGGCGAGAATAAGGGAAGACTCGAGTGCACTATCGGTATCGGCAAAGTTTAAAAGGAAAAGAGTCTAACAAGTAAAACACAACTCATAGATCATCAAAACGAATTAAGTATGAAATATAAGAAAATAGATACTTGTAGATAAATTAGAATTAGAACCCTCATCTTAAGATGCCATAGCTCTCATTTGCACAAGGCTTTGTTTGGCACTATTGACTCATACGGGTTATCAAACAAGTGTTAGAAATTAGTGGGTTAGTAGTTAGTTAGCCATGCTATGAAAAAGTTAGTTAGCCATCAATAAAGAAGCAACAAAGTAAAAGGGGTAAAAGGGAAAGGGGGAGTTACACTACAATAAAGTAAAAGAAGTAAAGAAGAAAGAAGAAGTTACACTACAACAAGGAAATAAAAGTAAATGCAAAGACAAGTAAATGAAAGAAGGAAGAGAAGTAGTACTTGTATTATCTTGTCACCCTTCAAATACAACACTTTACACACTCTCTCTCTTTCTCTTTAATGGCTAAGACCTAAAACTAGAAGAAGAACTACAACAACAACAAACTAACAACAAGATTACAAATTTTTGCCAAAATTCCAATCTGCTTGCATTCGGGACCCCAGGGGGCTATTTATAGACTCCAGGAGAAAGGGGGCCACGTGCACTGCACGTGGCCCAAAAACTGGGCGCGCGCGAGCCAACTTTGCCGCGGAATCGCGGCAAATGCCGCGATTTCGCGGCAAAGTCAGGGCGGCGCGCGCCCAGTTTTGGGTAGCGTGTCGCCCATACTGTCCTCTGGTCGTCTGGGTTCCGGGATTTGCGATTTGACCCCTGTACTGACCAGATCTTCACTCTAAAGTCAATGGCTAGTTGGTAGGCTTTTAATCACCAATTAAATGGTGATTTTGGTCTTCTTCTTCCTTTGCACACCATGGACCTAGAGTCAAGCAAGCAAGGTATTATTAGCAGAATTTTTTATCAAATAAATATGAGAATGTGATGAAAATTATGCAAAATTAGAGACTAATCAATCACCACCCTGAGAAGAGAAGTATTTCTCTAAAAAGGTCTCTGAATTAGAGAACGCACGGTGCGTTATGAAGAAGTCCGATTCTCTTGGTCAGCAGAAGATTGATTTGGGAGAAGAAGCCCACTTTGATCGATCGCCGATTTTTTTCTCCCTTGTGCCCCTGGCGGGCTATTTATAGGGAGAGCAAGGGTATAATCGTTCCCTTGAAGATATGGAAACAGATTGAACCGACTCTGTTTAAATCTGGAAAGTAGCCTTGCTGCGAGGCTAAGGTCAGCTTCTGCGGAGCTAGAAATAGGCAAGTCGGTTGATCTTTCCGATTTGTTTTGATCCTTTCCATATCGTTGGAGGATTTCTTTTGATCCTCTTACTCGTTTTAAGAGAGTCAAGAGATTGCGGCAATCACCTGCCATATTTGAATCCCGATTGGATTTGATTTGCTTGGATTCAATCTCATCAGGAGATTTGATTGGTCAAAGGTTGACCATAGCAGGCCAATAGCGGAGCTGCCCGCTTTGAAGCTCATAGCGGAGCTAGAGACAATTCCTGGCGAAGTCCGAAAAGAGGCTTTTCGGCGAAGCTATCAGTTAGCATCCTGGCGATGCTCTGGATGATGCTAGCCTCTCAAGCGAGGCTATCTCCTTGGGCTACTATAATGCTAAATGCTAGCATTTTAGACCTGCTGAGGTCTGTTTAGAAACAATCTGGGTTCACTGTTCTGCTTGCTGGATCAGTGGAGTCCAAACCGCTTCCTTATCCCTTGGAGATGGGTGAAAAACTGGTCTTCAGCTCGTCTGTCACTTGTCTTTTGTAAATGTCAACAAGTTTAGACATCGTTCGGATCAATGAGAATCTTGTCTTTTTTAAGTGTCAACAAGACCCCCTTCAAAGTTTTCGAGAGTCTGCAATAGCTCAGACTCCGAAACACTTTGAACTGCTGTGATGGTGTGTGGAGTATGAACGTCGCCATGATGGTTGAGTTCAGCTTCGCCTTCAATCCTACTTTGGGATGAATTCGCCGAAGAATTGCACTGGTTCGCGAGTAGCTTCGCGCGCGGGTAGCTCCGCATCTGGGCTTCCAGGAAATAAGTTCGCTTTGGAACTCCTGTTGCCTTTTCAAGGCCAACTGTCATGGGCTGGTTACAAGGAGGATCATTCCTTCTTTTGCGTCGATCGAGGGAGATATTCTCCGATTGCACCTTACTGAAGGCGCCATGAGTGCCTTTTATGAGGGAGACGTTTTCTCCCTTTGCACGGTTCCAAGGGAAAACCGTCCCTTCCATCAAGGCGTAATAAATGCCTTGAATGCGCTCGTGCTTCCACGCTTGAGGTGGGAGTGCTCAGGCCATGGGGCCTATAAATAGGACACTTGAGGTCCTCTGAAGAGAAATGTTTTGCCTTTTCTTCTTCTCTTCTCTTGGTTGAGAGATATACTCAGATCTCTGAATTAGTGGGAAAGTCCACTCTGGTTGTTACCCGGCCAAGGACCGGTAAGTCTTGATCATTCAACGACTTCACCGATTTTAGGGAATTCATCTCCCTTGATTTAGCTTTGAGAGCTGCTTTAGGGATTGGCTTCCGTTGCTCTTCATCTTGCACTTGGCTGCTGCAAAGAAGGATCTCATCATAGCTTTCTGCGAAGCTATCATCTTGACTTGATCAGAAAGAGATCATTGCATGTTAAGTCCGCTACGCAGGCAGAACTTAGGACTTGGTCTCTTCAAAGGTTGAGCCAGTCTTGCCATATTGGTGAATGTTGAGACTGTATCTCTCAAGATCAGTCTGACTTTGCCATATAGGTGAGGCTAGGACTTGGCGTTTGCTGAGCTAGTCCATTGGTTGCTGTGCAGGCGAGGCTTATCCTCTGCTGAAGTCAGATTGCTTTACCGTCGAGGAATCTGACTTAGTATTTTTTGCAGCTTTTTCCTGTGCTTAACTGCTAATCTGTTCTGATTTGCATTGCAGCGGGCCATGTTCGCCAGTTGGTAACTTGATGGAAGGAACCATAAAATTGCCTTATGCTTCCCCGGTTGAAGCTTTACTTTTAAGCAGGAGGAACAATTCGGGGCGACGGGTGCGCGTCCCAGAGTCTGTTGGCAGCCTCTTATCCGAGATGATTCGTTCTGAGGTGAGGCTGGTTGCCGCTTTTACCGGAGGTGATCCGCTTCAAGATAGTGGGCGTCGCCTGTGGGATCGCCGGCGTCATTGCCGACTTTCAACTTGGGTGGCCCTTGGGGGCGATCCACTTCGGGAAAGTGGGCATCGCGCCCGTTAGATCACTGGTATCACTGCCGATTCCCATTATACGTGATCTATCGTGTTGGCGGCGATAGGTTTTTATTGCCAGGCTTCAACAAAAATGGCCTGGCAAGATCTGTCATTTTTGTGGAGAAAAATGACCGTGTCCTTGCGGCACCACTGATTACGGCCTTATGCAGGAGGAAGGCCCTTCCTGTCCCGTTGGTCTGGCCTGGGAGCAGATAAAACCGCTTGTATGCCTTTTGTGCAAATGACCTTGTTAGGCAACTTGGTGTGTTGTATGAAACACAACTTTGATGTAATATCAAATGTACCCTTCCCTTTAAATCAATGAAAGTTTATCTTGTGATCATCTGATTTTTGCTTGCTTTCATTGAGAGTTCGGCCATAGCTGGGCTGAACTGTGTGCGGAGCTAAGGACATAGTCCTTTCTTTGAATGATCTTTGCGAGACTAGCGTGTCCCGCAAGCAGCGCCTTTTTAGAGGGCTAAGGTAAGCCTCTCGGCGAAGTCCTTGGTGGACTGTGCGAAGCCCGCACTTTGCTCCAGTGCGAAGCTGACTCTCAGTGGAGTTGAACCGGCGCTTCTCGGGAAGGCGCTTCGGGCGCTTCGAGCGCTGTTTCGAATTAATTCGAAACGGCGGCATGTGCCCTTTTTCGAGGCCTCGTTTCAGGCGCTGATTGGCCTATAAAAGCCGATCGGGCTGAACATGGAAAGGTCTCCTTTTCTCAGAGAAATTTCCATCTCTTCCTCTTCTTCTTCCCACTTTGTTCAGAGATCTTTGAGAACTCTAGCAACTCTTCAATGGCGCCCAAAAGACGAGCGGGAAAAGAAGTGGCGACTTCTGCGGCGGAGGGCCCTCCTCCTCCGGTCATCGAGCGACCAGTCACCGGTAAGGAATCTTCCTGTCTGATTAGAGACCGCGGTCTCTCTCCTTTTGAGCCGGTCATTTGGCTATTTAGGACGATCGACTGCGATCTGTCTTCATTAGGGAACTCACCTCCCTGAACTTCCCTACTTTCCTTGCACCAGGGAATTAAGAACTGAACAGTTCTTCTTTTAGGCTTCCGTACGAAGCCATTGCTTGGGCAGTCTCCAACTTGTTGAGGAACAGGATATGGGTCTGTTCCTTCAGTCGTGGCCATGAAGGACGACTGTTGACCATGATGTCCTTTGGGTGACATCAGCCCTTAGGGCTATGCCACTTCCTTCTTTAAGCGAAGTTGGCGTTTTGGATATTTTCTGCGAAGATGCAGTCTTATCCACGAAGTGAAGCTTTTTCAAAGCTATAGCCTTGCAGGCCCTGCTTGCTGGGCGAGGCTATGCCTTAGTGAATTTTTATGCTTTTGCATCCACTTGATTGGTGAACTAATCATAGTTCATTTCTGTTTTTCTTTTGCAGTGCATTACGCCTCCGGTCTCCAGAACAGTCTGTTCGGGCTAACCAGTCGAGCAGGCGGTAACATCAGCTTGCAGTTCTATGGGCAGGCTTCTTTGTTCAGCGAGCCGAGCTCCATTGTACGGGATACGCTTATCCAGGACGGTTATCCGCAGGCCATGCGGAGCATCTTGACCACGGCTCCGCTTGAAGATATCGACCGTCAGACTTACAGAAAGCTTGACTTCATGTTCGGGGATGCTGCACCTGATCCCGATCGCCAGTTGCAGGCCGGTGAAGGCCAGTGGATCTTCCAATTGGATGGCGAGAGATTTTATCTCCCGTCCACTAAGCGGCAATTCGCTTTGTCTTCCTTCGCGAGTGTGACTCAGGCTCGGAAGATGGCGTGGGGCGTGAGCCGAAATGCCGAGTCCGTAAATGTTGGGAGATTGACATTTCAGTCTGGCTATTCGAGAGCGGGCCCTCCTCGCAGCATAATGGGGCTATACCCCGGGAAAGTATCGCGGGACCTTCCAGTGGGAGAGAACCCAGCTGAGGCGCCGACTTTTGGCACTCAGTTCTGCGCAGTTGACGGGAACTATCCTGCCACTGATTTCAGGACTCCCGGTTGGGTCCACCCTCCTAAGTCATGGTGGGCGGAGTTGACCAACTATATCCTCACTCATTTCGAGGAGGACTTGGAGAGGTTAAACCTCCATGAGGCCATCAGGGCGACCTGCTATGGCATTGAGATGAAGGTGGCGTGCTTCTACGCCATCCTTGAGTTGTACTGCCCGGCCTCGGGGACTTTCTTCACCCCGGTTGGCGAGTTGGGCATGGCTCTGCATGAGATGCAGGAAATCTCTGCTTTGCCTTTCGGGTCTCTTCCGTACGAAGAGTATTTTCCCTGTGAGGCGGAGTTGGCTCTCCTGGAGAAGCAAGAGCCTGCTTTGCTTGAGACATATCGGGAATTGATGTGCCACTTGCACATTTGCTCCAGCATCCACGGTGGTGGCAAAAGTAGCTCGAAGAGCCTGAAGAGCTGGGGGAGCTACTTGTTCCCGGATATGAATAGTGCGCCTGAGGCAGCTCATTGCGGAGTTGCTGAAGAGGACGTCTTGGGAAGGATGGAGGTGCATGCTGAAAAAGACATCGTCGTGACAGAAGATGATGGTCCCTTCGGGAAGGGTGATGTTCTTCGGAGCTTTCACCATCAGGCCCGTCGGCCTATGTCTCGAAAGGCGCTGCTGGCCGGCTTCCTAACCATCTGGTTAAAGAAGTGTGTTGTGCCTTCTTCTTCGGGTGACATCGTCCACCCGAATGTGCTGCTGCCTGCCGTCCGATTGGTCCATGGCCACCGTCTGGGTCTTCTCCCGGCCATGGTATGTTGTATTTAGAGGGGCCTTCGTGCACTGACGGAGGCTTTCTGCAGGCCAATGGCGTCGAGGCGAGGGAAGGGTGCCGTTCTGCCTTGTGACGGACCCAATCTTAGGGTAGGTTTACCGTATACCTACTTGATGGCGTGGTTCGCCTTGCACTGCCCCACTTTGATTGGAGCTGGGGAAGACCCTCCGCAGGGTGTTCAAACGGCGCTTCTCCGCCGCTTCGAAGGCCGTTCGTGGCAGAAAACTTAGGCCGAGGCCCGTAAGTTAGTGCGTCGTTATGACGCTTATAGCCTGTTCCGTTGTTTTCCTCACATTCGGGGTGCAGGATACAACGAGGAATTCCATGATGTGGAGTCAGGTCGGTCTCCCATGAGTCGCGGTGTTTTCGAGTGGCTGGTCTGTATCCAGCCCTCGCACTTGCTGTACAGGAGTGGGGATATCTGCTACCTGGAGCCCTACGTCCCGAGCCGGTTTGCCCGCCAATTCGGGTATGACCAGTTGTATGTGGGCAACCCCAATCCGGACCTGGCTTTCATGGGGAGCCTCATTGATGGGGCTCGTGCTTGGCGGTTCTTTACCGCGGATGGCACTGGGGCGTGGCTACGCACGCCGTTGAGGGATCCCGGCCTTCAGACGACCCTGTATTTCTGCCAATGGTATGCAGCCTCGAACTCCACACCTGTTGGGTTTAATGCCAACCGTTCGGGTGTGAGGTTAATTTCTCATCGGATGAGGCAGAAGGCTTCTGAGAAGAAGGAGGGCAAACGAGTCTGTGTTCCTGGCATAGAGGAGTTCATCGCTGTAGATGACAGCGAGGCTTCTGATGCGGGGAGCCCTTACTTCGAGGCGGGGGCGAGAGCTGATGCGCTTGAAGCTGATACTTGTAAAGCCGGTTCCAGTGTGGCGGGGACAGCTCCCCCACAACATGTGGAAGAAGTGGAGGAAGAGGACTCTGATGTCCACTTCAAGAGGAAGCGTGGGAGTGGATCCCGTAGGAAGTCATCGGCGAAGAAGCCCCGTCGCCAGACTCCTACCATCGTGGTAGAGGGTGAGCTCTCTGCGGCGCCTCATCCTGCTGCTCCATTAGGGGTTGAGCCGTCGGTTGCTGAACCGACTACTGGTAAGATTGACCCCATCTACATGATACGCCTTAGATGTGTTCTAAACAACTCATCATCCGCTCCTTATTGCAGGAACTGAGGAGCATGGAGGGCAAGGGGATCACTATGATCCTCTATTCGCTTATAGGACTGCAGCTGGTTCCTTCGCTCGCTCGGAGGAGTCCGGAGGTGGTGCGGCCGACATTGGCTTCTCGGGCGCTGGGACTTCTAAAGGAAGTCCTATGGCATCCAGCTCTATCGGGTGGTCTACGGAGGACTCGGCGAGCAGGCCGGCTATCCGCGTTGATTCTGGCAAGAACTTCACGATGGAACCCCTGGAGACTGATGCGGCTGACGAAGTAACATCAGCCTTCGGTTAATGACGACCTTTTGATCTCCTCTTGTTCACTGCATCTGCTTTTTGACCATGGCTTTGTTGCAGGTGTTAGGCCTCAAGATGCATCAGCTTCGAGGGAGCCGGAGAATTCCCCTGGAAGGTCAGAGGGTGAGTTGAGTGCTTCGTCCGCGGCGGATGTTGCCGTGTTGGACGTGCTGTATGGCGACCTGCCTTCTTATCAGCCCACATCAGCTGAAAGGCCAGAGGCTGGAGGGGCGGCAGTCCCGGAGGTATCCTCACTCCCAATCACATCACCGAGTGAGGTGCCGATAATTTTGCCCGGTGTGGGGCTGAGGGTGATTGTAGACCCTATTTCCCCGACTTTGATTGTTGAGCCTGCTGCTCAGGAGGTGGTTGCCAGTCCTACCTCCGCGGTGGCTGGCGTGCTGGTGTCGCTGAGGACTCCGCCGAGGTCGCCTTTGCCTTGTCCTGGTGCTGTCGATGTTCCCGCTTCTTCTTCTGCGGCGGTGTCGACCGGGCTGGTAGACTGCTCCGAGGTTGTGTCTCTACCAAAGATTGATGAAGCTGAGAATGACTTCATAGGTAATCTGGTCGACAGCTTCTATAACAGTTTGGAGCAGACTATCAGTCTAGTCTTGAAGGGCTCGCCTGTGCCATTCTCGAAGCTGAAGGTGGTCCTCTCCCGTGGCATTGAGTGTATCCGAGACTTTGAGGGGTATCACCAAGCTACTGCTCTGGAACTCCTGGTGGATGACCTTGAGAAGGACGTAGAGGAGTGGCGCCGTCTCCATCGTTCCGACCTGGTGTCTTTAGCTGATGAGCGGCTCACACATCTTGTTGCACAAAGGCGCGAAGCTCGGCTTGCTGCTCAAGAGGCTGCTGAGGCTATCTCCTCTGACTTGAAGTCCTTGGAAGCAAGGCAAGCAGAGGTTGGGAGTGCAATTGACGCTTCCACCAGTGCTCTTCTTGATGCCGAAGATAAGATTAAAAGGGCCGAGGAGATGATCAGAAAAGCAAATCTTCTCTTATCCAAGGCTACACCGGTGCGTCTCGAAGAGACTGCGCGGCTTGAGCAACTCAGAGTTCAGCGTGAGGAACTAGTGCGACAGGAGTCGTCACAGAGGGCGACTTTGGCGGAGGTCGAAGCTCGTCTGGCTCAGGCGGTGGATTTCAATGAGACTGAGCTGAGATCACAGGCGCTGGCCCAGGCTGCTGATGATAAGAGGACGAGGCTGGCTTCGCTCGGAGATCGGATTCGATCTTACCATGTACGCCTGTAGGCCATTGTATAGGCTCCTCCATGTATCCCATCCTTTTGGAATTTAATAGAAATTCTTTCTTTTATCGTCTTTGTTTGTTTGGATAATGAGACATAGCTGTCTATTGGTTCAGAGGTCGCAATGACATAACCGAATGGGACATTGCCAGTCTCGAGGTCAGCCCTTTGCGGGGCTAAAAGGGGAGATACTTGCCTTTTATAAGTGTCAGCAAGTATGAGGCCTGTCAACAGGACTCGGAATTGAGACTTAGCTGTCTGCTGGTTCAGAGGTCGCAATGACATAATCAATTGATACGCTACTAAGCTCAATGATAGACGAAACTTGGCTATCTGCCAGTTCAGAGGTCGCAATGACATAACTGGTTGAGAAGCCACCAAGCTTCCGAATGGGTGATACTTGTCTTTTGTAGATGTCGACAAATATCGAGACCTGTCTTTTGTAAATGTCAACAGGGCTCAAGATTGAGACTTAGCTGTCTGCTGGTTCAGAGGTCGCAATGACGTAACCAATTGAGACGCTACTAAGCTCAATGGTAGATGAAACTTGGCTATCTGCCAGTTCAGAGGTCGCAATGACATAACTGGTTGAGAAGCCACCAAGCTCAAGGATTGATGATACTTGTCTTTTGTAAATGTCAACAAGTATCGAGACCTGTCTTTTGTAAATGTCAACAGGGCTCAAGATTGAGACTTAGCTGTCTGCTGGTTCAGAGGTCGCAATGACGTAACCAATTGAGACGCTACTAAGCTCAATGGTAGATGAAACTTGGCTATCTGCCAGTTCAGAGGTCGCAATGACATAACTGGTTGAGAAGCCACCAAGCTCAAGGATTGATGATACTTGTCTTTTGTAAATGTCAACAAGTATCGAGACCTGTCTTTTGTAAATGTCAACAGGGCTCAAGATTGAGACTTAGCTGTTTGCTGGTTCAGAGGTCGCAATGACGTAACCAATTGAGACGCTACTAAGCTCAATGATAGATGAGACTTGGCTATCTGCCAGTTCAGAGGTCGCAATGACATAACTGGTTGAGAAGCCACCAAGCTCAACAATGAGTGATTTGGAAAAGGTCTCGTTTTCACGGGGAGAAACGAGAAAATTGCTGTCATAGGTTTAATGTTAACGTAACAGCGAAATATATATGTGGTCCTACCATTCTATGGATGAGAGTTGGTAGGTTTTTGGAGGTCTCGTTCTCACGAGGAGAAATGAGGGGACTGCTGTCATAGGTTTAATGTTAACATAACAGCGGAATATATGTAGTCCTACCATTCTATGGATGAGAATTGGTAAGTGATTTTGGAGAGGGAATCAAATGGGAACAGGTCCCGTAGGATTTTTAGCAAACCCCCAGCTCTCAACGGGTTTGATATGCCTTTACCAACTACCGTTTGAGTTGGGCTAGCCATGCTATTCCCCTCAGCATGATGAGTTGTCGAGAACTCATGTTGGGCTTAGAGGCCAACATTTTCCTCTATCCTTAATCGTTAAGGATGTCGGATTATCAGGTTGATGTCTGCACAACCTTGATTTTTTTTTAGGATAACTGGTGCACGGCCAGGTCCCTGTTGGTTCATGACTGTATGGTCTCGCTTGGAGGAAGAGAAAGGCTCTCTTTGTGCGCATTTCGGACGCGCGGATCTCGATCAGAGGTGTAATGTTAACTTGATCGAGAGGAGGATCCTTGATTAAGGATAGTACTTTTTTAAGAACTTGCCATTAATCGGCATCATGAGTAGGTCGCCATCTGCAGTCATAAGGCGGTATGCTCCATTTGAATAGACTGTCTCTATCACAAATGGTCCTTCCCATTTAGGCTGAAATTTGCTTTTGGTCTTGTGTGTCATGATCATCGGTCGTCTGACGGCTAAGACCAGGTCTCCTTTCTGGAAGACTCTTTGCTTGACCTTCTTATTGAAGGCTTTTGACATTCGAGCCTGATACAGCTCGATGTGTTGCTGAGCTTGTAGCCGCTTCTCGTCTAGGGCTTCGAGCTCTTGAAGACGCAGGCGATCGTTGTCTTCTGATGTCATCTTAGTAGTCAGGGCTACTCGCAATGATGGCATCTGGATTTCCAATGGGATAACCGCTTCGCACCCATATACCAGGGAAAAAGGCGTATTGCCTGTCGGTGTCCGAACCGTGGTTCGGTAAGCCCAGAGACATTCACCGAGCTTTTCATCCCAATCTCGCTTATTCGAGGAGACGAACTTCTTGAGCAGCTTGATGATCGTCTTGTTGAACGCCTCTGCCAAGCCATTGGCGGCGGGATTGTAGGCGGTCGAAGCCACATTCTGAATTCGGTATTTATCGCAGAACCGATAGAACCCTTGGCTTATGAATTGGGGACCGTTGTCGTGGATGATCCGCCTGGGGACACCAAATCAATGGATGACATGGTGTTTGATGAAGCTAACCAGATTGGAGGTTTTGACTTCGGCCAATGGTACGGCCTCTGCCCACTTTGAGAAGTAATCGGTTATTGCCAGGATAAACCGGTGACCTCTTGCCGAAGAGGGGCTGATTGGCCCTACGACATCGATTCCCCATGCTTCAAATGGCCATGAAGCAACAATAGGGTGGAGCAACTCCGAAGGTTGGTGTATGAAGTCTGCATGGACTTGGCACGCTTTACACCTTCGTGCATATTGGGTGGCGTCGGCTATCATAGTCGGCCAGTAATATCCAAGTCTGTGCAGCCTGTCTTTAAGCTTTGGACCCGGCTGGTGAGCTCCGCAAATGCCATCATGTGCTTCTTTAAGCACTTCTTGTGCCTCTGAATGAGAAAGGCAACGGAGGAGGACACCGTCATATGAGCGACGGTATAATGTCTTCAAGGTTGGATCATAGTAGAAACGGAGAGATCTTCGTCTGATGGACGCCGCTTCTTTGGGATCGTCTGGGAGCAGACCGTGCAGAGCATAGTCAATGAGAGGGAAGCGCCAATCCCTCGGCTCGAGATCCACGGAGATATTATGGACCTCTCGGACTCTTAGCACCTGCTTGGAGCATACGAGATGCCGGGTCGCGACTGTGAGGTGATACTCGGTGTCGGCTGGCAAAGCTAGCGTCGTCGCTAATGCAGCGAGAGCGTCCGCCTTGGTATTTTGAGATCGAGACACATGCCCGATATAGAAGCCTTCAAATAGGCTAGCCAGTTCGATGGCTGTATGATAGTAAGGCACCAAGTCCTCATGGCGGACTTCATATTCGCCTTTGACTTGACTGATGATCAGCTTTGAATCGCCATAAGCTTCGAGGTAGCGTACCCCCATTCCATGAGCGAGCTGGAGACCAATGAGCAGGGCATTGTATTCCGCTACATTGTTAGAGCATGATTCTGTCAAGGAGAATGCTCTGGGAAGGATATGATCCTGTGGGGAGATGAACACAACCCCCCACTCCGGCAATAACCTTGCCTTTGGGGCCCATCCGCGATGCTCCGTCGAAGAACATCTGCCACACTTCCTCTACTGAGGTTGCGTTAGACTCGAAGACTTCATCAGGGATGTCTTCGTGAAGTTTTGAGTGTTCCGGAACTGGATGCTCAACCAGGAACTCTGCAAGGGCCTGACCTTTAACTGCCTTCTGAGGAGTAAAGGTCATGTCATATTGAGACAATAGAAGTGCCCATTTAGCTGTTTTTCATTAATTTGCAAAAGGGGAAAACTTACAAATAAAAAGTTTGAGGAGCTAAATTACAAGTATTCTTAAAAAGATTACAAGTAGATCTCCTCAGAGATTCTGGGAAAATGTGCCGATAGGAGTCTTGTCAGCGCGCGACCACTTTGTCCCTTTGACGATGCGAGCGATGAGATTCCCTTCTCGCCTGGTTCCGGGAATCAGAGAATAGAGGGTTGGTAGAACCCTCTTGCTGCTTCTCAAAATCGCCTTCAATTAGGAATTCCTTCTCGCCTGGTTCCGGAGATTCCTTGAGAAGAAGGACGATGATAGGGTATCAACACCCTGGATAGAGAAAGCAATTCTCTAAAAAGGTCTCTGAATTCGAGAGCGCACGGTGCTTTATGAAGAAGCCTCTGTTGAAGAAGTTGATTGATCGATCCTCGTGCTCAGAAGGCGATTGATGGCTCGATCCCCTCCCCTTGTACCCCTGGCGGGCTATTTATAGGGAGAGCAAGGGTATAATCGTCCCCTTGAAGATATGGAAACAGATTGAACCGAATCTGTTTGAATCTGGAAAGTAGCCTTGCTGCGAGGCTAGAATAGCTTCCGCGGAGCTAGAAAATGGCAAGTCGGTTTATCTTTCCGATTTGTTATGATCCTTTCCATATCGTTGAAGGATTTTCTCTGATCCTCTTACTCGTTTCAAGAGAGTCAAGAGATTGCGGCAATCACCTGCCATATTTGAATCCCGATTGGATTTGATTTGCTTGGATCCGATCTCATCAGGAGATTTGATTGGTCAAAGGTTGACCATAGCAGGCTGATAGCGGAGCTGCCCGCTTTGAAGCTCATAGCGGAGCTAGAGGCAATTCCTGGCGAAGTCCGAAAAAGAGGCTTTTCGGCGAAGCTGTCAGTTAGCTTCCTGGCGATGCTCTGGATGATGTTAGCCTCTCAAACGAGGCTATCTCCTTGGGCTAATGTAATGCTATATGCTAGCATTTTAGACCTGCTGAGGTCTGTTTAGAAACAATCCGGTTCACTGTTCTGCTTGCTGGATCAGTGGAGTCCAAACCGCTTCCTTGTCCTTTGGAGGTGGGTGAAAACTGGTCTTCAGCTTGTCTGTCCCTTGTTTTGTAAATGTCAACAAGTTTAGACATCGTTCGGACCAATGAGAATCTTGTCTTTTTTAAGTGTCAACAAGACCCCCTTCAAAGTTTTCGAGAGTCTGCAATAGCTCAGACTCCGAAACACTTTGAACTGCTGTGATGGTATGTGGAGTATGAACGTCGCCATGATGGTTGAGTTCAGCTTCGCCTTCAATCCTGCTTTGGGATGAATTCGCCGAAGAATTGCATTGGTTCGCGAGTCGCTTCGCGTCGGGGTAGCTCCGCATCTGGGCTTCCAAGAAATAAGTTCGCTTTGGAACTCCTGTCGTCTTTTCAAAGCCAACTGCCGTGGGGCGGTTACGAGGAGGATCATTCCTTCTTTCGCGCCAATCGAGAGAGATGTTCTCCGATTTGCACGTTTCCAAGGGAGGATACTCCCTTTCTTCAAGGCGCCATGAGTGCCTTTTATGAGGGAGACGTTTTCTTCCCTTGTACGGTTCCAATGGAAACCGTCCCTGTTATCAAGGCGCAATAAATGCCTTAAATGCGCTCGTGCTTCCACGCTTGAGGTGGTTGCACTCAGGCCATGGGGCCTATAAATAGGACACTTGAGGCCCTCTGAAGAGAAGTGCCTTGCCTTTCTTCTTCTCTTCTCTTGGTTGAAAGAGATACTCAGATCTCTGAATTAGTGGGAAAGCCCACTCTGGTTGTCTAACCGGCCAAGGACCAGTAAGTCTTGATCATTCAAAGACTTCACCGCTTTTTAGGGAACTCATCTCCCTTGATTCATCTTCAGCAGCTGCTTCAGGGATTAGCTTCCCTTGATTCTCATCTTGCAATTGGATGCTGCAGAGAAGGATCTCATCATGGCTTTCTGCGAAGCCATCGTCTTGATTTGATCATTGCTTGTTAAGTCCGCTGCGCAGGCAGAACTTGGGACTTGGCCTCT
Source organism: Agave tequilana (assembly GCA_038442645.1). Lineage (NCBI taxonomy): Eukaryota > Viridiplantae > Streptophyta > Magnoliopsida > Asparagales > Asparagaceae > Agave > Agave tequilana. The sequence goes on along the minus strand of JAVJIF010001756.1, from coordinate 280,885 downwards.
TTAATAGTTGAGCCAGTCTTGCCATATTGGTGAATGTTGAGACTGTTTCTCACAAGATCAGTCTGACTTTGCCGTATAGGTGAGGCTAGGACTTGGCGTTTGCTGAGCCAGCCCATGGTTGCTGTGCAGGCAGAGCTTGTCCTCTGCTGAAGTCGGATTGCTTTGGCGCCCAAGAATCTGACTTAATATCTTTGCAGCTTTTTCCTGTGCTTAACTGCTAATTTGCTTCAATTTGCCTTGCAGTGAGCTATGCTTGCCGGTCTGGTAACTTGATGGAAGAAACCATGAAATTGCCTTATGCTTCCCCGGTTGAAGCTTTACTTTTAAGCAGGAGGAACAATTCGGGGCAGCGGGAGCATGTCCCAGAGGTTGTTGGCAGCCTCTTATCCGAGATGATTCGTTCTGAGGTGAGGCTGGCCGCCGCCTTTATCGGAGAGGATCCGCTTCAAGATAATGGGCGTCGCCTGTGGGATCGCCGGCATCATTGCCGACTTTCAACTTTGGTGGCCTTTGGGGGCGATCCACTTCGAGAAAGCGGGCATCGCGCCTGTTAGATCACTGGTACCAGTGCCGATTCCCATTATACGTGATCTATCGTGTTGGCGGCGATAGGTTTTTATTGCCAGGCTTCAACAAAAATGGCCTGGCAAGATCTGCCATTTTGTGGAGAAAAATGACCGTGTCCTTGTGGCACCACTGATTACGGCCTTATGCAGGAGGAGGGCCCTTCCTGTCCCGTTGGTCTGGCCTGGGAGCAGATAAAACCGCTTGTATGCCTTTTATGCAAATGACCTTGTTAGGCAACTTGGTGTGTTATATGAAACACAACTTTGATGTAATATCAAATGTACCCTTTCTATCAATGAAAGTTCATCTCTTGTTCATTTGATTTTTGCTTACTTTCACTGAGAGTCCGGCAATTGCTGGGCTGGACTGTGTGCGGGGCTAAGGACATAGTCCTTTCTAGAGGGCTAAGGTAAGCCTCTCGGCGAAGCCTTTAAAGGATTGTGCGAAGTCCGCACTTTTGCACTGATGCGAAGTTAACTCTTAGTAGAGTTGAACCGGCGCTTCTCGGGAAGGCGCTTCGGGCACTGTTTCGAATTAATTCGAAACGGCGGCATGGGCCTTTTTTCGAGGCCTCGTTTCAGGCGCTGATTGGCCTATAAAAGCCCGATCGGGCTGAATATGGAAGGGTCTCCCTTTCTTCAGAGAATTTTCTATCTCTTCCTCTTCTTCTTCCCTTTCTCCTTTTTCAAGAGTTCAAGAACTCCTGTAGTTCTTCAATGGCGCCCAAGAGACGAGTGGGGAAAGAAGTAGCAACTTCTGCAGCGGAGGGCCTTCCTCCTCCGGTCATCGAGCGACCAGTCACCGGTAAGGATTTTTCCTGTCTGATTGGATAATGAGACATGACTGTCTGTTGGTTCAGAGGTCGCAATGACATAACCGAATGGGACGTCGCCAGTCTCGAGGTTAGCCCTTTGCGGGGCTAAAAAGGGGAGATACTTGCCTTTTGTAAATGTCAGCAAGCATCGAGATTGAGACTTAGCTGTCTGCTGGTTCAGAGGTCGCAATGACATAACCAATTGAGACGCCGCTAAGCTCAATGGTAGATGAGACTTGGCTATCTGCCAGTTCAGAGGTCGCAATGACATAACTGGTTGAGAAGCCACCAAGCTCAACAATGAGTGACACTTGTCTTTTGTAAATGTCAACAAGTATCGGGATTGAGACTTAGCTGTCTGCTGGTTCAGAGGTCGCAATGACGTAACCAATTGAGACGCCACTAAGCTCAATGGTAGGTGAGACTTGGCTATCTGCCAGTTCACAGGTCGCAATGACATAACTGGTTGAGAAGCCACCAAGCTCAAAAATAGGTGATACTCGTCTTTTGTAAATGTCAACGAGTATCGAGACCTGTCTTTTGTAAATGTCAACAGGGCTCGGGATTGAGACTTAGCTGTCTGCTGGTTCAGAGGTCGCAATGACGTAACCAATTGAGACGCCACTAAGCTCAATGATAGATGAGACTTGGCTATCTGCCAGTTCAGAGGTCGCAATGACATAACTGGTTGAGAAGCCACCAAGCTCAAAAATAGGTGATACTCGTCTTTTGTAAATGTCAACGAGTATCGAGACCTGTCTTTTGTAAATGTCAACAGGGCTCGGGATTGAGACTTAGCTATCTGCTGGTTCAGAGGTCGCAATGACGTAACCAATTGAGACGCCACTAAGCTCAATGGTAGGTGAGACTTGGCTATCTGCCAGTTCAGAGGTCGCAATGACATAACTGGTTGAGAAGCCACCAAGCTTCAGAATGGGTAAAGAGGTCTCGTTTTCACGAGGGAACCACTGTCATAGGTTAATGTTAACATAACAGTGGGATATATGTGGTCCTACCATTCTATGGATGAGAATTGGTAGGTGATTTTGGAGGTCTCGTTCTCACGAGGAGAAATGAGGGGACTGCTGTCATAGGTTTAATGTTAACGTAACAGCGGAATATATGTGGCCCTACCATTCTATGGATGAGAATTGGTAAGTGATTCTGGAGAGGGAATCAAATGGGAGCAGGTCCCTTGGGATTTTTAGCAAACCCCCAGCTATCAACGGGTTTGATATGCCTTTACCAACTACCGTTTGAGTTGGGCTAGCCATGCTATTCCCCTCAGCATGATGAGTTGTCGAGGACTCATGTTGGGCTTAGAGGCCAACATTTCCTTTATCCTTAATCGTTAAGGATGTCGGATTATCAGGTTGATGTCTGCACAACCTCGATTGTCTTTTAGGATAACTGTGCACGGCCAGGTCCCAGTTGATTCATGGCCGTATGGTCTCGCTTGGAAGAAGAGAAAGGCTCTCTTTGTGCGCATTTCGGACGCGCGGATCTCGATCAGAGGTGTAATGTTAACTTGATCGAGAGAAGGATCCTCGATTAAGGATAATACTTCTTTAAGAATTTGCCATTGATCGGCATCATGAGTAGGTCGCCACCTGCATTCATAAGGCGGTATGCCCCATTTGAATAGACTGTTTCTATCACAAACGGTCCTTCCCATTTAGGCTGAAATTTGCCTTTGGTCTTGTGCGTCATGATCATCGGTCGTCTGACGGCTAAGACCAGGTCTCCTTTCTGGAAGACCCTCTGCTTGACCTTCTTATTGAAGGCTTTTGACATCCGAGCCTGATATAGCTCGATGTGTTGCTGAGCTTGTAGCCGCTTCTCGTCTAGGGCTTCGAGCTCTCGAAGACGCAGGCGATCATTGTCTTCTGATGTCAACTTAGTAGTCAAGGCTACCCGCAATGATGGCACCTGGATTTCCAATGGGATAACTGCTTCGCACCCATATACCAGGGAAAAAGGCGTATTGCCTGTCGGTGTCCGAACCGTAGTCCGGTAGGCCCAAAGGCATTCACCGAGCTTTTCGTCCCAATCTCGCTTGTTCGAGGAGACGAACTTCTTGAGCAGCTTGATGATCATCTTGTTAAATGCCTCTGCCAAGCCATTGGCGGCAGGATTGTAGGCGGTTGAAGCCACATTCTGAATTCGGTATTTATCGCAGAACCGATAGAACCCTTGGCTTACGAATTGGGGACCATTGTCATGGATGATCCGCCTGGGGACACCAAATCGATGGATGACATGGTGTTTGATGAAGCTAACCAGATTGGAGGTTTTAACTTCGGCCAACGGTATGGCCTCTGCCCATTTTGAGAAGTAATCGGTTATTGCCAGGATAAACCGGTGACCTCTTGCCGAAGAGGGACTGATTGGCCCTACGACATCAATTCCCTATGCTTCAAATGGCCATGAAGCAACAGTAGGGTGGAGCAACTCCGAAGGTTGGTGTATGAAGTCTGCATGGACCTGGCACGCCTTACACCTTCGTGCATATTGGGTGGCATCGGCCATCATGGTCGGCCAGTAGTACCCAAGTCTGTGCAGCCTGTCTTTAAGCTTTGGACCCGGCTGGTGAGCTCCACAAATGCCATCATGTGCTTCTTTAAGCACTTCCTGTGCCTCTGAATGAGAAAGGCAACGGAGGAGGATACCATCATATGAACGACGGTAGAGTGTCTTCAAAGTGGGATCATAGTAGAAACGGAGCGACCTTCGTCTGATGGACGCCGCTTCTTTGGGATCGTCTGGAAGCAGACCGTGCAGAGCGTAGTCAATGAGAGGGAAGCGCCAATCCCTCGGCTCAAGATCCACTGAGATATTATGGACCTCTTGGATCCTTAGCATATGCTTGGAGCATACGAGATGCCGGGTTGCGACTGTGAGGTGATACTCGGTGTCGGCTGGCAAGGCTAGCGTTGTCGCTAATGCAGCGAGAGCATCCGCCTTGGTATTTTGAGATCGAGACACATGCCCGATGTAGAAGCCTTCAAATAAGCTAGCCAATTCGATGGCTGTATGATAGTAAGGCACCAAGTCCTCATGGCGGACTTCATATTCGCTTTTAACCTGGCTAATGATCAGCTTTGAATCGCCGTAAGTTTCGAGGTAGCGTACCCCCATTCCATGGGCGAGCTGGAGACCAATGAGCAGAGCATTGTATTCCGCTACATTATTAGAGCATGATTCTGTCAAGGAGAATGCTCTGGGAGGGATATGATCCTGTGGGGAGATGAACACAAGCCCCACTCCAGCAATAATCTTCCCTTTGGGGCCCATCCGCGATGCTCCGTCAAAGAACATCTGCCACACTTCCTCTACTGAGGTTGCATTAGATTCGAAGACCTCATCAGGGATGTCTTCGTGAAGTTTTGAATGTTCCGGAACTGGATGCGCAGCTAAGAACTCTGCAAGGGCCTGACCTTTAACTGCTTTCTGAGGAGTAAAGGTCATGTCGTATTGAGACAACAGAAGTGCCCATTTAGCCAACCTTGAATTCAGCGACCCTGACTTCGTCATGAGAAGACGTAGAGGGTTCACCCTGGAGATGACATGTATGGTTTGGCCAACCAAATAATGTCGTGTCTTCTGGACAGCGAAGACGAGAGCTAAACACTCTTTCTCAATAGGATTGTAGCGAGATTCCGCTCCTATGAGAGTCCTGCTCAGATAATAAATGGCCTACTCATGGCCATTGTCGTCCTTCTGAGCGAGGAGGGCGCCGAGGGAATAGTCCAGAGCTTTTACATAAAGCAAGAATGGTCTCCCTGATGTAGGGGCCACTAAGACAGGAGGTTTTGTGAGATACCTCTTGATGTCTTCATAAGCTTCTTGACAAGCTTGGTCCCATATGAAGGCAGTACCCTTCTTCATTAGTCGGGTAAAGGGCTGGCAACGGCCCGAAAGATTTGCAATGAATCTTCTGATATAGGCTAACCTGCCTTGTAAGCCTCTGAGCTCTTTGAGATTCCTTGGTGGATGCATGTCTTGGATGGCTTTGACTTTGTCTGGGTCCAGATGGATCCCTTTTGATGTGACAATGAACTCAAGGAATTTGCCGCTGGATACTCCTAAAAAGGATTTTGTCGGGTTAATTTTCAACTGATGAGCCCGCATTATATCGAACATCGTTCTCAGATCGCGAAGATGTTCATCTTTGCTGCGGCTTTTGACGGCAATGTCGTCAACATAGCATTCCACCGTCTTTCGGAGATGGTCGCGGAAGATCATGCTCATCGCCCGCTGGTAGGTTGGTCCGGCGTTCTTCAGTCCGAAGGGCATTATAGTGTAGCAGTATACCCCCAATGGTGTTCGGAAAGAAGTATGCTTCTCGTCGTCGGGATACATCTTGATCTGGTTGTACCCTGAGAAGCCGTCCATGAAAGACATCCTCTCGAACCCGCATGTGTTGTCAATCATGACGTCGGTGATGGGCAGTGGGAACTCATCTTTGGGACAGGCCGTATTGAGATCACGGTAGTCGATGCAGATCCGTATTTTCCCATTCTTCTTGAGGACGGGGACTATGTTAGCCACCCAATCTGGATGTTGTTCCTCCCAGATGAAGCCACAAGCAATGAGCTTATGAACTTCGGCTTCAATAGCCTCCATGATGTTTGGGCCGAACCGACGTTGTTGCTGCTTGACTGGCTTAACGTCGGGCTTGATGTTTAGACGGTGCATAGCGACCTGTGGATCAAGTCAGGCATGTCTTCGTAGCTCCAGGCGAAGACATCTATATACTCTTTTACGAGCATTATGAATTCTTCCTTTTCGATAAGTGATAGGCTTTCACTTATGAAAATCGGTTTGGGATGATCTTGACTGCCCAAGTTGACCTGCATCACCTTGTCTTCGGTAGGCGGCTCACGCAGCTCAAACCGCTTTTCCCATTGGAGGCTCAATTACTGGGCCCATGATTCCTCATCGGCAACCTCTGCGGGTTCCAACTGACTGCTTGAAGTCATGAGGCTTTCGAATATTCCTCCTATGCTGACATCAGAGTCCCATTCGGAGGATGAGGCTGACTGTGATGGGATCGATCCATCGCCTTTGACCTGAACTGTTGTTGATGATGTGGGTGTGACATACCCTAACCCCCTGCGTGTACTATCATAGTAATTTGCAGGTTTCCCTTTCGGGACAGCATTACGCATCAGACCGCGTCTTCCTTTTCCGAAGTTCAGGCCCGCTCCCTGCTTCAGGTTGTAACCCATCTTCTTCATAATATGGCGCGCTGATGGCGCGTAATGAAAGAACTGTGGAGCATCCGACTCTGAGCTTGAGTCTGTAGTTGAGAATCTCCTTGGCCGGGCTCTGCCGAAGATTATCGGCGCCTGACCTTGCTTGGACGGAGGGACTACCAGCGTGGCCCCTTCTATGGCTTCCACAGATGTGCTAGCCACACTCGGCTCATGTACGGGCATATGAAGAGAGCCATCCATAATGGATTTAATCGACTCGATGCTCGCAGGATAATCAAAAGAAATATTATCATTAATTATCCATTCGCCTTCCTCTTCAGGAGGGATCTTACATCGGGGATCATTAAAGCATGCTACAATTGGCTCGCCAATCAGAATGGCTGGCATGCCCGTTTCGGATTCCGAATCCGCCTCATTGCCACTTTCATCATCGTCTGGCAATAGTTCTCCCGGCGTTCCACTAGCCTCTTGATATAGGAGAGCATCAGTGAAGTAGTTTTCCACCCCCTTGAAGGGTTGCTTCTCAGCGAAGACAGTTCGTACTGTCGTATCATCCTCAACATACTTGAAGCACTGATGGAGAGTGGAAGGAACGATCCAGTTGGCATGGATCCATGGTCGTCCCAATAGCAGGTTGTATGATATGTCAGCATCAATGACATAGCACGTCACTTCTGACTTCAAGCTTCCGATTCTGCAACGGAGCCGAATCTTTCCAAGCGGATGGCTGCTTCTGGCGTTAAAACCGTATATTGTAGTGGTGGTCGCAGACAACCTGTACAGTGGTATGCCGAGGAAATAGAGGAGCCTTTTGGGGATGATGCTGAGTGCAGACCCCGGATCGACTTGTATCCTTTCAATGCATGTTGAACCGATATATCCGGTGTAGTACAGAGGTCGATCGTGCTTGTTGTCCTTGAGAAGCATATCTTCCGCCGTGAAGGTAATAGCAGGCACCTTGGATTGTGCGTGATGACACTCTGAGCAGGAAGGCCGCATCTCATCACCAGGAACCTCAGGCATGTATGTCAGAAAGGACTCTGAGTTGGCTAGCGCATCTCTGAGTGCCTCTCTTGTCTCTTTGGAGAGATGAAGAAGCTCGTGTATTGTGATACGAGCCAGGATATTGGCTAAGTGGGCCAATATATCAAAGCGAAAGGGCGTGGCTAGCCCTTGGCTTGGCGGTTTCTTCAACACATGGTCGAACCGCACCTCCTTAGGTTTTTCCTTTCCCTTGGCTGGAATTGGAGTGGATGTCGGCATTGGTACTGACGTCGTTTGCTGCTGTATCTCGTCAGTAGGCTTGTCATACTGCCTTTGATATGACTTTCCAGACCGGGTGCCCGTCTGTTGAGGCGCATCTGCCTGCGCTGTACAGGCATGCTTCTCTTCTTCTGAATCGCTGAGGGAAGCCGAAGTAAGATTACCATCGTCTGGCAGGACAGAGATGACATTGCAGGACTTGCCCTTTTTGCTGGAGTCCTTCGACGTCCGCTGTACGTCTTGGAAGAGGTCAGGGTGTATCCACATAACTTCCCCTGTCTGCAATGTCAAGGGGACGAGACCCTTGTTGTTTTGAGTCATGGCCGGAGGATGCTTGACTTCCAACCGTGGTGTGGGGGCTGGATAGGTCCCGTCAGGAACCATGACCTTTTGGGCAGCGCCGAACTCAAGAGTCACCATATTGACAGTGACTTTCTTTTGCTCCGTCTTCAACGTCAGAACTCCGGCGTCGACCAAGGCTTGAATTCTATCCTTGAGAACATAGCACTTGTCAGTAGGATGGTGGATCATCCTGTGGTAGAGGCAGTATTTGGGGTCACTTGTGCGCCCTATCTCATTAGGACGCCGAGCATCTGGTAGCTTCATCTTATTCCCTTTGTGGAGCAGATGGAATATCGTGACCACCTGATCATCTCTGAAGGAGTACTGTTTTGGAGGGAACTTGGGCTCCTGATTGTTGAAGCTGCTCTTCTTGGCCTTTGACTGCAGGTCCCCGGTCAGCTCGACGGACATAATTTCCTTCCCTTTAGCCTGGGAAGACTGCGGGAGATCGCTCGCCCTCCCCATTTGTTTCTAGGGGCGGATGGTTCGAACTTCTTAGCCGACTTCTCGGCTATCTCGGCTTGTTCGACCAGTTCTTTCCAAGTGTGGGCCTTGACAGCCCCTATGCGAACTTCTACTTGATCCAAGAAGTTGTGCCTGCATGTCTGTAAGAGCATGGGTAATGGCATCCCTGCTGGGCACATCAGAGATAGATTTCTGAACCGCTAAATGTATTCACGGACAGATTCGCCTTTCCTCTGCACAGTAGAAAGGAGCTTGTCCATGGTCACTTCGGTGTCATCTTCATAGAAGCGAGAGAGGAACCGAGTTTCCAGGTCGACCCAGGAATTGATAGAGCCCTGAGGAAGGCTTCGGAACCAGTCGAATGCCACCCCTTTCAAGGTGCCAATGAACAGCCTAGCCATGATGGCATCGTTGCTTATAACATTGCCGGTCTGAGACCGGAAATAGTAGATGTGCTGATTGGGCGAGCTCTTACCATCATACGTATGCAACGTTGGTGGTTTGAACTTTGGCGGATATGGCACCGAATCCCACTCCAGTGGGTAAGGACGGACTACCCCCACTTTCTTCAATTCATCCTTCTGAGCCAGGGATGAAATTTAAGCTTGAAGGCCTTTAAGGACTTCGGCATCCAGGGAAGAGCCTCCCTTAGATCTCTCCGTCTTGGGCGGATCATTGCTGAGATATCCCTCCTCGTCATGATTACTCCCGGTATCATCATTCCGGTTGCTGAGGAGCTGAGCGAGCATCTGTTGAATATTGTCCAGGGCCTCTTGCTGAGTTCTAGAGGTCTGCTCCTGAGCTTCCAAACGCCGACGAAGGTCGTCATTGGCGTTCTCGGCCATATTGACCGATGCTTTGTCCGTCCGTATAGAACTGACTGTTGCTGAAGAGGCATACCCGCTGTCTTCATCTTCTCCATCAGATGATTGGGGTGATCGCCTGGACTGTGGCGAGATCAGGGTCTTTGAGGAAGAAGGCTGCTCATAGTTATAGGGTATTGCCACCCTAGACCTGGTGTTTCGGAAAACACCTTCTTCGCGCACCAAGACTTCACCTAAGCCTGGGCAGTAATCTGGATCTGGGGAGCCGAAAGGGGTATCGTCAGATGCTTGACTTCCTCTGCGCGATTCTCGCCCCCTTCCGGTCATGTTGACGGATGCAGAGGCTGGATCTGGTGACCCGCTCCTTCTGAGATGCTTCATTGGGATGCGCGCAGACAGTCGATCAAAGACTGATCGCTGGTATGGAGAAGTGGCGAGGGTCGGTCGTAACCGACACTGCATAGAATGGACCATCACCAACTGGCATCCACTTCGTCGACAATAGGAGGAAGTAGTCTGGAAATGCTTCAATCTCCGCTTGTCCGCCAAGAATTCTCGCAGGTCGGCCCTGTAGGGGCCTGAATAATCTGGTATATGGGACAACGCATCGTTCCCCTTATTCCTGCGGAAAGGATTAGCACCGAATAGTGCTCTGGTTCTAGCCTCGCGGCTGTAAACCCGATGAGTACACCGAGGTACAATAGCCTTGCTTGTGAGGACAAGGCTAGCAATAGGCATTGCTGCTCTAGGCGACGGTATGATTGCCGTCTTGACTTTATGGTTGGCAGCACTGTTGGCGCAGGCGGGCATCTTGCCTTTTTCTTCATAAGAGAGGCGCGGCTTTGGCGTGGCTACGCCTGAAGCTTCAGCAGAGGACTTCTGTTTAGGCTTCCATATCCGCTTTGGCAGAGGATGCATAGGTTCGCAAGGAACCTGAATAGCCACAAGCGGGGCTGTGGGGTGTTGGCAAAATTCTGCCTCTGGTTTCTGATTTGAAACCTTGGTCATGAAGACCTTCCCGTGCTTCCGTGCTCGAAGCGTCAGGCCACCCCCAGAGAGGACTTCTTCAAATCTTCCTTGATCGATCTGGATAACCAGGTTCTCAAAAGTGCAAGATCTGGGCTGCGGACATGTTTTCTTGTTGCGCCAGAGAACCGCGGCAGGTTTGCAGAGAACCTTTTCCGTCTCGGCAGAGACTTTGCTTGAAGATTTAGCCAGAGAAGATCTGGCTGCACCGGCTTTTCTGAATTCAGAGATAGACCCGAAGGTCTGTTCGTCGTATTGCGACACTTGATTCTCAGCAGAGGAGAATACAGTCCCCAGCGGAGTCGCCATCTTGTTTTCCATTAATTTGCAAAAGGGGAAAACTTACAAATAAAAAGTTTGAGGAGCTAAATTACAAGTATTCTTAAAAAGATTACAAGTAGATCTCCTCAGAGATTCTGGGAAAATGTGCCGATAGGAGTCTGGTCAGCGCGCGACCACTTTGTCCCTTTGACGATGCGAGCGATGAGATTCCCTTCTCACCTGGTTCCGGGAATCAGAGAATAGAGGGTTGGTAGAACCCTCTTGCTGCTTCTCAAAATCGCCTTCAATTAGGAATTCCTTCTCGCCTGGTTCCGGAGATTCCTTGAGAAGAAGGACGATGATAGGGTATCAACACCCTGGATAGAGAAAGCAATTCTCTAAAAAGGTCTCTGAATTCGAGAGCGCACGGTGCTTTATGAAGAAGCCTCTGTTGAAGAAGTTGATTGATCGATCCTCGTGCTCAGAAGGCGATTGATGGCTCGATCCCCTCCCCTTGTACCCCTGGCGGGCTATTTATAAGGAGAGCAAGGGTATAATCGTCCCCTTGAAGATATGGAAACAGATTGAACCGAATCTGTTTGAATCTGGAAAGTAGCCTTGCTGCGAGGCTAGAATAGCTTCCGCGGAGCTAGAAAATGGCAAGTCGGTTGATCTTTCCGATTTGTTATGATCCTTTCCATATCGTTGAAGGATTTTCTCTGATCCTCTTACTCGTTTCAAGAGAGTCAAGAGATTGCGGCAATCACCTGCCATATTTGAATCCCGATTGGATTTGATTTGCTTGGATCCGATCTCATCAGGAGATTTGATTGGTCAAAGGTTGACCATAGCAGGCTGATAGCGGAGCTGCCCGCTTTGAAGCTCATAGCGGAGCTAGAGGCAATTCCTGGCGAAGTCCGAAAAAGAGGCTTTTCGGCGAAGCTGTCAGTTAGCTTCCTGGCGATGCTCTGGATGATGTTAGCCTCTTAAACGAGGCTATCTCCTATGGCTAATGTAATGCTATATGCTAGCATTTTAGACCTGCTGAGGTCTGTTTAGAAACAATCCGGGTTCACTGTTCTGCTTGCTGGATCAGTGGAGTCCAAACCGCTTCCTTGTCCCTTGGAGGTGGGTGAAAACTGGTCTTCAGCTTGTCTGTCCCTTGTCTTTTGTAAATGTCAACAAGTTTAGACATCGTTCGGACCAATGAGAATCTTGTCTTTTTTAAGTGTCAACATTAGCCAACCTTGAATTCAGCGACCCTGGCTTCGTCATAAGAAGACGTAAAGGGTTCACCCTGGAGATGACATGTATGGTTTGGCCAACCAAATAATGTCGTGTCTTCTGAACAGCGAAGACAAGAGCTAGACACTCTTTCTCGATAGGATTGTAGCGAGATTCCGCTCCTATGAGAGTCCTGCTCAGGTAATAAATGGCTTGCTCATGGCCATTGTCGTCCTTCTGAGCGAGGAGGGCACCAAGGGAATAGTCCAGAGCTTTTACATAAAGCAAGAATGGTTTCCCCGATGTAGGTGCCACTAAGACCGGAGGTTTTGTGAGATACCTCTTGATGTCTTCATAAGCTTCTTGACAAGCTTGGTCCCATATGAAGGCAGTACCCTTTTTCATGAGTCGGGTAAAGGGCTGGCAACAGCCTGAAAGATTTGCAATGAATCTTCTGATGTAGGCCAACCTGCCTTGCAAGCCTCTGAGCTCCTTGAGATTCCTTGGTGGATGCATACTCTGGATGGCTTTGACTTTGTCGGGGTCAAGGTGAATCCCTTTTGATGTGACAATGAACCCAAGGAACTTGCCGCTTGACACTCCCAAGAAGGACTTTGTCGGGTTCATTTTCAGCTGATGAGCCCGCATTATATCGAACATTGTTCTGAGATCGCGGAGATGCTCATCTTTGTTGCGACTTTTGACAGCAATGTCGTCAACATAGCACTCTACTGTCTTTCGGAGATGATCGCGAAAGATCGTGCTCATTGCCCGCTGGTAGGTTGCTCCGGCATTCTTCAGTCCAAAGGGCATTACAGTGTAGCAGTATACCCCCAATGGCGTTCGGAAAGAAGTATGCTTCTCGTCGTCGGGATACATCTTGATCTAGTTGTACCCTGAGAAGCCGTCCATGAAAGACATCCTCTCGAACCCACATGTGTTGTCGATCATGACATCGGTGATGGGCAGTGGGAATTCATCTTTGGGACAGGCCGTATTGAGATCACGGTAGTCGATGCAGATCCGTATTTTCCCATTCTTTTTGAGGACGGGGACGATATTAGCTACCCAGTCTGGATGTTGCTCCTCCCAGATAAAGCCACTTGCAATGAGCTTGTGAACTTCGGCTTCAATAGCTTCCATGATGTTCGGGCGGAACCGACGTTGTTGTTGCTTGACAGGCTTGACGTCAGGCTTGATGTTTAGACGGTGCATAGCGATCTGTGGATCAAGTCCAGGCATGTCTTCATAGCTCCAGGCGAAGACGTCTATATACTCTTTTATGAGCATTATTAATTCTTCCTTTTCGATAAGTGATAGGCTTTCACTTATGAAAATAGGCTTGGGATGGTCTTGACTACCCAAATTGACCTGCATCACCTTGTCTTCGGTAGGCGGCTCGCGTAGCTCAAACCGCTTTTCCCATTGGAGGTTTAATTGCTGGGCCCAAGGTTCCTCATCAGCAGCTTCCGCAGGTTCCAATTGACTGGCTGAAGTCATATTCGCAGTGAGGCCTTTGAACATTCCTCCTATGCTGATATCAGAGTCCCATTCGGCAGATGAGTCCGACTGTGGTGGAATTGGTTCGTCGTCTTTGACTTGAACCGTTACTGATGATGTGGGTGTAACATAACCCAACCCCCTGCGTGTACTATCATAGTAATTTGCAGGTTTCCCTTTTGGGACAGAATTACGCATCAGACCGCGTCTTCCTTTTCCGAAGTTCAGGCCGCCTGCCTGCTTCAAGTCATATCCCATCTTCTCCATAATATGGCGTGCCGGTTGCGCATAATGGAAGAACTGTGGGGCTTCTGAGTCCGAGCTTGAATCTGTGGCTGCAGGTCCCCGTGGCTGGGTTCTACCGAAGATTATCGGCAACTGACCTTGTTTGGATGGAGGGATCACCAGCGTGGCTCCTTCTATAACCTCCACAGATGTATTAGCCGAACTTGGCTCATGTACGGGCATGTGCAGAGAGCCCTCTATGATGGAGTTAATTGACCCAATACTCGCAGGATAATCAAAAGAGATATTATCATTAATTACCCATCACCCTCTTCATCAGAAGGAGTATTACATTGGGGGTCATTGAGGAGACATGCTGTAATTGGTTTGCCAATCAGAATGGCTGGCATGCCTGTTTCGGATTCTGAATCCGCCTCATTGCCACTTTCATCATCGTCTGGCAATGGTTCCGCAGGCGTTCCACCGGCCTCTTGATACAGGAGAGCATCGGTGAAGTAGTTTTTCACCCCCTTGAAGGGTTGCTTTTCAGCGAAGACAGTTCGTACTGTCGCATCATCTTCGACGTATTTGAAGCATTGGTGGAGAGTGGAAGGAACGATCCAGTTGGCATGGATCCATGGTCTTCCTAGCAGCAAGTTATATGATGTGTCAGCATCAATGACATAGCACGTCACTTCTGACTTCAAGCTTCCGATTCTGCAGCGGAGCCGAATCTTCCCAAGCGGATGGCTGCTCCCGGCGTTGAAACCGTATATTGTGGTAGTGGTTGCGGACAACCTGTACAGTGGTATGTCGAGGAAATAGAGAAGCCTTTTGGGGATGATGCTGAGTGCAGACCCTGGATCGACTTGTACCCTCTCGATGCAAGTTGAACCGATATATCCGGTATAGTACAGAGGTCGATCATGCTTGTTGTCTTTGAGAAGCATATCTTCCGCCATGAAGGTAATAGCAGGCACCCTTGATTGTATGTGATGACACTCCGGGCAAGAAGACTGGGCATCATGGTTAGAGACTTCTGGTATGTATGTCAGAAAGGTCTCTGAGCTAGCCAGAGCATCCCTGAGTGCTTCTCGTGTCTCTTTGGAGAGACGCAGGAGCTCGTGTATTGTGATACGAGCCGGGATATTGGCCAAGTGAGCCAATATATCAAAGCGGAAGGGCGTGTCTAGCCCTTGGCCTGGCGGTTTCTTCAACACATGGTCAAACCGTACCTCCTTAGGCTTCTCCTTTCCCTTGGTTGGAATTGGAGTGGATGCCGATACTGGTGCTGACGTCGTTTGCTGCTGTATCTCGTCAGTAGACTTGTCATACTACCTTAGGTATGTCTTTCCAGATCGGGTGCCCGTCTGTTGAGGCGCATCTGCCTGCGCCGTGCAAGCATGCTTTTCTCCTTCTGAATCACTGAGGGAAACTGAAGTAAGATTGTCCTCATCTGGCAGGACAGAGATGACATTGCAGGGCTTGCCCTTTTTGCTGGAGTCCTTCGACGCCCGCTGTACGTCTTAGACGAGGTCAGGGTGTATCCACATAACTTCCCCTGTTTCCAATGTCAAAGGGACGAGACCTTTGTCATCTTTAGCTATGGCTGAAGAATGCTTGACTTCCAACCGCGGTGTGGGGGCTGGATAGGTCCCGTCAGGAACCATGACCTTTTGGGCTGTGCCGAACTCAAGGGTCACCATATTGGCAGTGACTTTCTTCTGCTCCGTCTTCAGTATGAGGACGCCGGCATCAATTAGGGCTTGTATCCTGTCCTTGAAGACGTAGCACTTGTCGGTAGGATGATGCACCATCCTATGATAGAGACAGTATTTGGGGTCATTTGTGCGCCCTATCTCATTAGGACGCCGAGCATCCGGCAGCTTCATCTTATTCCCTTTGTGGAGCAGATGGAATATCGTGACCACTTGATCATCTCTGAAGGAGTACTGTTTCGGAGGGAATTTAGGCTCCTGGCTGTTGACGCCGCTCTTCTTGACCTTCGACTGCAGGTCTTCCGAAAGTTCCACAGACATAATTTCCTTCCCTTTAGCTTGGGAGGATTGCGGAAGATCGCTACGCCCTTTGTTGTTCACACCCCACTTGCCTCTAGGGGCGGATGGTTCGAACTTCTTAGCCGACTTCTCGGCTATTTCGGCTTGTTCGACCAATTCCTTCCAAGTGTGGGCTTTGACAGCCCCCATGCGGACTTCTACTTGATCTAAGAAGTTGTGCCTGCATGTCTGTAAGAGCATGGGTAACGGCATCCCTGCAGGGCACATCAAGGACAAGTTTCTGAATCGCTCAATGTAATTACGAACAGATTCGCCCTTCTTCTGCACGGTGGAGAGGAGCTTGTCCATCGTCACTTCGGTGTCATCCTCATAGAAGCGAGAGAGGAACCGAGTTTCTAGGTCAATCCAGGAATTGACAGAGTCCGGAGGGAGGCTTCGGAACCAGTCGAACGCCACTCCCTTTAAGGTGCCAATAAACAACCTAGCCATGATAGCGTCGTTGCTTATAACATTACCAGTCTGGGACTGGAAGTAATAGATGTGCTGATTTGGCGAGCTCTTACCATCATACGTATGCAACGTTGGTGGCTTGAACTTCGGTGGATATGGCACCGAATCCCACTCCAGTGGGTAAGGACGGACTTCCCCTACTTTCTTTAATTCATCCCTCTGAGCCAGGGATGCAATTTGGGCTTGGAGGCCCTTCAGGACCTCGGCGTCTAGTGAAGAGCCTTCTTTGGATCTATCCATCTGACACGAATTATTGCTGAGGTGTTCTTCCTCGTCATGATTGCTCCCGGTATCACCGTCGTCCCGGTTATTGAGGAGTTGAGCAAGCATCCATTAGATGTTGTCTAGAGCCTCTTGTTGAGTTCTGGAGGTTTGCTCCTGAGCTTCCAAACGCCGACGAAGATCGTCATTGGCGTTATCGGCCATATTAACCGACGCTTTGTCTGTTTGCACAGAACTGACTGTTGCTGAAGAGGCATACCCGCTGTCTTCAGATTCTCCATCGAATGATTGGGGTGACCGCCTGGGCTGTGGCACGGTTGGGACCGTCGAGGAAGAAGGCTGCTCATAATTATAGGGTATCGCCACCCTGGATCTGGTGTTTCGGAAAACACCTTCTTCTTGCACCAAGACTTCGCCTAAGCCTGGGCTATAATCTGGATCTGGCGAGCCGAAAGAGGTGTCATCAGATGTATGACTTTCCCTGTGTCGCTCTCGTCCTCTTCCGGTCATGTTGACGGACGCGAAGGCTGGGTCTCGCGAAGCGCTCCTTTCATGATGCTTCATTGAGGCATGTGTGGACAACCGATCAAACACTGATTGACGGCGCGGAGATGCAGCCTTGATTGGATATTGCCGGCAACGGGCTGAATGGATTGTCACAAGTCGGCATCCTCTTTGACAACAAGGGGAAGTGGTTCGGAGAGGCTCCGGCTTCCGCTTACTTGCCAAGAATTGTCGCAGGTCAGGCCCAACAGAGCCTGAACAAACCCGAGGAGAGGTCTTTTCGGAGTGCACATGGGATGATGCTCCGTTACTCCTATCCCTGCGGAAGGGATTAGTACTGAACAGTACTTCGGTTTTAGCTCCGCCAACAGGTGCGAGCTTAATGCTTGATGAATTGGGGAGCGGAGCACGCTGTGGTGCTTTGCCCGCTATTCTGCTGCGAAGGGGATCAGCCTTAGATAACACTGCAGTCCTAGCCTCGCGGCCGCAGACCCAGTGAATGCACTGTGGTACAGTAGCTTCGCTTGTGAAAGCGAGGCTGACGGAAGGCTTTGCTGCCCTTGATTCAGGTGACGGTATAATTGCCGTCGTGACTTCATGGCTGGCAGCATCGTCAGGGCAGATGGGCATCTTACCCTTTTCTTCGCGAGAGAGGCGCAGTCTCGGCGTGACTACATCGAGAGCTTCGGTTGAAGACTTCTGTTTAGGCTTCCATATCAGCCTTGACAGGGGACGCCTAGGTTCGCAAGGAACTTGAATAGCCACAAGCGGGGCTGTGGGGTGATGGCAAAATTCTGCCTCTGGTTTCTGATTTGAAACCTTGGTCATGAAGACCTTCCTGTGCTTCCGTGCTCGAAGCGTCAGGCCACCCCCAGAGAGGACTTCTTCAAATCTTCCTTGATCGATCTGGATGACCAAGTTCTCAAGAGTGCAAGACCTGGGCTGCGGACATGTTTCCTTGTTGCGCCAGAGAACTGCGGCAGGTTTGCAGAGAACCTTTTCCGTCTCCGCAGAGACTTTGCTTGAAGATTTAGCCAGAGAAGCTCTGGCTGCACTGGCTTTTCTGAATTCAGAGTTAGACCCGAAGGTCTGTTCGTCGCATTGCGACACCTGATTCTCAGCAGAGGAGAATACAATCCCCAGCGGAGTCGCCATCTTGTTTTCCATAGATTTGCAAAGGGGAAAACTTACAAATAAAAGTTTGAGGAGCTAAATTACAAGTATTCTTAAAAAGATTACAAGTAGATCTCCTCAGAGATTCTGGGAAAATGTGCCGATAGGAGTCTGGTCAGCGCGCGACCACTTTGTCCCTTTGGCGATGCGAGCGATGAGATTCCCTTCTTGCCTGGTTCTGGGAATCAGAGAATAGAGGGTTGGTAGAACCCTCTTGCTACTTCTCAAAACCGCCTTCTGTGAGGAATTCCTTCTCGCCTAGTTCCGGAGTTCCTTGAGGAAAAGGGGTTGTTAGGGTATCACCACCCTGAAAAGAGAAGTATTTCTCTAAAAAGGTCTCTGAATTAGAGAACGCACGGTGCGTTATGAAGAAGTCCGATTCTCTTGGTCAGCAGAAGATTGATTTGGGAGAAGAAGCCCACTTTGATTGATCGCCGATTTTTTTCTCCCTTGTGCCCCTGGCGGGCTATTTATAGGGAGAGCAAGGGTATAATCGTTCCCTTGAAGATATGGAAACAGATTGAACCGACTCTGTTTGAATCTGGAAAGTAGCCTTGCTGCGAGGCTAAGGTCAGCTTCTGCGGAGCTAGAGACAATTGGCAAGTCGGTTGATCTTTCCAATTTGTTTTGATCCTTTCCATATCGTTGGAGGATTTCTTCTGATCCTCTTACTCGTTTTAAGAGAGTCAAGAGATTGCGGCAATCACCTGCCATATTTGAATCCCGATTGGATTTGATTTGCTTGGATTCAATCTCATCAGGAGATTTGATTGGTCAAAGGTTGACCATAGCAGGCCAATAGCGGAGCTGCCCGCTTTGAAGCTCATAGCGGAGCTAGAGACAATTCCTGGCGAAGTCTGAAAAGAGGCTTTTCGGCGAAGCTGTCAGTTAGCTTCCTGGCGATGCTCTGGATGATGCTAGCCTCTCAAGCGAGGCTATCTCCTTGGGCTACTGTAATGCTAAATGCTAGCATTTTAGACCTGCTGAGGTCTGTTTAGAAACAATCTGGGTTCACTGTTCTGCTTACTGGATCAGTGGAGTCTAAACCGCTTCCTTATCCCTTGGAGATGGGTGAAAAACTGGTCTTCAGCTCGTCTGTCACTTGTCTTTTGTAAATGTCAACAAGTTTAGACATCGTTCGAACCAATGAGAATCTTGTCTTTTTTAAGTGTCAACAGGCCCCTGCGTCTCCCTTAATGCGGGGACTTTCTGCGTCTGAAGCTTCACTATCGGCAATAGCTTCGAACTTTCCGAGGCCTGGCACGCGGACCCTTCTGCCTTCGCCTCTCTTAGTGACTTTTCGCTTCAGCCACCAAGAGATTAACTTCACACCAAAAGAGTTAATAGAAAACCTGGTTGGTGTGGAGTTCGAAGTTCTATACCACTGACAGAACTCCAAAGTTGTCTGAAGATTTGGAGTCCTCAGCGGCATGCATAGCCGCGCCTCAGTATAGCCAGTAATTTAGAACCGCCAGGCACGAGCACCATCAATGAGGCTCCCCATAAAGGCTAGGTTGGTGTTTGAGTTACCTATGTACAGTTGGTCATACCCAAACTGACGAGCAAACCGACTCGGGACATAGGGTTCCAAGTAGCAGGTATCCCTGCTCCTGTATACCAGAAGGGTTGGCCGGATGCTAACTAGCCATTTGAAGACTCCCGGCTCAGCGACATCTACCCATCTCCTACATCCTTGAATTCTTCGCCGTAGCCTGCATCGCGAATGTAGGGAAAGCAGCGAAAAAGGCTGTAAACATCATACCGGCACAACAGCTTGCGAACCGCGACCACATAAGTCAACAACCACGAACATCCCTCAAATCGACGGAGAAGCGCCATTCAGACACCTTCTGGAGGCTCCTCACTAGCTTGGATAATGGAAGGGCAGTGAAGGGCGAACCATGCCATCAAATAAGTGTATGGCAAACCGATCCTGGGGTTTGGTCCGTCGCAAGGCAGAATAGTACCTTTTCCCCTCTTCGTCGTTAGTGGCCTACATAAAGCCTCTGTCAATGCACGAAGGCCCCGCTGAATATAATACACCATCACCGGGAGAAGTCCGAGGGAATGACCATAGACCAGACGAACTGCCAGCAATAAGACAGTCAGAAGGATGACGTCGCTGGAGGGAGAGGGCACCACACACCTCTTCAACCAAACAGATAAAAAACTGGCCAAAAGTGCCTTCTGAGACATCGGTCGGTGAGCCTGGTAATGAAAACTCTAGAGAATATCACCTTTCTCATAGAGTCCATCATCCTCTTCCAAAATCATATCCCCTTGGGAGTGTTCCTGTATCCTTCAGAAAATGTCCCCATCTGCAACCCCGCAATGAGCTGCCTCAGGAGCATCTTTCAGGTTGGGAAAAAATAATTCCCCCAGCTCTTCGAACTCCATGAAGCTCCCTTATGGCTCCCATGCATACTCGAGCAAATGTAAAGGTGGGACATCAACTCCCGGTAAGTCTCGAACAAGGCATGTTCCTGTTTCTCCAGAAGTGCCAATCCGTCTCGCACGGAAAATATTCTTCATATGAGAGAGATCCTAAGGGCAGAGCAGAGACTTCCCACATCTCGTGCAAAGCCATGCCCAATTCGCCTACAGGGGTGAAGAAAGTCCATATAGCTGGGCAGTATAACTCAAAGGTGGCGTAGAAGTTCGCTACACTGATCTGGATACCGTAACAGGTTGCCCTGACAGCCTTGTAGAGTCCCAATCTCTCCAGATCCTCTTCAAAATGGGCCAAGACATATAATGTCAAGTCCCTCCACCAGGCCTTAGGGGGATGAATCCACTCAGGGGTCCTAAAATTAGTGGCTGGATAATTACCACGAGCCTTGAAGAACTGATTTCCAAAAGTCTGAGCCACCGTGGGATTTTCTCCCACTGGGATGTCCGGAAGAACGTTCCCAGGGTGGAGACCCAATATGCAGCGAGAAGAACCCGCTCTTGTATAATCAGGAGACGAAGCTATTAATTTCCCCACGTGAATGGAGTCGGTAGTCCGAATCACTTGCCACTGCATCTTCCGAGCCCTCGTCTCGCATTTAAAGAAAGACAGCGAAAAATGACGCTTACTAGACGGGAGATAATGCTTCTCGCCATCCAGATTGAAAATCCACTATCCTTCTCCGGTCAGCAGCTAATGATCGGTATCTGGCACTGCATCTCCGAACATAAAGCTAGGCTTCTGATGGATTTTCGGTCAGAATCTTCAAGGGGAGCGGTAGTTAAGATGCTTCTCATAGTACGCTGATATGACGTATACAAGGGTATCCCGACCGGGAGCATTCCGCTCACTGAATAGTGAAGCCTGCCCTTAGAACTGCAGGCTAACATTGTCGCCCAGCCCCCTGGCTGTTCCAAAGAGACTGTTCAAAGGACCAGGAGTATAGTGCACTGCAAAAATAAGAAGAAACTATGATTAGTTCATTTGTTGAAAGAAAGCTAAGGCAAGAATATAATTTTTGCTAAGGCATAGCTTCGCTCTCCGAGCGAAGCTAGCCTAGCATTAGCTTCTCTCAGCTCCACAACTGCAGCTTAGCTCCACACTCTGAACGAGGGCAAAATGCAGAAAATATCCAAGTATTAGCTTTGTTCTGGAAGCTTCACCTAGCATTCTTTCGCCAAACAGAATGCGAAGAAGCCCTCAAGGGTTAACTTCACCATAAGGGTACTAACGCCTAAAGTTATTCTAAGGATTTTAAAGTCATTTCCAGCTACGCTTCTAAGGATGGCTTCGCATCCTATTATTCGACAGGATGTGAACCGCATAAGGGTTAGCTTCGCATAGAAGCTTAGAGAAGAAACCATTCGGTTCCTAAATTTCTAGTTGAGAAATTAAGGGGAATTAAATCCCCTAAAAATTCGGCAAAAAAAATTAAGGGAGTTGAACTCCCTGAGATCACTGGATCATAATGAATCGTTCTAGATTCATCATAAAATAGCCAAAAAATTGGCTTCAAAAAGAGATGAAAATCTCTAAGTAAAAGGGAAAAATCCCTACCCCCAATGAGGCGCTAATGACCGGAGGAGGAGGAGGCTCCTCCGTCGCAGAGGTCGCTGCCTCTTTACCTGCTTGTCTTTTGGGGGCCATGGAAGAACAGAAAAGTTCTTAAAGAATCAAACGAAGAAGAAAGAAGAAGAAGAGATTGGTGTTCACTAAAAATTCAAAGAGAAGTAATTCCTTCTCTTTTAGCTCAATCAGGATTTTATAGGCCTAAGATTGCCTAAATTTTGCCTCCTCGAAAGGAGCGCAGGCGGCCGTTTCAAATTAATTTGAAACGACGCCTAAGCGCCTTCTCGAGAAGTCAGACTGCCAACCCCGCCAAGGGCTAAATTCGCTGAAAGTTTAGCGTTGACTTCACGTTACGCTTGAGTAACTTCGCTGAGGAACGTGCCTTAGCTCCGCTAAAATCACATCTCTAATTTCGCAGAAATTCCGTGCTAGCTTCGCCAGAGACTTGTTCCTAACTTAGTTGGGAGTCTATCTCCAACTTCGTTGGAAGTTTTACCTAAGCTTGTCCACTCCAGGTGTTCTCGAATCAGAAAGGGAAGGAAACAAAGAAGACAAGCAGAAAATAAATATTTTTCTTGATTCAAGAGGGAAGATACATTGATATTACATCAAGATTGTCTTTCATACAATAGAATCTTTACTCCAAAGGCATACAAGTTATCCTACCTACTTCCAAGGTAATAAGACAAACCAACTGGACATGAAAGGTCTTCCTCCTGCACAAGGCCGTAATCCTTCGCTTAATGGCAGATTTTGCCATCAAGAAGCTGGATCTTCTTTGATGAAAATTGGTAATGGAAGCTGGATCTTCCGTAATCAAAATTGGCAAAGGACTGGTTGTCACTAGAAAGCTGGATCTTCTTTGATTAAAATTAGCAAAGGAAGGATTCAAGACCTTACAGGTGACTCCCGCTTTTCCCAAAGTGGATCATCTCGGATAAGCAACTGCCAACATCTTCTTGGAACATGCATCAGTTGTTTTAGTATGTTCCTCCTGCTTAGGATTAAAGTTTCAACTTGAAGATCAAGAGGTAAGTTTCTGATCTCTTTTATCAAGACGAAGGACTGGCGAGCGTAGTTCACTGCAATGCAAACAAGAAGCAAGTTAGCATTAAATCAAAAAGAAGGTAGAATGCTAAGTCAAATTCTTTGAGCGAAGCAATTCATATCCGATCCAGTTGTGTCTTAAAAATGGATTTCAGTTAAGTAGAGGATAGCCTCGCTTGCATAGTAATGTCAGACTAGCTCAGCATAAGCCAAGTCTTAGCCCTGCGCAAGGCAGTTAGGCTAGTAAGCCTCAAAAAGGACCAAGTCCTAGCCTCTCCTATATGGCTAGGCCAGACTGGCCCAGAGGGACGCAGTCTTGACCCCACCTATAAGGCAAAACTGGCTCAGCCTTTCTTATATGGCAACTTTAACAGGCAGATAGATCAAGGCAATGACTCTGCATGAAAAGAGCGATAATGCTAGCTTTGCCGAGAAGCTGGAAAATAGGGTTGAAACCCTTTTCTGAAAGTCAGCCAAATGCAAAGACCAAAAGAATTTAATCCCTGAAATAGCTGGTAAAGCTAAGAAAATTAAGGGAGATAAACTCTTTAAAGTCACTAGTCCATTGGTAAAGTCTCTGGATGACCAAGACTCACCAGCTCTTGGCCGGTTAATGACCAGAGTGGGCACTCCCACTATTTCAGTCACCTTGCCTGGGCAACAAGGAGATGTTATAAACAGACTTTTCAGAAAGAGAAAAGTATATTTCTCTGAAGAGGACTTCAAGTGTCTTATTTATAGGCCTCATGGCCTGACTACGCCGCTGACGCTTCAAGCTTAGGAGCGCGGGCGAAGTTAAAGTATTTAAATGCTTGGCTCAAGAAAGAAAATAATCTCCCTCATTAAATGCAAGAAAAGTTATTCTAACCTCAAAAAAGAGAGCAATCCCTCTCGTAACTCGTGAAAAGCGGTTAGCCTTGGGAAAGGAACGTTGTTCCAATCCCGATTTAAAACAAAGCTACTCCAGGAGGCTCGAACGCGAAGCTATCCAGACGCGAAGCTACCCAAACGTGAAGCTACCCAGAATCGCGAATCTACACAATTCCTCAGTGAATTTATTCCAATCCGAAAGCAGGGTTGAAAGCGAAGCTGAACTCAACCACTATGGCGACGTTCGCATTTCACATACTATCAATCGAAGCAGTTCAAAGTATTTCGGAGTCTGAACCATTCCATTGCGGACTTACGAAAACTTTAAAGTGGGTCTTGTTGACACTCTAAAAAAGACAAGATTCCTAACTGGCCTAAACGAGGTCTAACTTGTTGACTTCTACAAAAGACAAGTGGCAGACAAGCCGACGGCCAGTTCTTCACCCATCTCAAAGGGGACGAATTAGCAACTTGAACTCCACTGATCCAATGAAGCAGATTGTAAGCTGAGGTCGTCCTTAAAAAGCCCGTGAGAAGGCCCAAGCAGGTCCAGAGATACTAAGTTAGCTCAACACTTAGTCTCGCACGAACCCACGAGATAAGTCCGCTTGAGAAACCAAAGTTGCTTAGCAACGCAAGAATCTCCTCCACAGCCTCGCTGCGAGCTAACTTATAACTTGCCCGGAAATGCTCAGTTAACTTCACAGAAAGTTAACTTCGCTCGACGCTCTACGCAGCTGCGCAAAAGGTTGACTGGTAGCTTTGCCACAAGTCTTATCCAGCTCCGCTGAGAGATTTCTTTTAACTTCGCCAGATGCTTCTCCTAGCTTCGGCATGAGCTCAACGCAACAACTCCGCTGCAGGTCTTTTATGGTCACCTTTGACCAATCAGATCTTCAGATAAGATCAAATCTAATTAAGATTAAATCTAATTGAGATCAAATTTGATAGTTGCTTGCAATAATCTTTTGACTCTCCCAATCAGGTGAGAAGACCAGGGGAGATCTTTCAGTTATTTGAAAAGAATCAAGGGGTATCCCTCATTTAGCAGAGCGGATCAAGAGATCAGCGCTACTTGCTATTCCTAGCTTCACGAAAGCTGTCTCTAGCCTCGCAGTGAGGCTATGTTTCAGATGTAAAACAGATTGACTCAATCTGTTTTTAGATTTTCAGGACAAATAGCAACCAATGCTCTTGGAATCGGCACACGACCCCACAATGAACCTGAGATGCTCTGATACCGCTTATTGCGCGTGATGCAACAACCAATGAGGAATCCACCAATAAAGATAGGCGCGCCGAAGAAGTACCCACACGACAAGAATAGAGAAACAACAGAGAAAGCAAGCTAACAAAATATTTAACGAGGCTCGACAATTGGCCTACGTCCTCGGGGCAAGGGCTCTATAGAGAGATTCTATTGATTCAACAATCAATTATAACTTATTCCTTGCTTCAAGAAATTTTCAAGGGAGATTTTTAGTGGGATACAATTCATGGGGCTTTAACCCATATTTATAGCCAGAGAGTCCCAAGAATTTAGGAAACCCTGATTGGATTCGATCCCAAAATAGAAAAAGAGTCCGAGCCCTAAAAGGATAACAAAACGCGTCTGACGGTCGACCCGTCGATCGACCAGCCCTTGTCTTCGGTTGACCGGCCCGGTCGACCGGGACCAACCGAGGGCTGGCTCATGTCAGTAGGTCGACCGGGCGGTCGACTTGGCCATATATGTGCATGTCGTGCACACCGGTCGACCGGGCGGTCGATCGAGTTCTGTCTTGACCTGCTGTAAGTGCCATTCTTTCTTTTTTGGACTTTCGATCTTTGCGCTATCTTCTTGATAAGTTTAACAAACTCTTCCGATTCTTTTTATCTCCTCTCTCCCTACACTAGCATCCTTCCTCCATACCACCACTAATCCCCCCTGAATTGCCCATTGAGGGTATACCAGCTACGCTCCAGTTGTCGCCAAGCAGCTCCGTAATTCCTCCTATCTATCATCCCCCACAAGGGTTTCATGCAAAAAAAAAAATTTTCGGCTTGCTCTCTCATAAGTTTTGGATACCTATTACAAGCGGCTTCTGTGAGCGCCCCCTCACGTTCCATCTTAGAATCATCATCATAATTGAGAAGTTTATTGCTGACCCTCACCCCATTCATCGACATTGTCCTTTGTTGTGCAATCACTTACCCCTGTCACCGCTACAGTACAGCCATATTTTCCTTTCATGCCCCAGCTGATGCATCTCCTGCTCTCTCCTCTTTATTCACTTTCATAGTTCCCCTGTTGGGTTGTGCTTCTTGCTCAATCCATCTATTATAAAGTCCTCCTCCGCTTCTCTTCTCTTAATTGGAGCTGTACATTCACGCCTTCTATGGCCAAAACTAACCCACAATTAAAACAAAATATTGCTATATTCTCATATATTAATGGTTGGCAACACTCCATCTCTCTTAGCTACACTGTTGTTCCTAGAACTAAGGGTTTTGTGAGATCAATCTCTACACAAACTCTAGCAAAGTGTCCCCGACACATCTTCTCCGTGTACCCGTCCAATAATAGCGGCCGACCTTCTTTCAGTGCCATCCTCAATATTGCTTCTCTCTAACATTTTGTGGAATATCAGGGATTCTTACCCACATTGTCGCACTCCTGATGGAGTCCTTTGCTAACATAAATCGCTCTCTCAACTTCTCAAGGGCTAGCATTTGGCCGGATACAATCCATAGCCCTCCAACCCTAACCTTCAACAGATCATCCTCGTTAGCAAATTTGAAAAATATAATGTCCAATACTAAATGGAAAAAACTTCAATTCCCTCATCGTTTGCCATCTCCTCCCCAAGAACTTCCCTAACAGGGCTTTACTCCAGTCGTTGCATCCCTTATTAACATCTTCCTTTCGGATCACCACTTGATCATCGCCAGTTCCTCATCGGCTATTGCAATACCTCTTCACATCCTGCTAGTGCCGCCTTTCGCCACCATATCCTTAAAAGATCTGCCACCTTCCTCCAACGGTTTATCCCCTTGAATCCACAACTTGCTGGAGCATGCGCGGTCATTCCTCAGATCCTCGTCCCCCCTGGTCGCCTCCATCTCTCTTTCTCAATTTTTTCCCTGCCTCATGTGAGCTGATTTCTACTAGTGATGTAGCTCCTAACATCTAGGTGGTGCCTATGTGGTGTTGACATGAGAGGAGAGAGTAGATCACTCTCAACCCACACAAATAATTACCAGGGGCTCTTCTCTGTCGGTCAATATCTAGGGATTCAGCATCGCAAGGAACTATAAAAGAATTATTTGCATTCTCTTTGTTTGCTTACAAATAGAGCAAGAAGTTAAGAGCTCATTTTCCATGTGACAGCCAATCATTTCCTCACTTTCTCTAACAATCCTATAATTATTTAGGATTATTTGTTATGTAGTACAGGAAAACAAATTTTGTGAAACATATTTCAGTGACAAAATTAGCTTGCAATATTGCCGTTCACTTATTTCCCCATTTCTACTCAACAACCCTATATAGTTCACTTTTCTACCCATAAATTAAAATTTTTTGTGTTTTACATAACCCATTAACTAGATTATAACACAACTAAAATTGATAAGCTATAACACGATAATGACAGAATTGACTATAAAACATCAGATCATACTAACACTGTTGCACTAAACCCCATCAGCAAGTGTGTTTGAGCAAGAGTCGATTTAGGAGGAAGTCCTCTTGTTGCACCTCTCTCCTTTGCCACTAGGCTTGGTTCAATAAATAGAAAGGAAATATGGATTATAAGAGATCCTAGTTCAAACCAAAAGCGAAAAATGATAGAAAGAAAAAAAAGAAAGAAAGAAAGAAAAAAAGCTAGTAGTAAGCAGTTTCTACATCCTTTCTTCTCAGAAAATACTATGTCACTCGTTGGCACATTGGTACATACACCTTGTTAGCAATTCGCAACATTATATATATATATTTTTCCCAAGTAATTGGTCTTGAACTTCATTCCCATTATCTTGAATGAAAGTAACCCAGAGATTTTTTTTTCTTCTGATGATTAACTAGGGAGATAATATTGACTTAAAAATTTTCTTTTGATGATTGAGGAAGAGAAAGTATTGACTCTCTTTAAAGAGTGTTGAACTAATCACCTTTGAAGTCATCTTCTTTTATGGATTTATCAAGTTTTGCTGGAATTTACCGGGAGAGAATTTATTGATGGCAGGTGCCTAAGTTATCAACCTAATGCTCATTCTAGCTGGTGTAATGAATGGGACAAATACACCAATGACAATTTATTGGAGATCTAATCAATCTGAACTTCAAAAACATCAGTGAAGATGTTGATCATATCAATCCCCGTAGTGAAAGGATGACATAAGGCCTATCACTAAGCTTTTATGTTTCGATCTCTGCTGAGATGCCCACTGTTTTCTTTTCTTTTCTTTTCTTTTTTTGGGAATTACCCTCTTTCATGCATAATTCTTCTTTACATTCTTCGTATCTCCTCTTGTGAATAGTACTCTAGTCTAAAGACACGTGCAATTTTAAATTATTCCAATCTGGTTCCTCCATGAATATTTATACATTCATATGCAAAAGTATAAACTACAATAAAATAATCCTAACCAGCACATATTCTAGTTAAACATGTAAGGATTTGTGACTGGAATACGCCATGAACGGAGAAGAAACTTTGGAGATCAAAAAACAGACGTGCAAAAGGAGCTGTGCATAGTACCAGTCAACTAATACTGGGTATAATCGACTAATCACATGAATTAGTCAATAGGTTTGCCAACAGAGAGTTCGGGTTCTCAAATTTTGTCAGAGTAGTTGACTAGTATTTGGACCTAGTCGACTAATACATGGTATAGTTGACTAATGTCAGGTCTGACAGTTTCTTTTTCTGGATTTGTTTCCAGATTCTAGTTGAATTTGGGTTATTTTTATTCTGAGGCGGTGTTTGTTCTTATTTATGAAGTTTAAGATTAGGAAAGTTTTATCGTCTGTAAATAATCCCATGGGTCTTCAATATAATACAATGAATTTGTAATTCCTAAGGATGCAATTCATCTAGGCGAGAGATTCGTGAGAGAAGCTTAGCCACAAGGGTTCGCTGTTCTTGGCAGTCATCAAGGGCTTGTAATCTTCTCAGCATGAGGCGTAAGTAATTCTTATTGTACTCCCCTCGAGTTTTAATAAAGTTTCCCCATTCTCCCATGGATTATATACGATCTGTTTGATCGGTGGAACCACGTTATATTGTCAGTTGGCTTTCTATCTACTTTGAAATATCTTCTTCTCTTCTTCTCGTTACCCTAGTAGATCCTTTGGTTAGTTTTCGCTTCACCGCCACATTCGTTCCGATCGTGGAGGCGTCCTCTAATATCACAACAATTGGTGTCAGAGTAAGTTCAATGTAAAGATATCTGCGATCAAGTTCGATATTCACAAGTTCGATGGTGTACTCAATTTCAGCAGGTGGTAGATTAGGATGACCGCCATCCTTACCCAGAGCGGGTTGAAGAAAGTACTACTTAGGAGGAGAAAAAGCCTCAAGACATGAAGGAAGAAACTTGGCAGGAGTTGGATGAGAAAGCCTTAACGACTATTTAGCTTTGCTTGGGGGATGAAGTGTTGATGAGTTTTCTATGGAGAAACCAATGTTCTCATTGTGTTTGCAACTTCAAGACCACTATCTGAAGAAGTCATTGAAAAATCGGTTGATTCTAAAACATCATTTTTTTTCTTCTCCCCATGCATGAAGGAACACCTATCAAGTCTCATATTGCAGAATTTTCTTCTGTTATCAATGATTTAGATAAGATAGAGGTTAAGATAGAAAATGAGAATCAAACACTTTTATTACTGTATTCTTTATTTTCTTCATATAAAGCTTTCGA
The DNA here is from genome assembly GCA_038442645.1 of Agave tequilana. Lineage (NCBI taxonomy): Eukaryota > Viridiplantae > Streptophyta > Magnoliopsida > Asparagales > Asparagaceae > Agave > Agave tequilana. Next base: position 250,889 of record JAVJIF010001756.1, on the reverse strand, counting down.
GAAGCTATTATCTATGGAGGCAAGTCAACAATCATGGTCAACAAGATCAAGGAGCATCTTCTCAACAAGGATAAAATTGACACCCAATTGACGAGTGAGTCTCATCATGATGATTTCAGGTAAGTTCATTATTCAAGAGAGAAGAGTAATAATGAAAGTTCACAGATAACTCAAGACATATGAATTTAACGTGCAACTATTGTCACAATAGGGGGCACATTAGAGCTGATTGTTGGCTTTGAAAGAAAAAACAACCAGATGCTAATGTCACTGAATTGATTGGAGAAGATGAAGATAACTGTGACGTTCTATATGTTACAGACAGATCAGTTAGTAACAAAGATAGATAGATTATTGACTCTGAATGTTCACAACACGTCAGTATCAATGGAAAGATGTTCTCCGCATACACTTCGATTCAAGAGGGAGAAATCTTCATGGGGAATTCTGCTAAATGCAAGATGATTGGCGAAGGAACAATTCAGTTTCATTCTCATGATGGATGCATTACTACTCTTCAAAGCAATCATTATGTTCCCGATTCAAGGTATAATCTCATCTTTCTTGGAGCTTACAAGGAGAAGGGTTCAGCTTCAAATCTGAAGGTGATCTTATGAAAGTCTACAAAGAGGCCCATGTGAAGATTCAGGCCGAACGTCTCAGCAATATATATATGTTACGAAATTCAAAAGTTACAGTTGGTGGATTGCAGTTATCCTCGGCTTCGAAAGCGGCTGTTGTGGAACAATCACAAACTATGATGGTTTCGAGCTCGGATGTTCAGTTATACCCTGAAAAGATATTGGGATTATGCGTGCAACAAGGTAATACAGATCGTTACTTTTATGGTGAAGTAAATTGTCATAAATCCTGTGTGGAGCAAGTAGATCGTTAGGTGATAAACTTCAGGTTGGGCCTTATTCGACCTAATCAAGTTGTGAATCCCATGAGAGGGCTATGGAGAAGAGGAAGTGAGATGGAGATGAAATCATGATTTGTTTAATTATGCGTGGATGCGAGTACATGAGCATGGTGGCTATTCTCGGACTTGGATGTATTCGAGTCAAGGGGAGATTGTTAGGATTTGAAACTAGAATACGTCGTGAAGGTAGACAAAACTTCACAGATCAAAGAACGGACATGCACAAGGAGCTGTGCACATTATCAATCGACTAATACTGGGTATAGTCGACTAATACATTGTATAGTCGACTAGGTTGGCCAACAGAGAGTTGAGGTTCTCGAATTTTGTCAGAGTAGTCAATTAGTATTTAGGCCTAGTCGACTAATATATGGTATTAGTGAAAATCACCTAGAGGGGGGGGTGTGAATAGGTGTGTAGGCTGCCTAAAAGTCATTAAAAGACAAGCCATTGAAAAGCAGAGTTCCAAGCTCTAGACGCGAGGGATCGACACCCGCGTCTCAGCATCAAGGCGCGTTGGCTCGAAGCCCGCGTCTCAGCATCAAGGCGCGTTGGCTCGAAACCCGCGTCTCAGCATCAAGGCACGTTGGCTCGACGCCCGCGTCTCAGCATCAAGGCGCGTTGGCTCGAAACCCGCGTCTCAGCATCAAGGCGCGTTGGCTCGACGCCCGCGTCTCAGCATCAAGGCGCGTTGGCTCGAAGCCCGCGTCTCAGCATCAAGGCGCGTTGGCTCGAAGCCCGCGTCTCAGCATCAAGGCGCGTTGGCTCGAAACCCGCGTCTCAGCATCAAGGCGCGTTGGCTCGACGCCCGCGTCTCAGCAACAAGGCGCGTGGGTCTAAACTCGCGCCTCAGTTGTAACTACCCAGATTATAGGGCCAGTCACCGCACATGTAGCGGGAAATGGCCCCTTATTGTGGAGCGTTTTTAGGGGGCACGTTCACCTCCCGAACCTCTATAAATAGCCTGGTTCAAATCATCATCGGGCAACCACGAGAACCACCACCGCAACCACAATAACAACAGAGACAACAGAGACAGAGAGGACGATCAGGCATTGGCGATAAGGCAGAGCACAATCAGAGAGAAAAGCTCGACCTTTCAAGCTAACTTGCTGCTTACGAGCTAGCTTTCGCCTACCTTCTCTTCGAGAGATTTGGTAGACAGAGCTGTGTCACCCTTTCTACCGGCCGAAGAGGAGATCCCTGAAAGACGGTCATCTGGTCAACGGAGAACAAGATTCACTCTCCACCGCCACACGAAGAACCCAACATTAAACAAAGGGGGATTCAAGATTCAATATCCTCCCTCCCTTGTAACTGGAAAGAAACAGTTTTGTTGTAATCCTTTTCATTTGATTCAAGGAAAATCTTTACTGCAATTCTTGTCTTCTCTTTTCCGGGTCATACTTGGCTGTGGAGGTTCCTGCAGAGATAGCACCTCCGGAAGCGCCGGTGGCTACTTCTGCTCTAGTCGTATCGGTGGTCAGCACAACTCTTGGCTAGCGCCCGCAGCCCACTCTGAATACCAGCTGCCACGGCCGGAAGAAGAGCTATGGGGTTACCATGAGCCAGGAGCACCGCCGGGTACACCACGTCAGCAACAATAACTTCATGTGGCAGCGTGGGCACTACACAACGCTTCAGCTACAGCATCAAGAAGCCCGCCAACAGTGCCCGATCGGAGATAGGGGTCCGGGCTTGATGGTGAAAGCTTTCAAAAATCAGGTCGGGGTCGAAACCGTCCTCGTTCGACTCCGTGGTGTAGAAGCCGTCAGAAGCCTTGTCGATCCTGTCTTCGATCTCCCTGTCGGAACTGGGAGCCAGCCTGGTTATCGGGAGGTGGTCTTTACTATTAACATTGTTGAACAGATAACTGGCCCAGGACAGTTGCTTGACTCCCTGCGACCTCCAGGCGGTTATCTGGCCGCAAATGTGGAAGTGACACATCACCTCCCAGTAAGTTTCGTACACCCGAGGAAACTCTTTCTCCAAGAGGTGGAGTTCCTTAGTGGTCGGTACATATTCCTCATAAGGAATGTCCCCTGCTGCCAGCCCCGAGACTTCATGCAGCTCGTGCAGTGCAAGCCCCATCTCTCCAACCGGGGTGAAGAATGTCCCCGTCAAGGAGTTATAACGCTCCAGGACCCCGAAGAAGTTATGAGAACTAGGCGGGATGCCGTACTGCACGGCCCTGACTGCTGGGTACAGTCCCACACGCTCTAGCAGCTCCTTAAGATCGGCAAGGACGAAACCCACCATCCTGCCCCACCAAGAATTCCCCGTAGAATGGACCCACCCATACGCGCGGAACTCAGCAGGATAGTCACCCTCCACTTCCATGAACGCGTTAAGGAAGGTAGCGCCAAGTTGTGGTATCTCCCCAGCCGGAACCTCAGACTTGCGCGACGCGGGGAACAGGCTGAGAACTGACCTGTCATGACTATCATGGCGGTGTACCTTCTGGAGGCCCAAGTCACCGAGGGTGATCTCAGAGACATATTGGGAAATGTCCCATTCCATCTTTCGAGGGACGGACATGTGTTGGAAGTAGGACAACGGGAACATCCTATCCATGTCCGGAAGGAAGAATCTTCCACCCTTTATCTGACGGAGCCATTTGTAAGTTCCTTCATACACGCGATAGCCGCCATCTTTGATGCGATCTCCGAAGAAGAAAGCAGGATTCTCCAGCTTGATGCCATCATCCGTTTTGAATGCTGCATCGGTCATGAGCGCCCGAAAAGTTCTCATGTCAACATTAGAGAGCTTTTCCTTGCGGGCCTGCGACTTGTCAGCAGTCACAGGGACAGTCCTTTTGAGCACAAAGGTCGAGTCCCGGTCAGCACCACCTACATGTCCAAAGTGGCGCGTCTTGGCGAGTGAGCCAGAAATATGCCGCACTGCAAAAGAAAAGGACAGTCAGACACTTTATTAGAAGCAAGAAAAAATGCTAAGTGTTCATAATCCAGACGCAGAAGAGATACTGGACGCAGGAATTATCAAATCCGCGTCCAGACCTGCGAATCTGCGTCCAGACGCAGAAGAGATACTGGACACAGGAGTTATCAAATCCGCGTCCAGACCTGCGAATCTACGTCCAAACGCAGAAGAGATACTGGACGCAGGAGTTATCAAATCCGCGTCCAGGCCTGCGAATCTGCGTCCAAACGCAGAAGAGATACTGGACGCAGGAATTATCAAATCCGCGTCCAGACCTGCAGAATCCGCGTTTTACACACCAAGACTTACAAAATTTCTAAGTACTTGGACTCAGGCGCCAGATCATAAGAACCAACGCCTGATGTTACAAAACGCAAGGATCAAAGTCCGCGTCTGAAACCTTCATATCCTTGATGTCGCTTCTGGAGTGCGAAAAGGAGGGAGTTATCCACCTTAGCCCCTCCGTCACCACAGCCGCCAGAAGTTAAGGGGGATAGCTCTCTCCCTTTCACACCCCCAAATCTCTAAGTACTTGGACTCAGACTCCAGATTCATCAAAATCGGCAGCTGATGGCACAGAACGCAAGGATCAAATCCGCGTTCTGTAAACCAAGACCGCGTCCGAATCCTTCACAATTAGAAATATTCTAAGTGAAGGATTCGAAATGCAGAGCCCACTGGCGTCGAGTCATCAAACCCGCGCCCCGGTAATCATCTCAAAGACCGCGTCCGAGAATCAAACACGATTTTGTGTTAATGGTTCTTAGGGTTCTATGAACTTATGTTAATGGCGAAACTCACGCCTAAGAGGCATTTTACCTCGAAAAACAGCCTCCTGCGCGAAAGAAGTGCCCCTCTCGGCCTCGGCGACGGTCGCCTTTGACGACGAGGCGGTTGGCTTAGTCTTGGGTGCCATCGATGTTCAAAAGTCCAACAATGGAGATGAACAGTTCAAGATGAACAGAGAAGGAGATGAACAGAAGAGGGAAATTCTCTTTCTTAATTTTATCAGCGAGTGCGTTCGGAGAAGAAGAGGTATCTCTCCAACTGTTGCCTTTTATAGGCACAAGGATTCGCGAAGATACGCGGCGTGTGGCCCGATAGACGCCGCAGCGAGTCGCCGCTTGACGCGTGGAACCAGATCATTTCTTGAACAGGGAAGATCATGCGCCACGACGTCGCAGCGAGTCACCGCTTGACGCGTGGCGCGGTTCATTTAATGAACCGGGAAGTTCGCGCGCCAAAAGGTGAAATCCCGCCGGTTCCCCAGGCCAGCTAGCGGCGTAATCATGACACGGATTCGCACCCGACGGCCACGTCCCTTCAACGGTCGTGCCCCGTCAGCACCACCATAAATGCGCCCAGAAAGTCGCGTTGTGTTCAGAAAATCGCGTCTTTTCAAAGGCTGCATCCGTCCAGGCTGGCCCAATATCGCGTCTGCCTCATGGAAGATCAGGCGCGTCTTCATTGCCAAAAGACGCACCCCATGGAAGTCGCGTCTTTAAAGCAGTCTCATCTCTGCTTATCAAAAAAAAGGAACCAGCGTTCAGTCCCTACTTCTGTAAATCAGTTCAACAGTACACTGGCACAAGTAGACGACCAACCACTCCTGGCCAAAAGCGCACCCGTGACAGACTAAAAGCAATCGGGGAGGTCTAGACTGTGTATCTAGACACTCAACACGATCAACTCTGATGGCTTCAAAGAGTTCAACAGTACACTCACGAAGACCAATTCCAGATAAGATCGAACCCGGAACGTTAACAGTCCAGTCATAAAGGCGAACGCGGCTAAAATCCAAAGTATTTCGAAATCCGTCCCAGTTAACTGCGGAATATCGAAAACTTTGGAGGGGGTTCTGTAGGCTGCCTAAAAGTCACTAAAAGACAAGCCATTGAAAAGCAGAGTTCCAAGCTCTAGACGCGAGGGATCGACACCCGCGTCTCAGCATCAAGGCGCGTTGGCTCGAAGCCCGCGTCTCAGCATCAAGGCGCGTTGGCTCGAAGCCCGCGTCTCAGCATCAAGGCGCGTTGGCTCGACGCCCGCGTCTCAGCATCAAGGCGCGTTGGCTCGAAACCCGCGTCTCAGCATCAAGGCGCATTGGCTCGACGCCCGCGTCTCAGCATCAAGGCGCGTTGGCTCGAAGCCCGCGTCTCAGCATCAAGGCTCGTTGGCTCGAAGTCCGCGTCTCAGCATCAAGGCGCGTTGGCTCGAAACCCGCGTCTCAGCATCAAGGCGCGTTGGCTTGACGCCCGCATCTCAGCAACAAGGCGCGTGGGTCTAAACCCGCGCCTCAGTTGTAACTACCCGGATTATAGGGCCAGTCACCGCACATGTAGCGGGAAATGGCCCCTTATTGTGGAGCATTTTTAGGGGGCACGTTCACCTCCCGAACCTCTATAAATAGCCTGGTTCAAATCATCATCGGGCAACCACGAGAACCACCACCGCAACCACAACAACAACAGAGACAGAGAGGACGATCAGGCATTGGCGATAAGGCAGAGCACAATCAGAGAGAAAAGCTCGACCCTTCAAGCTAACTTGCTGCTTACGAGCTAGCTTTCGCCTACCTTCTTTTTGAGAGATTTGGTAGACAGAGCTGTGTCACCCTTTCTACCGGCCGAAGAGGAGATCCCTGAAGGACGGTCATCTGGTCAACGGAGAACAAGATTCACTCTCCACCGCCACACGAAGAACCCAACATTAAACAAAGGGGGGATTCAAGATTCAATATCCTCCCTCCCTTGTAACTGGAAAGAAACAGTTTTGTTGTAATCCTTTTCATTTGATTCAAGGAAAATCTTTACTGCAATTCTTGTCTTCTCTTTTCCGGGTCATACAGTATGCTTTCTTTTCCTCCGGCGTCTTTGGCTTGAAGGAGGAAGTCATCTTCTTTTTGAACTCCAGGCAATCCGCCATGATATGTCCGGGTTTTCGGCAATTGTAGCAAATAATTCTTCTCTCCTCTTTACCTTCAAATTTCCTTCGGAAGTTGAGCTTGTTCTTCTGGTACATCCTTTTGACATTTCACACAAGGAGGGAGAGCTCCTCATCTTCTTCTTCATCTTCTTCATAGTCATCAAGAGTGGATAAAGACTTGAAGCTATGGATTTCTTCTTTAAAGGAGCGACTTCTTCTCTTGCCTTCTTTTCTATCTCATGGGTCTTTAAGTTCCCAATGAGACTAATGAGGTCCATCTCATCCTTGTCGTTCAATTCCTTCAAGGTGGTGGCCTTTATCTCCCATGAAGAAGGAAGAGCCCGAATCACTTTTCGCACCTTTTGATCATTTGAAATGTCATCACCTAGAGAAGAAAGAGCATTGGTGATTTTAGTAAATCTTGTAATCATACAATCAATAGATTCATCATCAATCATTTTAAAAGATTCATATTGGGACCTCAAGAGATCTATCTTAGCTCTCTTGACTTTTGAAGTCCCTTCGTGTGTGACCAATAAATGTTACCAAATCTCATAGGCGGATTGGTAATGAATTACCCGTGTAAGGTCATCCTCATTCAAGGCGGTTAAGAGGGAATTTTGGGCCTTGGAGTTAGCCTCATATTCTCTAAAGGTAAAGTCGGTCCAAGTGCTCTCATCACTATCGGGTACTACATAGGGTTTGGTCAAGGATTTAGCTACTAAGCTACCTAAAGATTGCAAGAAAATAGTCATCTTAACCTTTCAAATAGGGAAATTAAGTCCATCAATTTAGGAGGGGTTTTGATGTTATCGGCCATGTTTACTAGTGTATGAATAATGGAATGAAAAATGTTGATTAGTAAATTTTAAGGATCTCTCTAAGGATGTTAAGCCAAACCTAGAGTCCAAGCTCTGATACCAATTGAAAATCACCTAGAGGGGGGGTGAATAGGTGATAATGCTAATCAACGCACAATTTAAAAAAATGATGCAACAATCGCTCAAAACAAGACTAGAAGCCGGATGCCCTTTGAAGGGTTCTGAACTCCTTCCTTGTCATTCCTCTTAAAATGAGTTGGAGGTGCACAATGCAATCTTGTTGTATGAGACTATGATTGACAAGATGAATGAAAATAAGTGAATATTGTAATGACAATAGAGAGCAAGTAATAAGTGCAATGAAAGTAAAGCAAAAAGCACAAGAAGGTAAACCAAACGCAAACACCGAGAATTGTTATCGAGGTTCGAGCACCCAGCTCTACTTCCCCGCCTTCCCCAGAAGGATTACTAACTACTTTCATTATCACAAAGATATCACAAATACACCGGAGTACCCAACTCCACAATCTCAAGTACAAGCAATCTCTTAGTAGTCAAAAGACCACAAACTTTCTCTTGCAAAATTCTCTTCCCTTACAAGGTCCTTAGAGAATAATGAGTATGGTTTGAAGCTCTTGCGTATAAGGAGAAAAGAAAAAGAAATCAGAGAATTCTTGAAAAACACTTTAGAAAATGAGAGAGAATTTCAGCACAAAAACCAAGAAATCAAACTCTTTTGAATGCCTTAAACTCTTGAAAAATTTCTTATAAAAGATTGGTAAATGAACCTCTCCCCAAACACCTCTATTTATAGGAGAGGGCTAGGGTTTGGAGATAAAACATATTTAAGGCTAATCAGAAAGTATTAAATTCAAAACATGTCATTTAAACATACTTAAGTGAGAAAAAGACAAAAATTAAACCAGCTTAGGAAATAGCCGTTACTGTTTAAACGGCTATATCGGTCGACCGGTCGGTCGACCGCAGTTCAAAAATAAGAGCCATTGCCGGCTCTCGGTCGACCGACCGGTCGACTGAAACAAACAGAGAGCAAAGGTCTTACAGTCAGACAGGGTTCGGTCGACCGCTCGGTTGACTGGGAAACATGCACACGGATCGCACTGCTGTCAGAACCTCAGTCGACTTGGTCGGTCGACCGGCTAAACCTGACACAGGGTCGGCCGACCGGGCGGTCGATCGACTCAGGTCAAAAGCCAAAATATAAACAGAATTTTGAAGAGACTTTGATTTTAAATAAAATATTTTTGAATAGAGATAAGTATAAAACATAAAGATGAATTTGTAGGCAGAAGATTGTATGTTAAAATATTTTGTACACATTATAGGAAATAAACTTAGAAAGAAGATGTGCGCAAAAACGTGTGTGATGGAGCTTCAAACCAATTAACTATTCTTTAACAAAACTATAAAACTATAAACAAATCTATTGAAGTCTTTTTAAGTAATCTTAAGGTCGTGAGCCAAGCTATGCCTTGCTAGAGCCTTCTCTTCTATGTTCCTTCTATGATGTGTAAATCGCCTTCTTTTCTTCATGAACCTAGAAGTACTTGCAATAGCTAAGCAATGGCCTCCAAATATGGTACTATCCTGAAACTTATTTTGAACAAACTTATTAGTACCAAATAGCTCTTATTTGGTTTGTCATCATTAAAACTCAACAATATGAGAGTGTAACCTTATGGGCCAACAATTAGTCAACTAATACCATGGCTTCGTCGACTAATGTCGGGTCTGGCAGTTGTCTTTTCAATATCTGTTTTCAGATTCGTGTTAGATTCAGGTTTCTTTTATTCTGAGGCAGTGATTGGTCGTATTGATGAAATTTGTTTCGGACTATGAGAGTTCTATGGTTTATAGATAACCCTTAGGGGTATCCTTTAATGTAATAAAATGAATTTGTAATTTCTAAGGGTGTAATTCATTTAGGTGAGAGATTTTTAAAAGAAGCTTAGTCATAAGGGTTCACTGTTCTTGGCAGCCAACAAGGGCTTGTAATCTTCTTAGCGTGAGGTATAAGTAATTCTTATTGTATTCTCTCAAAGTTTTAATAAAATTTCTCCCCTTCTCTCATGGACGTATACACGATCTGTTTGATCGATGGAATCACGTTATATTGTGTGTTGGCTTTCTATCTACTTTGAAATATCTTCTTCTTCTCTTCTTCTCGTTACCCTAGTAGATCCTGTGGTTAGTTTTCGTTGCGCTGCCCCAGTCGATCCGGTTGAGGGGGCATCCCCGAAATCACAACAATTAGTATCAGAGCAAGGTCTGTTGGCCCGGAGGCTTTCCACTCTAGTTTTGATGATGACAAAACTCATGTAGTTATGTTTACTAATAATCTTGTGATTTTAGTTTCAGATCATTAATTAAGATATTAGTTGGTGATTAGCTTCAACAAAGGAGTTTTGAAGCTTTTCATGATGATTCCAGAGCCCGAGCTTCAAGATCATACTTTGCACTCGTTGGAGTCTAGCTCGTGGATCATCGGTTTGGATCGAGTCGACTTGAAGATAAAGATCATCAAGAAGACTTAGGTATCCTAGTTTAGTGTGTTTAGATCCATTGTTAAAGATTAGATAGTTGATATGCTCAAGTGCACAATACACACACGTTTTATGTTTTGGTATTTTTACAAAACATGTTTTATGGATTTAAAGACAAAAAATATGATATCTATATGTTCATGTATATTGGACTTATGTCCATATGCATCATGCCTAAATGTGTTTAAATATCATGTTTTTGTACTTCAATAAGTTTTAGGAAAAATCAGATTTCCTAATTGAAAAATCCAAGTTTGATAAAATACGGTTTTTGGTTTTTGATAAAATTTGTAAGACACAAAAATAGTTCATATTGATTGATATTTGAGTTGAAATTTTTATCACATGTTTATATATCAATGCAAAATGATAAAACTATTTTTGTGGAATTTTAGAAGATTTATTGGAATTTTTAGAATTATTTTAACCTTGTTTTTCTGACCCAGAAAAGTGGCTGCCAGGCCCTGGCGGTCGACCGTGTTCCAGAGACGGTCGACCGGTCGGTCAACCGATGTGCACAGGACTGTGCACGTCTGGCCAGGCACTGGGCCGGTCGACCGGGCGGTCGACCGGACCTGAGAGCAGTGCTCTCTGTTTTTGGGCGGTCGACCAGGCGATCGACCGGCTTCCTCCAACGGTCGAAAAATTGACCGTTGGCGGTCGACCGGCCGGTCGACCGCCAGCATGTCAGGCTGAAAAATTCAACCTAACGGCTAGTTTATTGGAGAGGCCTATTTAGGCCCCATCTCTTGGGGTTTTTGACAAGACTTTTGACAAGAAAAATTTCTAGTTTTCTGAAGTATTTTTACAAGTTTTAAAAAGTGTTTTAGAGCTTCAAAAGGTCTATCTTATTTGTTTTTAGAGTTTTTAGAAAAATCAAAGAAAATAGAAAAATTGGGAGATTTGTTTTGTTCTTCATTTCTATCCTTTACAAAGAGTTTTCCCAAGTATTTTTCTTTGAGTTTTTGTTTTCCAAACTCTAGTATTTCCACACTTGAGCTATATCTTCTATCCTAATCTATTAGGATCTTTATTTTGTGGAAAAGATAGTGTTTGAGGCTGTTGTAGCCTCCAAGTTATAAACCCTTATTCTTGTGGGTTGCTCCCTCTTTGGTAGAGGTTGAGTTTGTGTTTGCTCCCTCTAGTGTGAGGTGGAGTTGGTTGTTGTTTGGCTACGGGCATATCCCTCTTCGGTAGAGGTGGATTGTGGTTGTATTGCCTCATTGGAGGTTGTAAGGTTGAGAGAGGAGTTCGGTACTCCTAGTGTATTAGAAATCCTTCATGGTGGTGAAGGCGGGGACGTAGAGCTAGGGGCTCGAACCTCGGAACATATCATTGTGTTTGCGTTTGATCCATTGACTCTCAACCCTCTCTATTTATTTGTGTTGTGCATCTTCATTCATATCATTCATATTTGCTTGTGTTGAGCATTGATTCATATTGCTATATCATTTATATGCTTGTGTGCTTGTGTGCCTCACTTATACTTAACCACGAGAGCTTTACATAGAACCTCAACCCTTATCTAGGGGAATCAAGAGGAGTTAGTCCAGAGCCCTTCACGGGGAATTCGGCTACACTCGTTGGTTGTATTAAGTGTGATTGCAATTAAGTTTTTAGCTTCCGCATTTAGTTCAATAGATTAGCATATCACCTATTCACCCCCCTCTAGATGATTTCAATTGGTATCAGAGCCTACGCTCCTGATACTTAGGTTTAACCACCTAGGAGTGACATCTTGGTTTAGCTAATCTATCATTTGCATTTGCATATATTTGTTTGCACACATTTATTTTGCACACCTATGGACTTCATGACCCCACCTATGTTTGATGCTTCTAACATTGTTGTTTGGAAGACTAGGATGTCCATCTACCTACAAACCCTAGGCTTACATGTTTTTCTTACTGCTACCTAGAAATGCTATCTTGGTAACCGCAATCATATAGGGGCTAACGCACAAGCCCTTGAGGCCATTAGATGCACGCTATCTAAAGAATATCTTATGCATGTTTCTAATCTTTATTCCGCCTTTGCAGTGTGGAACAAATTGACAATCACATCCACCTCCAAGCTTCATATGCCAATCCAACAGGAGGAAGAATCTAGTGGAGACTCCGAGTCACAATGCTTCATGGTCCAAGAGAATGACTCCCTTGAGGTACAATCGGAATCTCAATTAGATTGTAATGATGCTAGTTCTTCATGTGATGATTATGTGGATCCTAATGCTTTGAATGAAGAACTATCTATTGTTTGTGAAAAATATAATTTGTTGAAAAAGAAAAGTCTAGATCTTAATAATGAAAATTAAAATTTGATTTCTAGACTTGACATTGTTTTGCAAGAAAAAGAGGAGATTTCTAATGAGAGGGATTCATTGAAATCTCAACTTGATCTTGCCTTAAAAGAAAATAAATTTTTGAAAAATAAAAATGATTGTAATGATATTTTAAAGAAAAATGAAAACGTATCTTCAAAAGTTAATTTTGTTTTAAAAGAAAATGATTCTTTAAAATTGAAAATTGCTTCTATTTCTAACGATTTAGAAATTTATTTAAAGAAAATTATTTCTTTGAAAAATAAAATTGATTCACATGATTGCCATGCTAGGGTAGTCCATTCTAGATCACCCATTGATGTTCCATTTCTTCTCCTATTGAAAATGATTTGTTAAAGAAGAACATGGATTGTTTGGGCTCCACTTTGAGCCATTGTGCCAAGAGCCATATATGTTTGGAATCCTTGTTTTGAAAGAAACAAGTTCCTATTATGCATGCACACCCTCCACGACATACACATACTCCTCACATACACACCCATCATCATATGTATGCTCATGTGTACACTTGTACACATTGTGGACGTAAGGGCCACCTTGTTAAATTTTGTTTTGATCGTATACATGATTGTAATTTAGCAAATACATTTGTTTGGGTAAGAGAAGGTACTAACCCCCATGGACCCAAAAAGATATGGGTACCAAAGACCACCCCTATTGTATTTGATGTAGGTGTGGGATCTCGCATGACGTGAGAGTATCGGTACCTTGGAGTGGATGCGTTCCGAGCTTCATGGAGATTATTTGGATGCATCACTTTCAAGGGATGTTTGGTGGGGAGGACCACCTTATTTTGGAGACAAGGAGAGTTGCCTTCTAGGTTTTGGTAACGATCCCTAACTCCCATTTATTATTTACATGCTTTTCATTTCATTATTTATAGCATGTTTTGTTGTTTTAGATTAGTATGTAAATGCCATGATTATTAGATCATTGACATGCATGTATAGCCTTTGAGACACCCATGTTTAATATGGATCATATTTTTGTGTTCTCACCTTTGTTTAGCTATAATATATATCATAGTTCTAATAACATGTGGATTTACATAATAATCATGTTTAGATTTATCATGTTGATTTATGACTTATTTTATGCTTCATGATTTGATTACATGTTTAAATGTTAGTTTTCATTAAGACTAGATATATATTTGTGCATATAGTGGGCCACAAATAAATCTATAGATGTTTGTGCTTGAATGCTTATTTGTAACCACTAGATGTGCTATTATAGTCTAGTTTTGATGACTCATGCATTTTAAACTTGTATTCCCATTTTATTCATGTTTTTCATGTTTATATGTTTACCTTCATGTATATATCTATCTTGTCTAAACTAGTAGATATACCTGTATATCCTTTGAGCCACATGCCTTCATGCATATATATATTTGTGGACTCATTATGGTTTGGATATGTATGTATACTTTAGTTTGTACATGACATACATATACTTTGAAGATTAAATAGTTTTAATGATTTTCATGTTTTCATGTTTAAGGAATATTGAGCTTAATTGATATTTTCATGATTGTGATCTTCATATTTTATTTACACACGCACCTTTATTGTTTACTCATGTTTTTTTTTCATGAGTCATATTTATGCTTAATTGGCTTAGAGTGTTGACTATCATGTGGATTTCATGTATCATGAAAATGAATCTTGTTTTATTCCTTGCTTGAAGGATTCTGTACTAGTTAACAATCCATTTAACTAGTTGCGGTGTTCTTCGTTTTGGTAGTGTTTTTCAAACAAACTTTATTTTCAAACATATATTTTGAAAACCCCTACCATCCACGGGCGGATGGATGGGAGATCATGCTTATGTATGCTTTATAGTGAAAATCATTTTAAACTTGAACATGATTGGGAGGTTAGGTTATATGAGATATACATTTGATATTATTGTTGTTTCAATTGGTATCATTGGATTCGTTCAATTGGTATCAATATTGATATTTTTGTATACTCATATATATTTTTTATATATGTTGTTGGCCCGAAGGCCCATCACTCTAGTTTTGATGATGATCAACTCATGTAGTTATAGTACTAATGATCTTGTGTTTAATTAGTGACAGATTTATAATCAAGATCTTAGTAGGTGCATAGCTTCAACAAAGAATTTGAAGTCAAGTTTTGGAGCTAGCACGTTTGATCCAAAGAGCTCTTGGATCGTGTTTGGACCAAGTCAAGAAGATGAGAAGACTTCAAGTGAAGACTTCAAGAAGATGAAGACTTGTGTCTAGGTTTGCTTTTATAAGATTTTGTTTTAGATTAAAATGTAAAGGATAGAATAGTTGGTGGATTGCTCAAGTACATTTACACACACACTCTTGATATATGCTTGTTTTCATAAAAGAATTTTTAGTTTAGAAAAAGACTTTTCATTTTGGAGAAATAGCATTTTGGTTTTTGGTATTTCTTATATACATGTCTTTTACCAAAACCATGCTTTATGTCAAAAACATAGATATTTCACCATGTTTGTGTAGTGAATCATATCCATGCACCATATGCTTTAAAAATGTTTAGAATATCTTGTTTTTGTATTTGGTGAAGTTTTGAAAAAACAAGTTTTTGGAAAAACAAATTTGAAAAAATAAAGTGTTTGTTTTGAATCAATTTTTCTAAGTTACAAAAATAGTTCAAATCTTTTGTAAACATGCCTTGATTTTGTGAAAGCATGTTTGATTATCAAAGTATAACATTAAAACTATTTTTGTAGATTTTTCAGTATTTTATGGGATTTTATTTCAACCAAAGCGACCAAGTTTTAAATCCCAGATTTTCTGTTTCAGGCTTCAGAGGACGACCGACTGGTCGATCGAGTTTTGAAGTCGGTCGACCGGGCGGTCGACTGACGTGCACGCCTTGACCTGGCAGGAGGCCGGTCGACCGAGCCGGTCGACCGTCCAGAGAGCTGCTCTCTGGAAAGGCCCCGATCGACCGACCGGTCGACCAGACAGAGAGCTGTGCTCTCTGTATCCTGGATCGGTCGACCGATGGCACAACGGTCTGAAATATGACCGTTGGCCGGTTGACCGGACGGTCGACCTACAGGCCTGACAGACCCCAACGGCTAGTTT
Organism: Agave tequilana; assembly: GCA_038442645.1. Taxonomy (NCBI): domain Eukaryota; kingdom Viridiplantae; phylum Streptophyta; class Magnoliopsida; order Asparagales; family Asparagaceae; genus Agave; species Agave tequilana. The sequence continues at coordinate 235,285 of JAVJIF010001756.1, read as the reverse complement.
TTCTAGTCCTATAAATTTGGGGGTTTGGGCATTGTTTTCACTAAGATTTTTTGGAGACTTTTAGAGCCAGTTTTTCTTATTCTTTTCAGAGGTTTTTCTCCATAAAATTGAGAGCTAATACTTCCAATCAAAAGGGGAGTTTTTATTAAGAGTGTTAAAAGAGATTTTCTTAAGTTTTTCACCATAGATTCAATCCTTATTTTCTCACAATCACTTGAGCTATCCATTGCCTTATCTATCCATAGGATTGTGTTGTGAGAGTTTTTATTGGTGATCAAAGTGTTTAGATCACCAAGATTTCATCTTGTACTTTGAGGAGGCGGACAAGTGTGTTCGCGGTTGTTTAGAGTTCATGTGTGAACTCTTTGTTTGAGGTGCGACCTCGGTAAGCTTATGGGGCTTGTGGTGTGTACAGGACTAGAGAGTCCGAGGGCTTGTAGGTGTTGCAGCACTGAGGAGTGATCCATTGGGATCGTGCATAGTGGAAATCCTTCGTGTGTCGAAGGCGGGATGTAAAGCAAGTGTGCTCGAACCTCGAAACAAATCCCCTGTGTTTGCGATTGCTCACACTCTCTCTCTATCTCCTTGTTTATATCTTGCATTCAATTATTGTGTTAATCTTTATATGCTTGATATACTTGTGTGATCATATTGATATACTTGCTTGGGTTTGTTTGCTAACACTAGTTTTCAACCAAGAGAGCCAACGCGGCACCTCAACCCATATCTAGGGGAATCTTGAGGAGTTAGTCCAGAACCCTTCACGGAAATTCGGCTACACTCTTGTGTTAAACTTGGTATTTAGTGTAATAGTTTAGTTTAGGTCATAATAGTTTTTAATTTCACATTATCTGTCATTAAGTGACCATTAGATTAGCATCACCTATTCACCCCCCTTTAGGTGATTTTCAATTGGTATCAGAGCCAAGTGCTCTGAATTTGGGTCTCACAACCTAGAGTTAAAGATTCTCATTTTAGGCTAATCACTATATTGTACACACCATGGATTTCATGTCACCACCCACTTTTGACATTCTTAACATCCAAATTTGGAAGGTTCAGATGTCCTTGTACCTCAAAGCCCTAGGTTTTCATGTTTATCTTGCTACAATTAACGATTCATATGTTAATGATAGCAAGAATAATGAGGCTAATGCAAAAGCCTTACATGCTTTGAAGTCTACCCTAAATGATGATTATTTATCTAGGGTATCTAACATTGATTCAGCTTTTGTAACATGGAACATCATCACCTCCCTTGGCGAAAAGGATCTATATTATGTTGGGAGCGATTCAGACGTTGAAAGTAACACCTCCAACGCGTGCTATATGGTCCAAGGGGATAACCCCCTTGAGGTAACTACCGAATCTGAGGTAGAAGATGTTAACATGTCATATGATGAGCTTTCATCTTTTTGTCAACTTTTGCTAGAAAAAATATGACATGGTTAAGAAAGATAACAAGAAAATGAAAAAGAATTTTAATTGCATGCTAAAAGAAAATGATTCATTTAGAAATAAGGTTGCATGCATTGAAAAAGAAAATGAAATTTTGAAAAATGAGAATGTTTCCTTGCTTTCAAAATTAAATGATCTTTGTGAAGGAAATACTTGTTTGAAAAATAAAATTATTTTAGTGGAAAAACAAAAGGAAGTTGCTTTTAGTGAAAACACTTCTTTGAAAAGAAAAATATTTGAAAAAGAAAAAAAAAGAAAAAGAAAAAGAAAATGTTTTTAAAAAGAATAAGAAAAATGTTTCTTTATCTCATCATACTTTACATGCCACCACAAATGAGATAGTGTTGGCCCAAAGGCCTTCCACTCTAGTTTTGATGATGATTAACTCATGTAGTTATATGTACTAATAATCTTGTGATTTTAGTTTCAGATCATTAATCAAGTTATTAGTGGGTGATTAGCTTCAACAAGATGGTTTGGAAGCATTCACATGTTGATTCAAGAGCTTAAGCATCAAAGATAACATCTAGCACTCATTGGAGTCAAGCTCGGTGAATCAAGGAGTTTTGGATCAAGTCGACTTGGAGATTGCGCTCTACAAGAAGACTTAGGTATCCATAGTTTAGTTTTGTGTTTAGATCCAAATTGTAAAGATTAGTATAGTATGATAAGCTCAAGTTCACAACACACACGTTTCATGTTTTGAATATTGTTTTTCGGTTTTTGGTTTAACCGATCTTGGTTTACATGAATAGAGTTTATATCAAAACAAGTTTACTTGGTTTAATGTATATTGGATTTGTTCTATATACATGCATGCTTCAACTATTTAAACAAACTTAGTTTGATATTCTATTTCATGTGTTTTATGTTTTGGTAATTCTAACAAAACATATTTTGGAATCAAATACAAAAACATGATATTTAATCATGATACTTAAACTTGATATTTCAACATGATATTCATATGTTTCATACTTTTTGTATTTGGATGAGTTTTATACAAAAGGTATTTTCTATTCAAGAATCCAAGTTTTAGAAAATACAAGTTTTGATTTTTGGTAAATATGATAAGATACAAAAATAGTTTTGATTGCTTGATATTTGAGTCAAAACTCTTATCACATGTTTATATATCAATGCAAAATGCTAAAACTATTTTTGGGGATTTTTAATAGTTTACAAGAATTTATTGGATAATTTTTAAACCTGTTTTTCTGGCCTGTTTTATGTCTGCCAGGCTTGGTCGGTCGACAGGTACGGTCGACCGCACCAAAGAAGCCGGTCGACCGTATGGGTCGACCGACGTGCACAGAAACGTGCACGCTGGCTACATCTGTAGCCGGTCGACCGTGCGGTCGACCGACTGAGAGCAGTTTGCTCTCTGTTTGTTTGGGTCGACCGGGCGGTCGACCGGTGGTTGCCAACGTTCAAAATATGACCGTTGGGCGGTCGACCGACCGGTCGACCGACAGGGTATTTCTGGCAAAAATAGCTGCCAACGGCTAGTTTCCAGATTTGCCTATATATACCCCATTTGCAAGAGTTTTTCTCTAAGATTTTTTGTGCGAATTTTTCCATTCTCTCTAGTGTTTTTGCTGCAATCAAAATAGGTTTTTGGATTCAAATTGAACAATCTTTTTGGTGTTTTCATTAGGGTTTGAAAAATCAAAGAAAAGGGTTTTGGGAAAAGCTTTTGAATTGAACTTCTCTATCTTGGTTTCATTTATTTCCCAAAGATTTTCTTTGAGTTGCTGGTTTCAAATCCCTTGGTTTTCTCCACACTTGAGCTCAAATCTACTATCTTCTCTATAGGATTTTGTGTGAGAAAAAGAGATTGTTTTGTGGTTGTTGTTTGAAACCACTAATTTGTAAACCCTATCTTTAGCTTGGCTTTGTGCCTTTCCCTCATTGTGTTGAGGAAGTTTGGCTATTGGGTTGTATCCCTCAAGGTTGTGAGGTGATCCTTGTATTGGTTTGTGGAAATCCCTCAAGTTGTGAGGTGATTGTTGATTGGCTTGGAGTTGTGCCTCAAGGAGGAGGTTGAGTTTGTAAAGGGAGGAGTAGGGTACTCCTTGTAATTGTGATTGCCCCAAATCCTCGGTGGAGGTTCCCTAAGTGGGATTCCTTTGTGGACGAGCTAGTGGATTGGAAATCCTTCGTGTGTCGAAGGCGGGGATGTAGAGCTGGGTGCTCGAACCTCGGAACATATCTTGTTGTTTGCACTTGATCTATTGACTCTCTCTCTAACTCTCTCTTTACTTTGTTCCTTGCATCTATTTATATTGCTCATTCATATTTGCTTGGCTTGGTTGTGTGCTTCACTTGTTGATAGCACTTGAGAGTGAATTGCATTAAGTTTTTAAATTCCGCATTTAGTCCATAGATTAGCCATATCACCTATTCACCCCCCCTCTAGGTGATTTCAATTGGTATCAGAGCTAGTGCTCCTGATATTAGGCTTAACATCCTAGGAGTAAGATCTTGGTTTGCTAATCTTCATTTGCATTTCATTTGCACTCATACTAGTTTGCTCTCATGGCTAGCCCTCCTATGTTTGACCATTTTAAACTTGACTCTTGGAAGGTTGACATGATTAGGCATATAAAAAGCCTAGGACATCTAGCTTATCAAGCCATCACTATAGAAACCCTCCCAAATAGTAGCAAGCATAAGAAGGCCAATGCACTTGCACTTAGGGCACTTAGAGCATCTCTTAATGAATATCTTTTACATGTTTTTGATCGCTATGATTCTGCTTTTGCAGTTTGGAGCATTTTGACATCTCCCGAGCTACCCGTGATTATCAACAAGATGAGGAGATCTAGAGATGTAACCGAAGAGCGTGGCTTTGTGGTCTATGGGAATGACTCCCATGAGGTACAACCGGACTCTCAAATAGATGATAGCTCCAATTCATTTTGCTATAGTTGTGGTGAGGTTCAAACTTTGAATATGGAAATTGCTCAAAAGCTTGAAAATTTGTTGGAAAAACATGATTTATTGGAAGAGGATAATCTTGTTTTGAAAAATGAATTAAAGGATTTGTGTTCTAATTTTGAATTGGTTTTGCAAGAGAAGGAAGAGATTACTAGTGAATGTGACTCACTACGATCTCAACTAGACATTGCTTTAAAAGAAATTGATGTTTTAAAAAGCAAAGATGATTGTGAGGATGTTATAAAGAACAATGAGGTTTTATCTTCTAAATTGGATCTTGTTTTTAAAGAAAATATTACTTTGAAAAATGAGATTGATTTAATTTCTAAAGAATTGGATTTGGTTTTGAATAAAAATAAATCTTTGCAAAATGATATTGATATTCATGTTTGCCATGCTAGTGTAGCTTCTTGTTCTAGCACACCTATTGCATGCTCCACTTTATCTTCTAGCATTGAAAATGATATAAATAATTTAAAGAAAAGTGTTGATTGTTTGGGCTCCACTTTGAGCCATTGTGCCTTGAACCACACTCGTTTGGAATCCTTGGTTCATAAGAAACAAGCTCCAACTATGCATGCACACCCAACACGGCATACACATGCTCATCACGGACACAATCATAACACGTATGCTCATGTGTACACATGTACACATTGTGGTCGAAAAGGCCATCTTGCTAGATTTTGCTATGATAGATTACATATTGAAAATTTAGCAACTAATCTTGTTTGGGTTAGGAAAGATACTAACCCCCGTGGACCCACAAGAAAATGGGTACCAAGATCCACCTCTTTGATGTTTGATGTAGGTGGAGGCTCTCGCATAACGTGAGAGTGTTGGTGCCTTGAGGTGGATGCGTTCTAAGCCTAAAAGAGAATCATTTGGATGCTTCACACTCAAGGAGATTAGGTGGAGAGGACCACCATGTTTTGGAGAACTAGAGATGCACCTTCATTGGTTTTGGTATCATTCTCTAACTCCCATTTATATTTGCATGCTTGATATGTTCATCAATTTATAGCATGTTTTGTTGTTTTATGATTAGTATGATAATTGCCATGTTTATTAGTCTTATGCTTTACATGATTAGTTCTTGAGACACCCATGTTTTATATGGGCCCATATTTTGTGTTCTCTTTATGTTTTAGCTATCATGTAAACTATAGATCTAATGCTCATGTCTTTAGCATAATGATCATATGGATGTTTGTGATATATCTTGTGTGCATTTCCTCATTTGCATACTATTCATTCTTTGTTCGATCAATTCTCATACAACAAGGTTGCATTGCGCACCTCTAACTCATTCAAGGGGAATCAGGAGGAAGGAGTTCAGAACCCTTCACGGGGTATACGGCTCTTAGTCTTGTTTTGAGAGATCGTTGCATCATTCATCCATCTTAGTTTTAAAAGGTCATTAATACTTCATATTTTTGATTATTATGATTACATTTAGCATATTGATTTTTGACCCGTTTTATGCCTCATGATTTGATTACTTGTTTGAATGTTAGTTTTCATTAAGACTAGAATAAATACTTGTACAACTAGTGAGGTACAAATAGACTTTTATACATGTTTGTGCTTGAACGCTCATTTGTATTCATTTGATGTACTAGTATAGTCTAGTTTTGATGATCCATACATTTGACTTGTATTCCCTACTTTGGATTTGGTCTTATGATCATGTGTTTTTGACTTCATGTATATGTCCATCTTATCCAAACTATCACTTATACATATACATCCTTGAGCCACGTGCCTTCATGCATATACTTTTGTGGACTCTTCATGTTTGGGATATGTATGTATACTTTAGTTTGTACATGACATACATATGCCTTGAAGTTCAAGTCATTTTGATGATTTTCATGTTTTTAAGTAATTTCAATTAATAATGAAAATCTAAGTTTTCATGTGTTCGTGTTTTCAAAGGAATTTCATTTGAGCTTGAATGCAAAATTTTCATGACAATGTATTTCACATTACACTTGTTCACTCACTTTATTATGTTTCTCATGATTGTGTTTTCATGAGTATGATATGAGCTTTACGGTTTTTGAGTGTTTAGTGATCATGTGATTTTCATGTTTCATGAAAAATATTTTTGTGTTATTCCTTGCTTAAAGGATTTCGTACTAGTTAACAAGTTTTCCATTTAACTAGTTGCGATATTCTTCTCTTTAGTAGAGATTTTCAAACATACTATATTTGCAAACCTATTTTTGAAAACCCCTACCTTCTATGGGCGGTTGGATGGGAGACCATGATCAAGTATGTTTCATCTTGTAAATCATCTTAAACTTGCACATGATTGGGAGGCTAGTGAATATGAGTTATACACTTGACCTTATTTTTGTTTCAATTGGTATCATTGAATCCTTTCAATTGGTATCAACATTGACATCTCTTTGTATACTCATATATGTTTTATTTTATATATGTATGCTTACACTTCATATAGTAACAATTTCATTTGGTATCTATTTCTCACATACATATATAGATGATTTATTTGTGCTTATTATATCCCTATATCTAGAAGCACGAATTTTGGTTATGTTAAGCATGAGTTTTTCAATTGGTATCCATATACAAGCTTTATCATAATTTTAAGATTGCTAAGCTTGAATTTTTAATGAATATCATGTTTCAATTGATTTAAATTTTCAATTGGTATTTTATTTCAAGCCTATGCATATTTTCTTTTGGTATTTCATAAAGGGGGAGAAAACTTGTATTTTATATTTCAATTGGTATTTGGTTTACCATTGTCTTTGTTTCCCACTCCCTAACTTTATGATATTAAAGTAATTGGTATCATATGCTTATAATGAAAAATATCTTCTTTTGGTATCAAGATGTTATTTGTTTCCTTAAATTTGGTATCAATTTGTTTTTTTTTATTATCTATTGGTATCAAGTTTACATTACATGTTTTCATTTTGATATAAAATGTTATTTTGTTTCAATGCCTTGTTTTATTTCAAATAGGATTTGGTATTTCTCAAAGTTTGTTATTTTCAATTGATATCATATTGACTTTGGTTTTACCCTTTGGAATAATTTATTTCTTCTTTGTTTTGAACATTTAGGGGGAGAAGCATTTGTTTTCATTATGTTTGTTTTTACCCCTTTGTTGATGATTGACAAAAAGGGGGAGAAGAATTTGTAGTTTATATGCATGGTTGATTTATGCATATGTTTTAGTTGGTTTTCATTGGTAATAATATGTTGGGTTCAATATTATTGGTTATTGGTATCAAGAGTAAGAACATGTTTTGTCTAATTGGTATTGTTTTATTGGTATCAAGAGCATGTGATTTTCATTGTTTCAATTGGTTTCAATTGGTATCAAGAGCATGTTTCATTGTTTTATGTTTTATTTTAATTTGGTATCCAGAGCATATTATTTTTATGCATATGCATTTCATGTTTGTTTATGTTTATTGTGATGCATGAGTTAAGGGGGAGCTTCTTTGAAGCTTAACTTTAATCCATGCATATATAACTCCATGAGTTTTGTCATCATCAAAAAGGGGGAGATTGTTGGCCCAAAGGCCTTCCACTCTAGTTTTGATGATGATTAACTCATGTAGTTATATGTACTAATAATCTTGTGATTTTAGTTTCAGATCATTAATCAAGTTATTAGTTGGTGATTAGCTTCAACAAGATGGTTTGGAAGCATTCACATGTTGATTCAAGAGCTTAAGCATCAAAGATAACATCTAGCACTCATTGGAGTCAAGCTCGGTGAATCAAGGAGTTTTGGATCGAGTCGACTTGGAGATTGCGCCTACAAGAAGACTTAGGTATCCATAGTTTAGTTTTGTGTTTAGATCCAAATTGTAAAGATTAGTATAGTATGATAAGCTCAAGTTCACAACACACACGTTTCATGTTTTGAATATTATTTTTCGGTTTTTGGTTTAACCGATCTTGGTTTACATGAATAGAGTTTATATCAAAACAAGTTTACTTGGTTTAATGTATATTGGATTTGTTCTATATACATGCATGCTTCAACTATTTAAACAAACTTAGTTTGATATTCTATTTCATGTGTTTTATGTTTTGGTAATTCTAACAAAACATATTTTGGAATCAAATACAAAAACATGATATTTAATCATGATACTTAAACTTGATATTTCAACATGATATTCATATGTTTCATACTTTTTGTATTTGGATGAGTTTTATACAAAAGGTATTTTCTATTCAAGAATCCAAGTTTTAGAAAATACAAGTTTTTGATTGCTTGATATTTGAGTAAAAACTCTTATCACATGTTTATATATCAATGCAAAATGTTAAAACTATTTTTGGGGATTTTTAATAGTTTACAAGAATTTATTGGATAATTTTTAAACCTGTTTTTCTGGCCTGTTTTATGTCTGCCAGGCTTGGTCGGTCGACAGGTACGGTCGACCGCACCAAAGAAGCCGGTCGACCGACGTGCACAGAAACGTGCACGCTAGCTACATCTGTAGCCGGTCGACCGTGCGGTCGACCGACTAGAGCAGTTTGCTCTCTGTTTGTTTGGGTCGACCGGGCGTCGACCGGTGGTTGCCAACGTTCAAAATATGACCGTTGGGCGGTCGACCGACAGGGTATTTCTGGCAAAAATAGCTGCCAACGGCTAGTTTCCTGATTTGCCTATATATACCCCATTTGCAAGAGTTTTTCTCTAAGATTTTTTGTGCGAATTTTTTCATTCTCTCTGGTGTTTTTGCTGCAATCAAAATAGGTTTTTGGATTCAAATTGAACAATCTTTTTGGTGTTTTCATTAGGGTTTGAAAAATCAAAGAAAAGGGTTTTGGGAAAAGCTTTTGAATTGAACTTCTCTATCTTGGTTTCATTTATTTTCCAAAGATTTTCTTTGAGTTGCTGGTTTCAAATCCTTGGTTTTCTCCACACTTGAGCTCAAATCTACTATCTTCTCTATAGGATTTTGTGTGAGAAAAAGAGATTGTTTTGTGGTTGTTGTTTGAAACCACTAAGTTGTAAATCCTATCTTTAGCTTGGCTTTGTGCCTTTCCCTCATTGTGTTGAGGAAGTTTGGCTATTGGGTTGTATCCCTCAAGGTTGTGAGGTGATCCTTTTATTGGTTTGTGGAAATCCCTCAAGTTGTGAGGTGATTGTTGATTGGCTTGGAGTTGTGCCTCAAGGAGGAGGTTGAGTTTGTAAAGGGAGGAGTAGGGTACTCCTTGTAATTGTGATTGCCCCAAATCCTCGGTGGAGGTTCCCTAAGTGGGATTCCTTTGTGGACAAGCTAGTGGATTGGAAATCCTTCGTGTGTCGAAGGCGGGGATGTAGAGCTGGGTGCTCGAACCTCGGAACATATCTTGTTGTTTGCACTTGATCCATTGACTCTCTCTCTAACTCTCTCTTTACTTTGTGCCTTGCATCTATTTATATTGCTCATTCATATTTGCTTGGCTTGGTTGTGTGCTTCACTTGTTGATAGCACTTGAGAGTGAATTGCATTAAGTTTTTAAATTCCGCATTTAGTCTATAGATTAGCCATATCACCTATTCACCCCCCCTCTAGGTGATTTCAGATAGATGTTTTGAAAAATAAAATGAATTGTTTGAGCTCAACTTTGAGCAAATGTGCATTCAATCATTCTAGGTTGGAGTCCTTGTTTTCAAAGAAACAAGCTCCACATGTTCATGCACATCATCCTCATCATGTATATGCACATTTTGCACACCACGATCACAAACACACTCATATGCATTCTAAGGTGTACAAATGTACACATTGTGGCCGCAAAGGCCATTTAGCAAAATTTTGTTATGATAGGATTCATGCTTTAAATTTTGCTAACAAAAATGTTTGGGTTCCTTACAAGACTAACCCTAAAGGACCCAAAAGAAAATGGGTACCAAAATCCCCACCGTTTGTTTTTGATGTAGGTGAGGGCTCTCACAAGACGTGAGAGGTTTGGTGCCTTGATGGTGGATGCACATAGACATGATGGACATATTTTTGATGCACCGCTATCAAGGAGTTTTGGTGGGACTACCACCATGTTTTGGAGGTTTGGAGTTGGTAACTATCTCTAAACCCCTTATTTTATTTACATGCTTGTGCATATATCATATTTTTAGCATGTTCATGTATTTTTGTGCTTCATGTTGTAAATACTAGTTTAAATGTAGTTTTTATCAAACCTTGTATTTATACATGTACAAATAGTGAGCAACAAATTGATTTATATATATTTGCACTTCATGCTCATTTGTACTCACCTTATGCACATGTATAGACTAGTTTTGATGATTCTTTCATTTATACTTGTTTTGCCTATTTTCATGTTTTTACTTCATGTATATGTATTGTAAATTCAAATCTAATAAATATACATGTATACCCGTGAGTCTCTTGCCTTCATGCAAATTTATTTAATAGACTCTTTTATGTTTAGATATGTATGCATATTGTTAGATTTGGATTAATCATACATATACCATGAAATTTATTGTTTTAAATGAAAAATGAATTTTCATGTTTTGTTTGATAAAATAAAATGAATAATTTGTTTTGATCATTTTGAGCTCCATTGACTATTTTCATGAAAATACTAACTCACCTTTTACTTTGTTTATTCATGTCTTTGTTTCATGATAATTTTGAGCTTTACAGACCATGAGTGCTTAAATTTTTGTATTTAGTAGTATTCATGAAATACATATGTTTTGATGTTTTTGAAGGATCTTTAACTAGTTTCTCAAAAAAAAAAATTAACTTAAATTAGTTATTTATTCTTCAAATTAGTTTTATGAGATATACACATGATCCTATTATTGTTTCAATTGGTATCATTGGATCCTTTCAATTGGTATCAATTTGACTCCATTTTTGTATATTCTCATATTTTGTTTTCTTATATATGTATGTATCAATTTCAATTGGTATACTCATTTTTCATACATATATATGATTTGTTTTGTGCTTGAGTTAAAATTGATTTACTTATTTAAGCACAAAGTTTATTTATGCTAAGCTTAATTCAAATTTCAATTGGTAATTCTTATTTTTTAAATAAGCTTATGCATTGTGTTTTAATATTGATATCAAAATACAAAATTTTGTTTTATAAGAAAAATTAAAAATATTTTTGATTTGTATTGCCTATATGCAAGGAGAGCTTAACATCTCTTCTATATATAGATTCATGTTGAGTGTATCTTATATTGAGGAGCTTGACAACTCTTCTTTATGTGATACACGTGTGTAGGGGGAGCTTCACATCTCCTCTTATGCATTACATAATATGTGTTACGTGAATTGGGGCTTATCATCCCTTCTTCATGTAATGCATATGTGTAGGGAAGTTAACTTAGCGTCTTCCTCTTCATGAATGTATATCGCATGTAACTATTTCTTGATTTGAGTTTACCCCTTCATTGGTTCTTTGTTTCGGACAAAAAGGGGGAGTAAAATTTATTTGTTTTGTTTTTACTTTAGCCCCTTTGTTGATGATTGACAAAAAGGGGGAGAAGTATTTGAGATATATGCATGTTTTCCTTACTTAAGGGGGAGAAGTATTTATGTTTATGCATATATGTTTTGTTTGGCAAATAGGAGAAAAAGATTTGTTTTGTTTTATGCTTGAGTGCATGTTTATCTCCTTCATTTGCATACGTATTCATGTGCTTTATTTCCATATCATATTGTTTATTTGTTATGCATGAGTTAAGGGGGAGCTTCCTTGAGGCTTTACTTTAATCCATGCATATATAACTTCATGAGTTTTGTCATCATCAAAAAGGGGGAGATTGTTGGCCCGAAGGCCCATCACTCTAGTTTTGATGATGATCAACTCAAGTAGTTATAGTACTAATGATCTTGTGTTTAATTAGTGACAGATTTATAATCAAGATCTTAGTAGGTGCGTAGCTTTAACAAAGAATTTGAAATCAAGTTTTAGAGCTAGCACGTTTGATCCAAAGAGCTCTTGGATCGTGTTTGGACCAAGACAAGAAGATGAGAAGACTCAAGTGAAGACTTCAAGAAGATGAAGACTTGTGTCTAAGTTTGCTTTTATAAGATTTTGTTTTAGATTAAAATGTAAAGGATAGAATAGTTGGTGGATTGCTCAAGTACATTTACACGCACACTCTTGATATATGCTTGTTTTCATAAAAGAATTTTTAGTTTAGAAAAAGACTTTTCATTTTGGAGAAATAACATTTTGGTTTTTGGTATTTCTTATATACATGTCTTTTACCAAAACCATGCTTTATGTCAAAAACATATATATTTCACCATGTTTGTGTAGTGGATCATATCCATGCACCATATGCTTTAAAAGTGTTTAGAATATCTTGTTTTTGTATTTGGTGAAGTTTTGAAAAAACAAGTTTTTGGAAAAACCAATTTGGAAAAATAAAGTGTTTGTTTTGAATCAATTTTTCCAAGTTACAAAAATAGTTCAAATCTTTTGTAAACATGCCTTGATTTTGTACAAGCATGTTTGATTATCAAAGTATAACATTAAAACTATTTTTGTAGATTTTTCAGTATTTTATGGGATTTTATTTTAACCAAAAAGACCAAGTTTTAAATCCCAGATTTTCTGTTTCAGGCTTCAAAGGACGACCGACCGGTTGATCGAGTTCTGAAGTCGGTCGACCGGGTGATCGATTGACGTGCACAGACGTGCACGCCTTGACCTGGTAGGAGGCCGGTCGACTAAGCCGGTCGACCGTCCAGAGAGCTTTGCTTTCTGGAAAGGCCCTGGTTGACCGACCGGTCGACCGGACAGAGAGCCGTGCTCTCTGTATCCTGGATCGGTCGACCGATGGCATAACGGTTTGAAATATGACCGTTGGCCGGTAGACCGGGCGGTCGACCGACAGGCCTGACAGACCCCAACGGCTAGTTTTTCTAACCCTATAAATTTGGGGGTTTGGACATTATTTTCACTAAGATTTTTGGAGATTTTTAGAGCCAGTTTTTCCTATTCTTTTCAGAGGTTTTTCTCCATAAAATTGAGAGCTAATACTTCCAATCAAAAGGGGAGTTTTTATTAAGAGTGTTAAAAGAGATTTTCTTGAGTTTTTCACTATAGATTCAATCCTTGTTTTCTCACAATCACTTGAGCTATCCATTGCCTTATCTATCCATAGGATTGTGTTGTGAGAGTTTTTATTGGTGATCAAAGTGTTTAGATCACCAAGATTTCATCTTGTACTTTGAGGAGGCGGATAAGTGTGTTCGCGGTTGTTTAGAGTTCGTGTGTGAACTCTTTGTTTGAGGTGCGACCTCGGCAAGCTTGTGGGGCTTGTGGTGTGTACAGGACTAGAGAGTCCGAGGGCTTGTAGGTGTTGCGGCACCGAGGAGTGATCCATTGGGATCGTTCATAGTGGAAATCCTTCGTGTGTCAAAGGCGGGGATGTAGAGCAAGTGTGCTCGAACCTCGAAACAAATCCCTTGTGTTTGCGATTGCTCACTCTCTCTATCTCCTTGTTTATATCTTGCATTCAATTATTGTGTTAATCTTTATATGCTTGATATACTTGTGTGATCATATTGATATACTTGCTTGGGTTTGTTTGCTAACACTAGTTTTCAACTAAGAGAGCCAACGCGGCACCTCAACCCATATCTAGGGGAATCTTGAGGAGTTAGTCCAGAGCCCTTCACGGGGAATTCGGCTACACTCTTGTGTTAAACTTGGTGTTTAGTGTAATAGTTTAGTTTAGGTCATAATAGTTTTTAATTCCGCATTATCTGTCATTAAGTGACCATTAGATTAGCCATCACCTATTCACCCCCCTTTAGGCGATTTTCATATGTATGCTTGCACTTCAAAGAATATCAATTTCAATTGGTATTAACTTTTCATACATATATATATATATATGTGTGTGTGTGTGTGTGTGTTTTTGTTTATGCTTAAGCTTGAGTTTCAATTTTTGTTTCAATTGATTAGTTTTCAATTGATATTCATATACAAGCCTATGCAATTTTGTATTTCATAAAGGGGGAGAAAACTTGTATTTCATCTTTCAATTGGTATTTGATTTCCACTCCCTTACTTTATGATAGAAAATATTGAATTTCAATTTGGTATCATTTGCTTTTAAAGAATAATAATTTCAATTGGTATCGAGATTTATGTTTAAAAATTCAAAATTTATAATGTTTAATTTCAATTGGTATCAATATGCACTTCATTGACATATTTTTAATTGGTATCATATTTAATTTGTACCCCTTATTGACATTATTTTTGTTTTAGACAAAAAGGGGGAGAACATTTTTTTATATAATCCCTTTATTGATTCTTTGTATTAAAAAGGGGGAGAAATTTTTTTTTTGTTTTGAATGTTTACCCTTTTGTTGATGATTGACAAAAAGGGGGAGAATAATTTGTGTTTATATGCATGTTTCCTATGTATGTTTTATTGTTTTATGCATGTCTATGCATGTTTCATGTTTAGTATTTATTGCATATCTATATTGTTTTTGTTATAGGGGAGCTTCTTTGAAGCCTAACTTTAATCCATGCATATATAACTCCATGAGTTTTGTCATCATCAAAAAGGGGGAGATTGTTGGCCCGGAGGCCTTCCACTCTAGTTTTGATGATTATTAACTCATGTAGTTATGTTTACTAATAATCTTGTGATTTTAGTTTCAGATCATTAATCAAGATATTAGTTGGTGATTAGCTTCAACAACGGAGTTTTGAAGCTTTTCATGATGATTCCAGAGCCCGAGCTTCAAGATCATACCTTGCACTCGTTGGAGTCTAGCTCGTGGATCATCGGTTTGGATCGAGTCGACTTGAAGATGAAGATCGTCAAGAAGACTTAGGTATCCTAGTTTAGTGTGTTTAGATCCATTGTTAAAGATTAGATAGTTGATATGCTCAAGTGCACAATACACACACGTTTTATATTTTGGTATTTTTACAAAACATGTTTTATGGATTTAAAGACAAAAAATATGTTATCTATATGTTTCATGTATATTGGACTTATGTTCATATGCATCATGCCTAAATGTGTTTAAATATCATGTTTTTGTACTTCAATAAGTTTTAGGAAAAATCAGATTTCCTAATTGAAAAATCTAAGTTTGATAAAATACGGTTTTTGGTTTTTGGTAAAATTTGTAAGACACAAAAATAGTTCATATTGAATGATATTTGAGTTGAAATTTTTATCACATGTTTATATATCAATGCAAAATGATAAAACTATTTTTGTGGAATTTTAGAAGATTTATTGGAATTTTTAGAATTATTTTAACCATGTTTTTCTGACCCAGAAAAGTGGCTGCCAGGCCCTGGCGGTCGACCGGACCGGTCGACCGTGTTCCAGAGCCGGTTGACTGGTCGGTCGACCGACATGCACAGGGCTGTGCACGTCTGGCCAGGCACTGGGCCGGTCGACCGGGCGGTCGACCGGACCAGAGAGCAGTGCTCTCTGTTTTTGGGCGGTCGACCGGGCGGTCGATCGGCTTGCTCCAACGGTCGAAAAATCGACCGTTGGCGGTCAACCGGCCGGTCGATCGCCAGCCTGTCAGGCTGAAAAATTCAGCCTAACGGCTAGTTTATTGGAGGGGGGCCTATTTAAGCCCCATTTCTTGGGGTTTTTGACAAGACTTTTGACAAGAAAAATTCCTAGTTTTCTGAAGTATTTTTACAAGTTTTAAAAAGTGATTTAGAGCTTCAAAAGATCTATCTTATTTGTTTTAGAGTTTTTGGAAAAAATCAAAGAAAATAGAAAAAATTGGGAGATTTGTTTTGTTCTTCATTTCTATCCTTTACAAAGAGTTTTCCCAAGTATTTTTCTTTGAGTTTTTGTTTTCCAAACTCTAGTATTTTCACACTTGAGCTATATCTCTATCCTAATCTATTAGGATCTTTGTTTTGTGGAAAAGATAGTGTTTGAGGTTGTTGTAGCCTCCAAGTTGTAAACCCTTATTCTTGTGGGTTACTCCCGCTTTGGTAGAGGTTGAGTTTGTGTTTGCTCCCTTTAGTGTGAGGTGGAGTTGGTTGTTGTTTGGCTACGGGCCTATCCCTCTTCGGTAGAGGTGGATTGTACTTGTATTGCCTCATTGGAGGTTGTAAGGTTGAGAGAGGAGTTCGGTACTCCTAGTGGATTAGAAATCCTTCACGGTGGTGAAGGTGGGGACGTAGAGCTAGGGGCTCGAACCTCGGAACATATCATTGTGTTTGCGTTTGATCCATTGACTCTCAACCCTCTCTATTTATTTGTGTTGTGCATCTTCATTCATATCATTCATATTTGCTTGTGTTGAGTATTGATTCATATTGCTATATCATTTATATGCTTATGTGCTTGTGTGCCTCACTTATACTTAACGGCGAGAGTTTTACATAGCACCTCAACCCTTATCTAGGAGAATCAAGAGGAGTTAGTTCAGAGCCCTTCACGGGGAATTCGGCTACACTCGTTGGTTGTATTAAGTGTGATTGCAATTAAGTTTTTAGCTTCGGCATTTAGTTCAATAGATTAGCATATCACCTATTCACCCCCTCTAGGTGATTTCAAGGTCAACGTAAAGATGTCTGCGATTAAGTTCGATATTCACAAGTTTGATGGTGTCATCAATTTTATCATGTGACAGATTAGGATAAACGCCTTCTTTACCCAGAGCGGGTTTAAGAAAGCACTAGTTGGGAGGAAGAAAAAGCCTTAAGATATGAAGAAAGAAACTTGATAAGAGTTGGATGAGAAAGCCTTGATGGCTATTCAGCTTTGCTTGGCGGAGGAAGTACTGGATGAGTTTTCTATAGAGAAAACAGAATCCTTGTTGTGGGAGCGAATGCAAGACCACTATTTGAAGAAGTCATTGACAAATCGGTTGATTCTAAAGCAGCGTCTCTTTCTTCTCCCCATGTATAAAGGTACATCTGAAATTACACCTAGAGGGGGTGAATAGGTGTATAGCTAATCAATTAAATATTCAATGTAAAATAAAAATGAGATGATGCAAACGATCACTCTAAACAAGACTAGAAGCCGAATTTCCCGTGAAGAATTCTTAACTTCTTCCTCGTGATTCCTTTAGATAAGAGTTTGAGGTGCTCAATGCAATCTTGTTGTAATGAGTATAGATCGATAATGAATAAATGAATGAATATAAAGTAGATAAACGAAACAAGAAATCAATCGCAAACAAAGAGATTTGTTTCGAGGTTCGAGCCACCGCTCTACATCCCCGCCTTTACCACCGTGAAGGATTTCCAATCCACTAGAACTTTTCACCAAAAGAATTATAACCACTATGGAGTACACAACTCCTCAACACATTTACCTCTAGTCCAGAGGTAGCGTAGCAACAATACAATAAGCATTGGGTGATCAAAAGACCACAAACTCTCTCTTGAAAACACTTCTTACAAAACCCTATAGGGTAAAATATAATTTTGAAGCTTTAGAATTTGTAAGTGAGAGTAAAATTAGAAGAGAGATTTTTGAGAATCAAAAGCTTTAAAGAAGATTTCTGAAAATAAAAACACAAAACTGAAACATGAAAGCTCTCTCTTGAAACTCAAAACTTGATTTTTCAAATAGAATTGGTGTTGTTGTGATAAACTCAACCATAATGACCCCTTTATATCGGATTTTAGAAGAGCAAACTTAGAATAATTTTACTAGGTTTATAAGAAATAAATTGACTCTTAAAATTCAACAAAACACGTTTTAAAAACATGTTAAAAATCAGCCTCCAGAAAATTAGCCATTCTGCCAATTTGGTAGACTGTTGGTCAACTTTGAGCACAATTTACAGGCCTAAAACATGAGAATTCAGAAATAAGTATATAGGACTTATTTGTAAAGCTTTAAGTCCTATTTTTAATACAACTTAAATCAATGCAATATCATTTTAGAATAGAAAGTTATCAATAAATTACTGAAAGGTGTCAAATCAGAAACTGTAAACTATTTTTAGAATAATAACAGACTTCAATCCAATTTTTGACATCTTTATCATTTGAATTAGAAAATGATTATTGAATAAAAATTTTAGCCATGAAAGTTATCTTTGAAATACAATTTAAATCATGCTAATTGAATATTGAAATCACCTAGAGGGGGGGTGAATAGTGTTGAAGCCTAACAAGTTCAGAATGTTGAAGCCTATCAAGTTGCAAGATTTTGATGATGGACAAGCATTTCTACCTCATGATGATTGCTCTACCTCAGTTGAAGCCAAGTGAAGATTATGGGTGCTTTTGGAAGTTTTTGTGTAACTTTAGAATAAATGTGAAAAGCCTTTGATCACTTACACAAAAAATCCTTTCCAAGTCGACTTGACCCTTTGATATAGTCGACTACCCATACTTAGTCGACTTGCCAAAAAGCCCTAGTCGACTAGACCATTCCAAACCAAATTTCCTAACTCTCTGTTTGGACCCTGACATGACTATTAGTCGACTTGACTTATATACCTAGTCGACTAACGGATACCCTAGTCGACTACCCAATTTCCCAAGTCGACTAATATCATATACAAAATTTTCCAACTCTCTGTTTCTGTCTGAAATGAAACTTAGTCGACTACCCCTATTTCCCAAGTCGACTAACACATTTTATAGTCGACCAACAGACTATTTTAGTCGACTAATTCAGTTATCCAGAAACCTGTTCTGCCAACAGACATATACCTAGTCGACTAATTTCTAAACCTAGTCGACTAATAGTAGAAGTTTTGCCTAGTCTAGTCGACTAACTCAGAATCCTAGTCGACTATATGCAGTTTCTGACTGTTGGACAGTTTCTCTTATCTGATCCTTTTGGCAACGTTTTCAAACGTTTAAATTATCTGAATTGGACCTATAACTACCCTAACTAACCCTAGTCTTCAGCTATAAATAGGGAAGTTATTCCAAAGGCCAAACAACAATTCTTTCCATCAGTTTTTCCAAAAGAAAAATTCCAGAAAACCTGAAAACTGATTTCTAACTTCTGTTCTTCACCAAAAAGTCATTCCATTAGTGAAGTGCTCTGAAGTTCATCTTTCCTATACTGAACCTTGTCCACATACACATTCAATATCAAGGCTATAGGAAAATCATTGTATTCATTCAAAGAAGATTTTGTACAAGGCGTCTTCTTGGGAGTAGAAGAAAGTTGTACAAGGCGTGTGTTCTCTTTGGTGTAAAGAGGAGTTGTGCACATTTGGCAAAGGGCGTTTGTCAAGTGGTGTACAAGGCATTGGTTGTGGGTGTACACAAGTCAAGAAAGGAAAATCTCAAGCATTTTGCTTGGGGACTGGATGTAGGTCACAAGGACCGAACCAGGATAACTCTCGTGTGTTTGCGTTTGTATTTTCTGTGTTCATCTTGTGATTACTTTATTTCCTGCAAGTAGTTTGTTTAAATTTTTATAAACACTATTCACCCCCCCTCTAGTGTTTGTGTTGCTTTGATTATAGATCCTACAAATAGGTGATGGCTAATCTAATGATCACTTAATGATAAATAATGCGGAATTAAAAAACTATTATGACCTAAATAAACTATTTAAACTAAACACCAAGTTTAACACAAGAGTGTAGCCGAATTCCCCGTGAAGGGCTCTGGACTAACTCCTCTAGATTCCCCTTGAATGGGTTGAGGTGCCGCGTTGGCTCTTTTGGTTGAAAACTAGTGTTAGCAAACAATCCCCAAACATATACAAATTGTAACACCCCGCTCCCGGAATACGTACTTAGTTGCGTATTCAGATTTTTCGATCATATTTTTCGATTTACTTCCTGTATTTATTTTGTATTATGAATTATTTATATGATCGTTTTGTCTTGGATCCGGATTCGTGAACTCAGAGTCTGCCCTTCTCTGAACCGGGGACCTGATCCTAGTGTATTACTCAATTTGGTCTTTACGGTATTCCGATTTGACCGATTTTAGTTTTAAACATCATTTTCCAATATTTTAGATTTTCTATGATTTTCTGAAATTTTCCTGAATTAAATGGAAAATCTTCAAAACCGGTGTCGACCAGCACCGCTGACCGATTCCTGGATTTTTAATTTACAAATAGAGTCAAATTTTAAGAAACCTCTTTCCCATATTTGCTTAGAATAATATGTACTATCTTAATTCATTTTTTGGGAATTTTCAGAATTTATCAGGTTTCTGCAAGATTTGGTGTCGACCGATATTGGCGGCCGATTCCAGGATTTTTAATTTAAAAACTATAAAGAATTTCTTAAAATGGATTTCACCATGATTCTTAGAATAATATTCTTGATTTTTAAGAATTTTTGCGGGCCGTTCCGAGATACTTGATTTTCGAACGATTTCGGTATTTTTCTGAAAGTTTTCCGCATCCGCAACCGAATCTCGAGAATCCGCCACTCTAATTATTTTCACTTTTTCTTCTAAGAAAATATCTTCCTTTTTTCATTTTCTTTTCCTTTTTCCTTTTTCGTTCCTTCCTTTTCCTTCCACCAAATTCTACAAAATTCTCCATTCTTCCATTACTTTCTACAACTTTCCACCAAAAATATCTCCTCCACCAAAAATATCTTCTTCAAAATATCCAACCCCTCTCCCATCACCATGGCCTGCCAAGAGAGACACCTCACTCCTCCATTTTACAAAAAACCCCCTCCCTAAATATTTTTACATCACCTTCACAATTCCAATTCCTATATAAACCTTTCCTTCATCTTTCCACTTCATTTTCTCTTCACCAAAACTTTAACCACCACCAACTCCTCCTTCATCTCCACCACAACCACAACCACTACAACTTCTCCAACTCCCTACCTTCATCTTCTTCCTCCTCCATCTCCATGTAAACCATCACAAACCCCAAAACTCCACCAAAGCCTTCACCTTCTCCTTTACATTCTCCAAAAGATACCACCACCACTAAAACCCTCCACCAAACCAACACCCCACCACCAACACCAAGGCCGGCCACCCTCCTTGGATTGGGGCCGAGCTCTTCTTCATCGGCAACATCTCCGATGATTATTCCGGTAATCGTTTACGATTATTCCGGTAATCATTCCAGTGACAATTGCAACGACAACACTAACGCCACCACCACCATCTTTTCTTAACCTTTTTCATCACCATAACCTCTACTATTTTCCACCACCATCTTTACTTCCACCATCACTTTTACCATCTCAATACCACCTCCATCTCCACTACTTCAACCCCCAAACATCACCTTCATCATCACCTCCTTCATCTTCACCAAATAACACCATCAACCCAAAATCACCTTTCCCTTCCTCTCTTCCTCTCTGTTGATTGCTGACGCGGGTCTTCACCCCGGGTCTAGGCAATTCCTTAACGCGATCCGCGCGTTCCTGTATTGATGCGACGCGGAGCCCATGCCCGCGTCTGTGTCCTTCTCGTGTCGAACACGACGCGGAGCCCATGCCCGCGTCTGTGTTCCTCTTGTGTTAACGCGACGCAGAACCCACGTCCGCGTCCGCGTTCTCCTCGCGTCCTGACTTGAACGCAGGTCTCGAACCTCGCGTTTGTGGCATCTACGCGACGCAAATCTCCCGCGTCTGCTTAATCCCGCGTCTGCCATTCTCGTAACGCGAACCCCGCGTCTGCTATTCCCGCGTCTGAGACCCCCGCGTCTGAGACCCCCACGTCTCACTCTCAAAACCCGCCTCCCTGTGTACTCTCTCTTTCTCTCTCTAAGTCTCCCCATCTAGTTCTCTCTCTCTCTCTAAGTTTCTCCCTCTTTCTCTCTCCTCTTCACTTTCTCTCTCTAATATTTATATATTATTATATTTTATGGCGCGTGCGCGAGTTCCATGGATTTCGGACTTTTCGGCATTTCCGGTGATTTAGGCGAGTGTCCTCGCCTCCATTTGGGTTTCCCCGCTTTGTCGGGTCGACATGTATTTTATTCCATGTTTAAATGTATTTTGTATTGGGCTAAGTCCCTGTAATTGTGTATGGCCGAGTGCCAATGACTGGACATGTATTACTCTATATACCATGCCTGTGATGTATTTTACTGCTTTATACCATGCGTGGTCGACCCTTCGTGGTCGTTGGACTCTGGGTTTCTGCCCACTCCTGGGATGGCTAGTAGCCACCGAGAGTGCGCTTAAACCCCGAGCGTACTTGACCTCCGGACCCTTCAGCCTCCGGTCTCTCACTATCTTGAAAGAGAGGTGATTGGGACCGTCAGGTTTCTCAGCTCCGTCTGGTGAGCATACTTAGCGCTCACCGCTTTATTCACTAATTCGTTTAGGCGAGATGATGCCGGATTTTCTACTCGTATTTAAACCGAGTTGTCCCGGTAACCTCGCCAAGCGCATAGTGTGTAAACTCTGTTCGCTGCCTGTGCCTCCAGCTTGTTCAGCACCGCCTGGTTATCATGATCAGCGTTCAGCGCTTTACCTCTAGATTCGTCTAGGCAAGATGCTGCCGGATTTGCTACTCGCACTTTAAGCCGAGTTGTCCCGGTAACCTTGCCAGACGCTCCAGTGTTAAATACTGTTGGCTGTCTGTGCCTCCAGCTTGCTCAGCTCCGCTTGGTTGTACTCAGCTACTACTCTATCACATGCCATGTATTTACCTGATATGTTAACACTTGACATGCCATTACTTCATACCTGTCATTTGCATGCTACTATTTAATACCTGTTTGTATCACCTGACAACTAATGTGTTATCACCTGACACCAGACATGCTACTACTTGGCAAGACCCCTTGTTATGACATGACTTGCCACCGGACTTATATTAATCTCTTGACATGATTGGTCACCTGCCAAATATCATCCTCCTGTCATGCTATCACTTGACACCCGGCATGATATACTTGACTCTCATGATTATCACGATAACGGGAATGATGACCTGACATCTTGATAGTACAAACTGTACTCTTGATACACATGTGATACATTATAGTACAAACTGTACTCCTGATACACATGTATTCCTGATATTCCTGACTTGTTCCTGCTCATTCCCTGAATCTGATAATCATCCAACAAACCGTAAAATGAGACAACTTACATCGGATCGGGGGAAACTTGCGGCTATCAATATGTGTTCGTGTTTACAGTGGTACTAGGCATGTTGTGCAACTAAAACTTCCGGTCTGACCTGTGGGCCTCCAGGCGACCGAGGGGAGTGCTGGCTCCCTCCTTCTTGGTACTATCTTGATAAGGGCATCCTATAAGACCCTCCTGATCGCCTTGCGGCAGGTTCCGTCCACCAAGCAACGGAACAATCCTGGGCCGTGGTCCCGGGTATGTACGGGACCCACTGTAAACTTTGTTCGTTGATACCCCCGTTGGTTTCCAATAACAACCTTGCTTTACTCAGATGTGGATATATGTGTGCTGGGACGCTAGTTCACATATCTAGACATCAGGGTAAGACGAGTAATAATAATAATAAAAGATGCCAACTATGGATCCGTTGTATGCTTCACCGAGCTTGCTTCTATTGGGTTTTACATCGGATTTCTGGTTTTATGATTATTATCATATTAGCTGCTCATACCCTGCTTTATCACTTGTATTCTATTCCACCAGTCTCCTGTTCTTATCTTATCATACCATGAGTACTTCCTGTTTGATATCACTTGTCTTATATCTACTTGCTCCTGCATGCTTATGCTCATGACACGGTTTTCAATGCATGATTATGATTTGGTTTTATCGATACACGTATGCTTATCTTTGCACGCCATTTGGCTTTTGCCTCACCACTCGCCTGGGGAGTTCTGACTCCTCTGGATCCTCATGTCCAGGTCTTGGAGCTTGGAGCGCGTGGATTGTCCCAGTTGCTGACCTGAGATGCACAGCGGTAGCGTGGATCATCAGCTGACCGTCCAGAGCCCCATCCTTCCAGGCCCCATTGTTCGGCTCCAGAGTTTTCCTGTTATGACTCTGAGTCTCCATATTGTACTGTTCATACTTGTACATCACCTTGTATTCTCGCATTTGCGCCTATCGGTGATGTAATATTATTGTAATATTTATCATGTCTAGTGATAACTTTGTAATTGTACTCATGTGTTGGAATGTAAAATGCACCACGTGCTTCCGTACTCTGATTCTTGCCTGTACTGATGCTTAGCGTATATACGTGAGGGTATTTCTGACCTGCGTACATACGTCGCAGTAACGTCTCCGTACCCGCAGGATCGGGGTGTTACAGGATGGTATCAGAGCCTAGGTTCTACATCCTCAGTACGTCCAGACGGCAAATTAATGGTAAAGAAATTTGCAACTGGAATGCATAAGTCTTGGTTATATAGTCCAACTACAAGTACAGAGTTATCTATTCTTTCTTGATCATCCTTCCTTTGATTCCTTACTTCCATCTTTTCCCTGTTTTGATTTTTCGAAGCCTTTATACCAACTTAAGATATGGATATACTAGAGAGGTAGTGGCTGGTTCTGAATAAAGCTATTATATGATCTCTTCGGCTTACTCTATGGTGCTCGGGTATTCTCAGGATTGATCCTAATCGGGTTATCTTTCAGAAGTCAGTATTCGGAATTCTCAATTATCAGTCTTCTTTATTATGCTTAGGATTATCAGGGTTTCCTTTATCTTCAGTATTTTGGCTTATTCTCGGAGGGCTATCAAGTATGCAGTACCTGGAATTCTATTGCAAAGCAACGACATCAGATCGGTATTATTTGGTACCGTTCAAAAACTTATACAGCCAGAGGTGCAGAAGATATCTATATTCTGATTACTGTTTAGTCAACTTGAGAGCTCTACCTATAGTGCTTCATATCTTAATTGGTATAATTTCCACCCATGTCCCCTTTGTGTTCATTTTACCCCTTATCGAAATTGCGAGGACGCAATTTTTTGTAAGGTGGATGGAATGTAACACCCCGCTCCCGGAATACGTACTTAGTTGCATATTTAGATTTTTCGATTTACTTCCTGTATTTATTTTGTATTATGAATTATTTATATGATCGTTTTGACTTGGATCCGGATTCGTGGACTCAGAGTCCGCCCTTCTCTGAACCGGGGACCCGATCCTAGTGTATTACTCAATTTGGTCTTTCCGGTATTCTGATTTGACCGATTTCTGTTTTAAACATCATTTTCCAATATTTTAGATTTTTCATGGTTTTCTGGAATTTTCCTGAATTAAATGGAAAATCTTCAAAACCGGTGTCGACCAGCACCGCTGACCGATTCCTGGATTTTTAATTTACAAATGGAGTCAAATTTTGAGAAACCGCTTTCCCATATTTGCTTAGAATAATATTTACTATCTTAATTCATTTTTTGGGAATTTTCAGAATTTATCAGATTTCTGCCAGATTTGGTGTCGACCGATATTGGCGACTGATTCCAGGATTTTTAATTTAAAAACTATAAATAATTTCTTAAAATGGATTTCACCATGATTCTTAGAATAATATTCTTGATTTTTGAGAATTTTTGCGGGTCGTTTTGAGATACTTGATTTTCGGACGATTTCGGTATTTTTCCGAAAGTTTTCCGCATCCGCAACCGAATCTCGGGAGTCCGCCACTCTAATTATTTTCACTTTTTCTTCTAAGAAAATATCTTCCTTTTTTAATTTTCTTTTCCTTTTTCCTTTTTCCTTTTTCTTTCCTTCCTTTTCCTTCCACCAAATTCTACAAAATTCTCCATTCTTCCATTACTTTCTACAACTTTCCACCAAAAATATTTCCTCCACCAAAAATATCTTCTCCAAAATATCCAACCCCTCTCCCATCACCATGGCCGGCCGAGAGAGACACCTCACTCCTCCATTTTACAAAAAACCCCTCCCTAAATATTTTTACATCACCTTCACAATTCCAATTCCTATATAAAACTTTCCTTCATCTTTCCACTTCATTTTCTCTTCACCAAGACTTTAACCACCACCAACTCCTCCTTCATCTCCACCACAACCACAACCACTACAACTTCTCCAACTCCCTACCTTCATCTTCTTCCTCCTCCATCTCCATGTAAACCATCACAACCCCAAAACTCCACCAAAGCCTTCACCTTCTCCTTTACATTCTCCAAAAGATACCACCATCACTAAAACCCTCCACCAAACCAACACCCCAACACCAACACCAAGGCCGGCCACCCTCCTTGGATTGGGGCCGAGCTCTTCTTCATCGGCAACATCTCCGATGATTATTCCGGTAATCGTTTACGATTATTCCGGTAATCATTCCGGTGACAATTGCAACGACAACACTAACGCCACCACCACCATCTTTTCTTAACCTTTTTCATCACCATAACCTCTACTATTTTCCACCACCATCTTTACTTCCACCATCACTTTTACCATCTCAATACCACCTCCATCTCCACTACTTCAACCCCCAAACATCACCTTCATCATCACCTCCTTCATCTTCACCAAATAACACCACCACCCCAAAATCACCTTTCCCTTCCTCTCTTCCTCTCTGTTGATTGCTGACGCAGATCTTCACCCCACCTCTAGGCAATTCCTTAACGCGATCCGCGCGTTCCTGTATTGACGCGACGCGGAGCCCATGCCCGCGTCTTTGTCCTTCTCGTGTCGAACACGACGCGGAGCCCATGCCCGCGTCTGTGTTCCTCTTGTGTTAACGTGACGCAGAACCCACGTCCGCGTCCGCGTTCTCCTCGCGTCCTGACTTGAACGCAGGTCTCGAACCTCGCGTTTGTGGCATCTATGCGACGGGAATCCCGCGTCTGCTATTCCCGCGTCTGCTATTCCCGCGTCTGCCATTCTTGCGATGCGAATCCCGCTCTGCCATTCTCGCAACGCGAACCCCGCGTCTGAGACCCCCACGTCTGCGACCCCCGCGTCTCACTCTCAAAACCCGCGTCTCCCTGTGTACTCTCTCTAAGTCTCCCCATCTAGTTCTCTTTCTCTCTCTAGGTTTCTCCCTCTTTCTCTCTCTAACTCTTTCTCTCTCCTCTTCACTTTCTCTCTAATATTTATATATTATTATATTTTATGGCGCGTGCGCGAGTTCCATGGATTTCGGACTTTTCAGCATTTCCGGTGATTTAGGCGAGTGTCCTCACCTCCATTTGGGTTTTCCCGCTTTGTCAGGTCGACATGTATTTTATTCTATGTTTAAATGTATTTTGTATTGGGCTGAGTCCCTGTAATTGTGTATGGCCGAGTGCCAATGACTGGACATGTATTGCTCTATATACCATGCCTGTGATGTATTTTACTGCTTTATACCATGCGTGTCGACCCTTCGTGGTCGTTGGACTTTGGGTTTCTGCCCACTCCTGGGATGGCTAGTAGCCACCGAGAGTGCGCTTAAACCCCGAGCGTACTTGACCTCCGGACTCTTCAGCCTCTGGTCTCTCACTATCTTGAAAGAGAGGTGATTGGGACCGTCAGGTTTCTCAGCTCCGTCTGGTGAGCATACTTAGCGCTCAGCGCTTTATTCACTAAATTCGTTTAGGCGAGATGATGCCGGGTTTTCTACTCGTATTTAAACCGAGTTGTCCCGGTAACCTCGCCAAGCGCATTAGTGTGTAAACTCTGTTCGCTGCCTGTGCCTCCAGCTTGTTCAGCTCCGCCTGGTTATCATGATCAGCGTTCAGCGCTTTACCACTAGATTCGTCTAGGCAAGATGCTGCCAGATTTGCTACTCGCACTTTAAGCCGAGTTGTCCCGGTAACCTTGCCAGACGCTCCAGTGTTAAATACTGTTGGCTGTCTGTGCCTCCAGCTTGCTCAGCTCCGCTTGGTTGTGCTCAGCTACTACTCTATCACATGCCATGTATTTACCTGATATGTTAACACTTGACATGCCATTACTTCATACCTGTCATTTGCATGCTACTATTTAAACCTGTTTGTATCACCTGACAACTAATATGTTATCACCTGACACTAGACATGCTACTACTTGGCAAGACCCCTTGTTATGACATGACTTGCCACCGGACTTATATTAATCTCTTGACATGATTGGTCACCTGCCAAATATCATCCTCCTGTCATGCTATCACTTGACACTCGGCATGATATACTTGACTCTCATGATTATCACGATAACGGGAATGATGACCTGACATCTTGATAGTACAAACTGTACTCCTGATACACATGTGATACATTATAGTACAAACTGTACTCCTGATACACATGTATTCCGGATATTCCTGACTTGTTCCTGCTCATTCCTTGAATCTGATAATCATCCAACAAACCGTAAAATGAGACAACTTACATCGGGTCGGGGGAAACTTGCGGCTATCAATATGTGTTCGTGTTTATAGTGTACTAGGCATGTTGTGCAACTAAAACTTCCGGTCTGAACTGTGGGCCTCCAGGCGACCGAGGGGAGTGCTGGCTCCCTCCTTCTTGGTACCATCTTGATAAGGGCATCCTATAAGACCCTCCTGATCGCCTTGCGGCAGGTTCCGTCCACCAAGCAACGGAACAATCCTGGGCCGTGGTCCCGGGTATGTACGGGACCCACTGTAAACATTGTTCGTTGATACCCCCGTTGGTTTCCAATAACAACCTTGCTTTACTCAGATGTGGATATATGTGTGCTGGGACGCTAGTTCACATATTTAGACATCAGGGTAAGACGAGTAATAATAATAATAAAAAATGCCAACTATGGATCCATTGTATGCTTCACCGAGCTTGCTTCTATTGGGTTTTACATCGGATTTTTGGTTTTATGATTATTATCATATTAGCTGCTCATACCCTGCTTTATCACTTGTATTCTATTCCACCAGTCTCCTGTTCTTATCTTATCATACCATGAGTACTTCCTATTTGATATCACTTGTCTTATATCTACTTGCTCCTGCATCCTTATGCTCACGACACGGTTTACAATGCATGATTATGATTCGGTTTTATCGATACACGTATGCTTATCTTTGCACGCCATCTGGCTTTTGCCTCACCACTCGCCTGGGGAGTTCTGACTCCTCTGGATCCTCATGTCCAGGTCTTGGAGCTTGGAGCGCGTGGATTGTCCCAGTTGTTGACCTGAGATGCACAGCGGTAGCGTGGATCATCAGCAGACCATCCAGAGCCCCATCCTTCCAGGCCCCATTGTTCGTCTCTAGAGTTTTCCTGTTATGACTCTGAGTCTCCATATTGTACTGTTCATACTTGTACATCTCCTTGTATTCTCGCATTTGCGCCTATCAGTGATGTAATATTATTGTAATATTTATCACCTCTGGTGATAACTTAGTAATTGTACTCATGTGTTGGAATGTATAATGCACCACGTGCTTCCGTACTCTGATTCTTGCCTGTATTGATGCTTAGCGTATATACGTGAGGGTATTTCTGACCTGCGTATATACGTCGCAGTAACGTCTCCGTACCCGCAGGATCGGGGCGTTATTGGATGGTATCAGAGCCTAGGTTCTACATCCTCAGTACGTCCAGACGGCAAATTAATAGTAAAGAAATTTGCAACTGGAATGCATGAGTCCTGGTTATACAGTCCAACTACAAGTACAGAGTTATCTATTCTTTCTTGATCATCCTTCCTTTGATTCCTTACTTCCATCTTTCCCCTGTTTTGGTTTTTCGAAGCCTTTATACCAACTTAAGATATGGATATACTAGAGAGGTAGTGGCTGGTTCTGAATAAAGCTATTATATGATCTCTTCGGCTGACTCTATGGTGCTCGGGTATTCTCAGGATTGATCCTAATCGGGTTATCTTTCAGAAGCCAGTATTCGAAATTCTCAATTATCGGTCTTCTTTATTATGCTCAGGATTATCAGGGTTTCCTTTATCTTCAGTATTTTGGCTTATTCTCGGAGGGCTATCAAGTATGCAGTACAACTGGAATTCTATTGCAAAGCAACGACATCAGATCGGTATTATTTGGTACCGTTCAAAAACTTATACAACCAGAGGTGCAGAAGATATCTATATTCTGATTACTGTTTAGTCAACTTGAGAGCTCTACCTATAGTGCTTCATATCTTAATTGGTATAATTTCCACCCATGTCCCCTTTGTGTTCATTTTACCCCTTATCAAAATTGCGAGGACGCAATTTTTTGTAAGGTGGATGGAATGTAACACCCCGCTCCCGGAATACGTACTTAGTTACGTATTCAGATTTTTCGATCATATTTTTTGATTTACTTCCTGTATTTATTTTGTATTATGAATTATTTATATGATCGTTTTGTCTTGGATCCGGATTCGTGGACTCAGAGTCTGCCCTTCTCTGAACCGGGGACTCGATCCTAGTGTATTACTCAATTTGGTCTTTTCAGTATTCCGATTTGACCGATTTTAGTTTTATACATCATTTTCCAATATTTTAGATTTTCTATGATTTTCTGGAATTTTCCTGAATTAAATGGAAAATCTTCAAAACCGGTGTCGACCAGCACCGCTAACCGATTCTTGGATTTTTAATTTACAAATGGAGTCAAATTTTAAGAAACCGCTTTCCCATATTTGCTTAGAATAATATTTACTATGTTAATTCATTTTTTGAGAATTTTCAGAATTTATCAGATTTCTGCCAGATTTGGTGTCGACCGATATTGGCGGTCGATTCCAGGATTTTTAATTTAAAAAATATAAAAAATTTCTTAAAATGGATTTCACCATGATTCTTAGAATAATATTCTTGATTTTGAGAATTTTTGCGGGTCGTTCCGAGATACTTAATTTTTGGACAATTTCGGTATTTTTCCGAAAGTTTTCCGCATCCGCAACCGAATCTCGGGAATCCGCCACTCTAATTATTTTCACTTTTTCTTCTAAGAAAATATCTTCCTTTTTTCATTTTCTTTTCCTTTTTCCTTTTTCTTTCCTTCCTTTTCCTTCCACCAAATTCTACAAAATTCTCCATTCTTCCATTACTTTCTACAACTTTCCACCAAAAATATCTCCTCCACCAAAAATATCTTCTCCAAAATATCCAACCCCTCTCCCATCACCATGGCCGGCCAAGAGAGACACCTCACTCCTCCATTTTACAAAAAACCCCCTCCCTAAATATTTTTACATCACCTTCACAATTCCAATTCCTATATAAACCTTTCCTTCATCTTTCCACTTCATTTTCTCTTCACCAAAACTTTAACCACCACCAACTCCTCCTTCATCTCCACCACAACCACAACCACTACAACTTCTCCAACTCCCTACCTTCATCTTCTTCCTCCTCCATCTCCATGTAAACCATCACAAACCCCAAAACTCCACCAAAGCCTTCACCTTCTCCTTTACATTCTCCAAAAGATACCACCACCACTAAAACCCTCCACCAAACCAACACCCCACCACCAACACCTAGGCCGGCCACCCTCCTTGGATTGGCGCCGAGCTCTTCTTTGTTGGCAACATCTCCGATGATTATTCCGGTAATCGTTTACGATTATTCCGGTAATCATTCTGGTGACAATTGCAACGACAACACTAACGCCACCACCACCATCTTTTCTTAACCATTTTCATCACCATCACCTCTACTATTTTCAACCACCATCTTTACTTCCACCATCACTTTTACCATCTCAATACCAATTGCAAACACAAGGGATTTGTTTCGAGGTTCGAGCACACTTGCTCTACATCCCCGCCTTCGACACACGAAGAATTTCCACTATGTTCGATCCCAATGGATCACTCCTCGGTGCCACAACACCTACAATCCCTCGGACTCTCTAGTCCCGTACACACCGCAAGCCCCACAAGCTTGCCGAGGTCGCACCTCAAACCAAGAGTTCATAACCGAACTCTAAACAATCGCGAACACACTTGTCCGCCTCCTCAAAGTACAAGAAAAGATTTCTTGGTGATCTAAACATTTTGATCACCAAATAAAAACTCTCACAACACTATCCTATGGATAGATAAGGCAATGGATAGCTCAAGTGATTGTGAGAAAACAAGGAAAGAAATGATGGAAGAAAACTCAAGAAAATCTCTTTTAACACTCTTGATAAAAACTCCCCTTTTGATTGGAAGTATTAGCTCTCAATTTTGTGGAGAAAAACCTCTGAAAAGAGTAAGAAAAACTGGCTCTAAAAGTCTCCAAAAATCTTAGTGAAAACAATGCCAAAACCCCCAAATTTATAGGCTCAGAAAAATTAGCCGTTGGGGTCTGTCAGACCTGTCGGTCGACCGGCCAACGGTCATATTTCAGACCATTGTGCCCTCGGTCGACCGGTAAGTCGACCGAGCCAGGATACAGAGAGTAAGCCTCTGTTCGGTCGACCGGTCGGTCGACCGGGGCCTTTCCAGAGAGCAGAGCTCTCTGGACGGTCGACCGGATCGGTCGACCGGCCTCCTGCGAGGTCAAGGCATGCACGTCTGTGCATGTCGGTCGACCGATCGGTCGACCGCTGAAGCCTGAAAAACTATTTTCTGAGATTTAAAAGTTTATCTTTTTGGCTCAAATAAAATCCCATAAAATACAAAAAAATCTACAAAAATAGTTTTGATGTTATACTTGATAATTGCACAAAATCAAGGCATGTTACAAATGATTTGAACTATTTTTGTAACTTTAGAAATATAACTCAAACTAAAAACAGTATTTTTCAAAACTTGTTTTTCCAAAACTTCGCCAAATACAAAAACAAGATATTTGAAAACTTATTTGAAGCATAGAGTGTATGAATATGATCCACTACACAAACATGGTGAAATATCTATGTTTTTGACATTAAGTTCTAAACATGATTTTGGTTAAAGATATGTATATGAGAAATACCAAAAACCAAAATAATATTTTATCAAAATGGAAGTCTTTTCTAAACTGAAAATTCTTTTATGAAAACATATCTATCAAGAGTGTGTGTGTATATGTACTTGAGCAATCCACCACTATTCTATCCTTTACATTTTAACTAAAAACAAAATCTTCTAAAACAAACCTAGACACAAGTCTTGATCATGAAGGTCTTCACGTGAAGTCTTCTCATCTTCTTGACTTGGTCCAAACACGATCCAACGAGCTCGACTCCTCTTGAGTACTTGATGTGATCTTGATGCATTAGCTCGTGAATCAAACGGTGCTAGCTCCAAAACATGACTTTAAATCCTTTATTGAAGCTGCACACCTACTAAGATCTTGATCATAAATCTGTCACTAATTAAACACAAGATCATTTGTACTATAACTACATGAGTTGATCATCATCAAAACTAGAGTGATGGGCCTTTGGGCCAACAATCTCCCCCTTTTTGATGATAACAAAACTCATGAAGTTATATATGCATGGATTAAAGTAAAGCTTCAAAGAAGCTACCCCTTAACTCATGCATAACAATAAATAATAAGATATGCAATGAAAGCGTATAAACATGTATGCAAATGAATAGAGAGAAACCAAATCAAATTAAATCAAATCCTTTTTCTCCTATTTGCAAAACAAAACATATATGCATAAACATAAATACTTACTCCCCCTTAAGCAAAGAAGACAAATACTTCTCCTCCTTAAGTAAGGAAAACATGCATATATCTCAAATACTTCTCCCCCTTTTTGACAATCATCAACAAAGGGGTTAAAGTAAAAAACACTACAAAGAAATTTTTCTCCCCCTTTTTGTCATAAACAAAGAGATCAATAAGGGGTAAAACTCAAATCTATCAATAAAGGATATATGCGATATATTCATGAAGAGGAAGACGCTAAGTTAACTTCCCTACACATATGCATTACATGAAGAAGGGATGATAAGCCCCAATTCACATAACACATATTTTGTAATGCATAAGAGGAGATGTGAAGCTCCCCCTACACACGTGTACCACATAAAGACGAGTTGTCAAGCTCCTCAATACAAGATACACTCAACATGAATCTATATGTGGAAGAGATGTTAAGCTCTCCTTGCATATAGGCAATATACATCAAAAAATTTTTAATTTTTCTTATTAAAACAAAATTTTGAATTTTTCTCAATAAACCAAATTTTGAGATATCTTAGAAATTCATAGTTTAAGATATCAATTAAACATAATTTTTAATGGTACCAATTGTAAAACAACCAAATCAATTGTAAATGCATATTTTGAATTTTGATACCAATTTTAAAACACAATGCATAAGCTTATTTTAAAAATGTGAATTACCAATAGAAATTTGAATTAAGCCTAGTATAAATAACTTTTGTGCTTAAACATGTAAATTGATTTTAACGCAAGCATAAATAACTCATATATATGTATGAAAAGAGAATACCAATAGAAATTGATGTTATTTGAAATGAAGCATGCATATATAAGAAACAAAATATGAGTATATACAAAAATAGAGTCATATTGATACCAATTGAAAATGTGCAATAATACCATTGAAGCAATAATAGGGTCATGTGTATATCTCATAAGCAAATTGAAGAATAAATAACTAGTTTAAATTAATTTTTGAAAAACTAGTTAAAGATTCTTTAAAAACATCAAAACATATGTGTTTCATGAATACTACTAAATACACAAAAATTTAAGCACTCATGGTCTATAAAGCTCAAAAATAGTCATGAAACAAAGTCATGAATAAAGTGTGAGTGTTCAAAGATTATCTAGTTAGCATTTTCATGAAAATAGACGATGAGCTCAAATGAAACAAGAGTCAAAACTAAACAAATTATACTTTTATTTTTAAAATTTATTTCTCATTTTATAAACAAACTTCTAGGTATATGTATGATTTATCCAAATCTAACAATATGCATACATATCCCAAACATAAAAGAGTCTATTAAATATATTGCATGAAGGCATATGACTCATGGATATACATGTATATTTATTAGATTTGAATAAAAGATACATATACATGAAGCAAAACATAAAAATAGGCAAAACATGTATAAATGAGAATCATAAAAAACTAATCTATACATGGGCATATAGTGGGTACAAATGAGCATGCAGTACAAACATATATGAATCAATTTGTTCTCACTATTTGTACATGTATAAATACAAGTTTTGATAAAAACTACATTTAAACTAGTTTTTACCACATGAAGCACAAAAACACATGAAACATGAACATGCTAAAGTGATCATCAAATAAAAGAAGCATCTAAATAAAATTAAGAGTTTAGAAATAGTTACCAACTAAGAAACTATGTTCTAAAACTCCAAACATGGTGGTTGACCTACCAAACCTCCTTAATAGTGATGCATCGAATATGTGTCCATTGAGTCCATTGCATTGACCATCAAGGCACCATCTCTCTCATGTCGTGTGAGAGCCCTCACCTACATCAAAAATACATGGTGAGATTTTTGGTACCCATTTTCTTTTGGGTCCTTGGGGGTTAGTCTTGTAAGGAACCCAAAAATTTTTATTTTTAGCAAAATTTAAAACATTAATCTTATCATAACAAAATTTTGCTAAATGGCCTTTGCGGCCACAATGTGTACATTTGTACACCTTAGGATGTTTATGTGTGTGAGAGTGATCATGGTGTGCAACATAAGCAAATGCATGATGATGATGTGCATGAATATGTGGAGTTTGTTTCTTTGAAAACAAAGACTCCAATTTCTTATGGTTAAATGCACAAGAGCTCAAAGTTAAGCTCAAACAATCCATTTTATTTTTCAAAACATTTATCTCATTTGTGGTGGCATGTAAATGTTGGAACCTGACAAGTTCAAGATGTTGAAGCCTCTCAAATTACAAGATTTTGATGATAGACGAACACTACTACTACATGATGATTGCTCTACCTCAGATAAAGATTATTGAAGCTTATGGGTGCATTTGGGAAGTTATCGTGTAACTTAGAAATATTTGTGAAAGCCTTGATATCTTACACAAAAAAACAACTCCTAGTCGACTTGCCCTATTGATATAGTCGACTACCCAAATGTAGTCGACTTGACAAAAAGCCCTAGTCGACTAGTCCACTACAAAACCAAAATCCTAACTCTCTGTTTGGACTCTGTAAGCCAATTAGTCGACTTGACTTTCCTACCTAGTCGACTAACAGATACTCTAGTCGACTAACCCTATTTCCAAGTCGACTAATATTTGACACAAAAATTTATCCAACTCTCTGTTTCTTTTCTGAAACAAAATTAGTCGACTACCCTTTTTATCCAGTCGACTAATATAGTTATAAGTCGACTACAAGTTAGTTACAGTCGACTATATTCAGTTTTCCAGAAACCTGTTTCTTCCAACAGACACTTCCCTAGTCGACTAATAGTCATACCTAGTCGACTAATAGTTGAAGTTTTGCCTAGACTAGTCGACTAATCCAGTATCCTAGTCGACTACAGGCAGTTTCTGACTGTTGGACAGTTTCTCTTATCTGATTCATTTGGCAACGTTTTCCAACGTTTAAAATGTCTGAATTGGTCCCATAACTACCCTAACTGACCCTAGTGTTCATCTATAAATAGGAAAGTTATTCCTAAGGCCAATTACCAATTCATTCCATCAGATTTCCAAAGCCAAATTTCCAGAAACCTGAAAACTGAAATTTGCAACTTCTTTCTTCACCAAAAGCCATTTCCCTTAGTGAAGAATTCTGAAGTTAAACCTTCCTATACTGAACCTTGTCCACTACACATTCTGTATCAAGGCTATAGGAAGTTATTGTATTCATTTCAAAGAAAGTTGTACAAGGAGTCTTCTTGGGTGTAGAAGATTGTACAAGGCGTGTTCTCTTGGTGGAAGAGAAGTTGTGCACGTTGGCAAAGGGTGTTTGTCAAGTGGTGCACAAGGCACTTGTTGTAGGGTGTACACAAGGAAAGAAAGGGAAAATCTCAAGCATTTGCTTGGGGACTGGATGTAGGTCACAAGGACCGAACCAGGATAACTCTCCGCTGTTTGCGTTTGTATTTTCTGTGGTTATCTCTTTTGATTGCTTTAATTTCTGCAAGTAAATTGTTTAATTTTTAATTAACACTATTCACCCCCCCTCTAGTGTTGTTTTGCTTGGTATATAGATCCTACATTTGGTATCAGAGCAGGTTTCAAGGCAAACAACCATACAAGGATGGCAACGGAATTCCAATCATCCCAATTTAAAGAGGGTCATTCTACACAACGTCCACCACTCTTTGACGGAACTAACTACAATTACTGGAAGTGTAGAATGAAGATCTACTTGCAGTCGCTCAACTACGATCTTTGGAACATCGTAGAAGCCGAGTACACCAAGCCTACAACCAACTATGACGCTTGGAGTGAAGAACAAAAGAAGAATGCAAATCTGGATGCCAAGGCGATGAACGCTCTCTTTTGTGTCTTAACCAAAGAAGAGTTCAACCGTGTGTCTACATCAATCTCTGCACATCAAATATGGCATACACTCGAGGTAACACACGAAGGTACGAACAAGGTTAAGGAATCTAAAATTTCTGTTCTTGTCCACAGATTTGAATTGTTCAAGATGAAGGAGAACGAAACCATATCTGAAATGGTTACAAGGTTCACCGACATCACCAACACTCTTGCATCCCTTGGAAAGGATTACACTCAAGTTGAACGAGTCCGTAAGATCCTTCGAGCACTCACACCGGAATGGGAGAAGAAGACAACCGCCATTGAAGAGGCGAACGATCTCTCCACCATGACATTAGAAAACCTAGTCGGTAATCTAATGGCATATGAAGTGCAAATAGAAGAAAGAAGGAAGGACGAACAACAACATCAATCCAAGAAGAAAGTTCTTGCCTTCCATGCAACTTCAGATACGGACAATTCGGATGAAGACGAAGAAGAAATGGCTATGCTTTCAAGAAAGTTCAAAAGGTTCTTAAAACAAGGTAAGTATAATAAGAATAAAGATACTAACGATATTCCTACTTGTTTTAAGTGTAACAAACCAGGCCACATGAAGAAGGATTGTCCATTGATGAAATCAAAAGGACACTTCAAGACTTTCAACAAGTCCAACAAGTTCAACAAGTTCAACAAGAATAAGAAGGCCTTTCAAGCAACATGGGATGATAGCGACTCATCTTCCTCTGAGGACGAAGAAGAAGCAAAGGAAACCGCCAATATTTGCTTCATGGCCCAAGAAGATGAGGTACAAGATTATGATGCTTTATTAGAAGCCTTTAATGAACTTTATAATAATTTCAAATCTGAAAAGATTAGAAATAAAGTTTTAATAAAGGAAAATGAAAAACTTATTAATGATAATTCAATTCTTATTTCTCAAATATCATCTTTTAGTTCTCAAAAAGAAGAATTTGAAAAAGTTATTGTATCTTTAAAAAGAGACAATGAAGTTTTCTTAAAAGAGAATGCTTTACTTAAAAAGGAAACTTTTTCTTTAAGTTCTAGAATTAATATTTTAGATAAAGATATGATAAGTTTCAAAGTTAAGTATGAAGATCTTTTGAAAAATGTAAATAAATTTAATAAAGGAAAAGAGAATTTAAATATGTTATTATCTTCTCAAAAAATGTCTAACAACCATTTTGGTCTTGGTTTTTCAAAAGATAACATGTATAAGCCTACTCATGTTGATATTGGTTTTTCAAAGACTAATTTTGTAAAATCTACACATGTTCATAATCCATACAATTCTTTTGTAAAAAGAAATGATATTTCAAAAAGAAGTAGATGCAAATATATATGGGTTCCTAAGAATCTAAATAATGTTGATAAGAATGTTTATATTGCATCTTTTATACATGATGTGTGTAATTCTAAGAATTATGTTTATTCTAACAAATGGAAACCAAATTCCAATTGGATTTGGGTTCCTAAAGGCTAACCTTTTTCGAACCCTATCATGATGGGTACCATATATATTGTTTTATCTTATAGGTACCTAACAAAGAAAAGTGGATACTTGATAGTGGGTGTTCCAAACACATGACCGGACATATACAACTATTGTCTTCCGTACAAATCAAAAAAGGAGGTACAGTGATCTTTGGAGACAATAACAAAGGAAAAGTTATTGGAACCGGCATTGTTGGTAATCTTTCAAAACCTCTTATTGAAAATGTTCTTTTGGTAAGTGGTTTAAAACATAATCTATTAAGTATTAGTTAATTATGTGATAAGGGTTATAAAATTGTGTTTGAAAAAGATGCTTGTCTTATTTATGATGATAATATGAAAGATATTTTATTTAAAGGTTTTCGAAACAATAACATATATGAATTGTCAATAACATGCATGTCTTCAAATGAAAATTTATGTCTAATTGCTTCAAATAATGATTATTTTTTATGGCATAAAAGATTTGGTCATTTGAATATGAAAACTATTTCTAAAATTTCAAAATTTGATTTAGTTAAAGGTCTTCCAAAAATTGCTTTCAAAAAGGATTATTTTTGTGATTCTTGTCAATTAGGAAAACAAGTTAAATCTTCTTTTAAATCAAAAGATTTGGTTTCTACAAAAAGACCTTTAGAATTATTGCATTTGGATTTATTTGGTCCTACTCGTGTTTCTTCATTAAACAAGAGTAGATATGTTTTTGTCATTGTAGATGATTACTCACGTTTTACATGGGTGATTTTTCTGAAAAATAAAAATGACACTTTTGATGAATTTGTAAGTTTTTGTAAAAGAATTCAAAATCAAAAGTCTCTAAACATAGTCACTATTCGTAGTGATCATGGAGGAGAATTTGAGAATGAATCTTTTTCAAATTTCTGTAATAAGTATGGTATTACACATAATTTTGCATTTCCTAGAGCATCTCCTCAAAATGGTGTTGTAGAGAGAAAGAATAGGACTTTGCAAGAATGTGCTAGAACTATGCTTATGGATAGTAACTTACCAAAATACTTTTGGGCTGAAGCCACTGCTACTGCTTGTTATGTTTTAAATCGAGTGCTTATTCGACCATTTTTAAATAAAACATCTTATGAGTTGTTTCATAATCGGATTCCAAAAGTTTCTTATTTTAAGATTTTTGGTTGTAAATGTTTTATCTTAAATACAAAAGATGCTTTAGATAAATTTGATGCTAGATCCAATGAAGGTATTTTTGTTGGTTATTCTACTCATAGTAAAGCATATAGAATTTTTAATAAGAAATCATTTACTATTGAAGAATCATTACATGTAAAATTTGATGAATCCTTGTCTAAACTTGTTTCTAATGCTTCTCCACATGATGATGATCATATTATAGTTTCTCCTAATGAAAATATTGTTATATCTTCTGTTGATACTAACTTGTCTAAGGATGAAGAGATTCCTACCGAGTTACCGAAAGCCTATGTTGAAGTAAGGAATCATCCACAAGATTTGGTAATTGGAGATATAAATCAAGGCGTTCAAACGAGATCCAAGTTGAACTACATGACACAAATTGCCTTCATTTCATTCATTGAACCGAAGAATATCAACGAAGCATGTAAGGACGATTTTTGGACAATTGCCATGCAGGAAGAGTTGAACCAATTTGTAAGAAACGATGTTTGGGATCTTGTGCAACGTCCTACTGATCATCCCGTCATCGGTACAAGATGGGTCTTCAAGAACAAACTCAATGAATCCGGTGAAGTCATTAAGAACAAGGCAAGGTTAGTAGCACAAGGGTACAATCAAGAAGAAGGTATTGATTTCGATGAAACTTATGCACCAGTCGCAAGACTTGAATCAATTCATATATTACTTGCTTTCTCATGTTTTATGAATTTCAAATTATATCAAATGGATGTTAAAAGTGCCTTTTTAAATGGAATAATTAAAGAAACTGTTTATGTTGAACAACCACCAGGTTTTGAACATGAAAAATTTCCAAACCATGTTTTCAAACTTAAAAAAGCTTTATATGGTTTAAAGCAAGCACCTCGTGCTTGGTATGATAGATTAAAGAGTTTTCCTTTAAATTCTGATTTTAAAATGGGAAGTGCAGATACAACTCTTTTTATCAAACATGTTAATAAAGATATCTTAATTATTCAGATTTATGTTGATGATATATTATTTGGTTCTACTAACGATAATCTTTGTCAAGAATTTTCAAAGACTATGCAGAATGAATTTGAGATGAGCCACATGGGCGAACTCACTTACTTCCTCGGTCTTCAAATCAAACAAATGAAGGATGGAATCTTCATTTCCCAATGCAAATACG
Source organism: Agave tequilana (assembly GCA_038442645.1). NCBI lineage: Eukaryota > Viridiplantae > Streptophyta > Magnoliopsida > Asparagales > Asparagaceae > Agave > Agave tequilana. Next base: position 193,879 of record JAVJIF010001756.1, on the reverse strand, counting down.
CTAAGGAACTTCTAAAGCGATTTGGCATGGAAAATTCTGGTCACAAGAATACTCCCATGAGTACAACTACCTTTTTGGACAAAGATGAAAGTGGTAAGAATGTCGATCAGAAACTCTATAGAGGTATGATTGGCTCTCTACTTTATATTACTTCTAGTAGACCTGATATAATGTTTAGCGTATGCTTATGTGCTAGATATCAGTCAAATCCTAAGGAATCACATATTAAAGCAGTGAAAAGGATCTTTAGATATTTAAATAACACAATCAACTATGGTTTATTCTATCCAAAATCATGCACATTTGATTTATTATCTTATAGTGATGCTGATTTTGCTGGTTGTAAATCTGACCGGAAGAGTACTAGTGGTACTTGTCACTTTTTGGGACATTCACTAGTATCTTGGTTCAGTAAAAAGCAAAATTCCGTATCCTTATCAACAACTGAGGCAGAATATATTGCTGCTAGTGTTGCATGTGCACAAATTATATGGATGAAGCAAACCTTACTTGATTATGGCATGACTCTCACAAATTCACCTATTATGTGTGATAATACAAGTGCTATTAATCTATCTAAAAATCCAGTTCATCATTCACGTACCAAACATATTGATATTAGACATCATTTTTTACGTGATCATGCTTTAAAAGGTGACATTTCTTTAAATTTCATATCAACTGATAATCAAGTTGCTGATATATTAACTAAACCACTGAAAGAAGATACCTTTATAAAGTTTAGAAGAGATTTGGGTATTTGTAATTTTTCAGATCTTTAAAACAAATTTTTTCAAATTTTTCAAAGGCAGTTTTTACAACAATTAGTCGACTTACAACTATTATTAGTCGACTTATAAAAAGCCTTAGTCGACTTGAAAATTTCCCTAGTCGACTCCTGTGAGAAACAGAAACTTCAATTTCTGATTTGTCCATAATTAGTCGACTATAGAAAATTTACAGTCGACTAGTCCTATTATTAGTCGACTAGTCTTGTCCTGTAAGTCGACTAATACTGTGAAATTTCTGTTTTCTGTTTTCGGATTTCTGCTTCAAACCCGACCCATTTACTTTAAGTCACGGATCCGTTTACACCTAGTTTTAATCCTATCCATTCATCTCTATCCAGGATACATCTTCACCCTTCATTCCTTTCATTACCTCACTCAAACCCTAGAAATTTCCTCATTCTCTTCTTCCAGCCGAACTCTCAGTCGACCAGAAGAAGCTAGGGCACCCAGGTTCTGCAGCAACTTCCAGCGAAATTTATTCAAAATCTCTCCACAGTTCTTCATCTCTGGGTATAATCTCTCTAATTTCAGTCTATTACTTCCATATCTACTGTCTACTTGATTCAATTTAGTTTTCATCATGTCCCGTTCAAAGAAAACTAAATTTACTCCAGGTTCATCATCCTCCACTGTTGATTTTAGGAAATTTCTGAAAAATCCTGAACTAGAGGCTGATTATCTTAGACTGTCTAATTTAGATATCATTCCAGTGAGGTTTATCAAATATGATGACTTTTATCAATATGATATCATGTCATTTCTTAGAACTTGTGGCTTATATAACATGTTCTCTTCTGAACTTAAGGAAGCTTATTATCCTTTTCTCATATATCTGTTCTACACAAATTTAGCATATGTAGATAATGAGAATGCTACCTCTCTTGATTCCTATGTTAAAGGTGTCCACATTAAGCTTTCCATCAAGAATATTGGCAGTATCCTGTCCATTCCATATAGTGGCCTCTCACTTGATGATATTGTGATGGATGATGAGGATGTCTTAGGTCAAATCTTTCTACCCGGTCATCATTTGCCAATGTCCAACAATAAGCTCCAGCCTATTCCCCGTCTTATTGGTAGAATTCTTTCATATAATATCTGCCCCAAGACTGGTAGTTATAATTACTACTCAAGGGAATTATCGTCGTGTGTCTATGCTATTATGGCTGGACTTGATGTTAATTGGGCTAAGATCATTTTTGACACAATGGTCAAGTTCCATTCCTCTTTCCTTCCCTTTGGCGCATTTCTAACTCCAATCTTTCGGAAGTACCATGTTGATCTCGCTTCTGAAAATACTGTTGTTAAGATCTTTGAGTTCTTTGATCGTGCCGCCATCAACCGAATGAAATTACCTGAGTTTCCTTCTCATGAACCACAACAACCATCTTCACCTCCACCTAGTCCACATGGTCCTTCTACCTCTTCACAACCTTTCACTGACCCACCTCCAACTCAACCACCTCCATATGCCGATGCTTTCTATAACTCCATGTCTGCCCAGATTGCATCACTTCAATCTCAACAACAAGCTTTGTTGGATTCTCAGTCTCAAATTATTGAGAATCAATCCTTGATGATGACTAGGCTGCATTCCATTGAATCTACTCAAACAGCCATTATCAGTCTTCTCAAGATCCATATCCCACCTCCTCCTCCCGGATCCGAGGATTGAAGATATTGGCGTTGGAGTTTCTTTATGTTTTTTGCTTTTGCACCACTTATGTATTTTCTGTTTTTGTTAAAAACTATGTCCGTTTATGTTTCAAGACTTTGTCTCTTCTCTTTTTGTTAATGACAAAGGGGGAGAAAAGTATTAAGTGTTATATGTATCTGTGTAACTTTGTGTTATGTTAAAACTCTGTTATGTGTTATGTGAGAATTTTATGATATGTGTTGGATATGTTGTGATATGTGTATCTGTGTTTATGTATCTATGTGTTTCTGTGTATCTATGTGTTTATGTTACATATTCTGAAAATTCTGCATGTTGTGCAACTTTGTGACAAAATCAAGGATTTTTGACATATATATGTTATGGATACTAACATATGACCATGCAGGTGCAACCTAACATTTTCTGCAGGGACAAAATATTTTTTATAACTTAGTTACTGCAGGGGAGTTTTGTTGCAGGGGGAGTCATCATAGACATATGTTGTCATCATCAAAAAGGGGAGAATGTTGGAACCTGACAAGTTCAAGATGTTGAAGCCTCTCAAATTACAAGATTTTGATGATAGACGAACACTACTACTACATGATGATTGCTCTATCTCAGATAAAGATTATTGAAGCTTATGGGTGCATTTGGGAAGTTATTGTGTAACTTAGAAATATTTGTGAAAGCCTTGATATCTTACACAAAAAAACAACTCCTAGTCGACTTGCCCTATTGATATAGTCGACTACCCAAATGTAGTCGACTTGACAAAAAGCCCTAGTCGACTAGTCCACTACAAAACCAAAATCCTAACTCTCTGTTTGGACTCTGTAAGCCAATTAGTCGACTTGACTTTCCTACCTAGTCGACTAACAGATACTCTAGTCGACTAACCCTATTTCCAAGTCGACTAATATTTGACACAAAAATTTATCCAACTCTCTGTTTCTTTTCTGAAACAAAATTAGTCGACTACCCTTTTTATCCAGTCGACTAATACAGTTATAAGTCGACTACAAGTTAGTTACAGTCGACTATATTCAGTTTTTCAGAAACCTGTTTCTTCCAACAAACACTTCCCTAGTCGACTAATAGTCATACCTAGTCGACTAATAGTTGAAGTTTTGCCTAGACTAGTCGACTAATCCAGTATCCTAGTCGACTACAGGCAGTTTCTGACTGTTGGACAGTTTCTCTTATCTGATTCATTTGGCAACGTTTTCCAACGTTTAAAATGTCTGAATTGGTCCCATAACTACCCTAACTGACCCTAGTGTTCATCTATAAATAGGGAAGTTATTCCTAAGGCCAATTACCAATTCATTCCATCAGATTTCCAAAGCCAAATTTCCAGAAACCTGAAAACTGAAATTTGCAACTTCTTTCTTCACCAAAAGCCATTTCCCTTAGTGAAGAATTCTGAAGTTAAACCTTCCTATACTGAACCTTGTCCACTACACATTCTGTATCAAGGCTATAGGAAGTTATTGTATTCATTTCAAAGAAAGTTGTACAAGGAGTCTTCTTGGGTGTAGAAGATTGTACAAGGCGTGTTCTCTTGGTGGAAGAGAAGTTGTGCACGTTGGCAAAGGGTGTTTGTCAAGTGGTGCACAAGGCACTTGTTGTAGGGTGTACACAAGGAAAGAAAGGGAAAATCTCAAGCATTTGCTTGGGGACTGGATGTAGGTCACAAGGACCGAACCAGGATAACTCTCCGCTGTTTGCGTTTGTATTTTCTGTGGTTATCTCTTTTGATTGCTTTAATTTCTGCAAGTAAATTGTTTAATTTTTAATTAACACTATTCACCCCCTCTAGTGTTGTTTTGCTTGGTATATAGATCCTACAGTAAAGCATGATGAGATAAAGAATCATTTTTCTTATTCTTTTTAGAAACATTTTCTTTTTCTTTTTCAAAAATTTTTCTTTTCAAAGAGTTGTTTTCTTGAAAAGCAATTTCCTTTTGTTTCTCTACCAAGACAATTTCATTTTTCAAAGACATATTCCCTTCACATAAATCATTCATTTAGACATTAAGGAAATATTCTCATTTTTCAAATCTTCATTTTCTTTTTCAATGCATGCAACCTTATTTTCTAATGAATCTTTTCATTAAGCATGCAATCAAAATTCTATTTCAAATTTTTATTTTCTTTCTTAATCATGTCATATTTCTCAAGAAGTAATTGACAAAATGAAGTAAGCTCATCATATGACATGTCTACATCTTCATCTACCTTAGATTCGGTAGTTATCTCAAGAGGGTTATCCCCTTGGACCATAAAGCATGCGTTGGAGGTGTTGCTTCCAACGTCCGAATCGCTCCCGACATAATATAGATCCTTTTCGCCAAGGGAGGTGATGATGTTCCATGCTATAAAAGCCGAATCAATGTTAACAACCCTAGATAAATAATCATCATTTAGGGTACTCTTTAAAGCATTTAGGGCTTTAGCATTAGCCTCAAGATTCTTACCATTTAAACAATATGCATTATTAGTGATGGCAAGATAAACATGAAAACCTAGGGCTTTGAGGTACAAAGACATCTTAACCTTCCAAATTTGGATGTTCAGAATGTCAAAAGTGGGTGGTGACATGAAATTCATAGTGTATGTACAGATAATGTGATTAGCCTAAAATGAGGATCTTTAACTCTAGGTTGTTAGACCCAAATCAAGAGCACTAGCTCTAATACCAATTGAAATCACCTAGAGGGGGGTGAATAGGTGATGGCTAATCTAATGGTCACTTAATGATAAATAATGCGAAATTAAAAAACTATTATGACCTAAATAAACTATTTAAACTAAACACCAAGTTTAACACAAGAGTGTAGCCGAATTTCTCGTGAAGGGCTCTGGACTAACTCCTCTAGATTCCCCTTAAATGGGTTGAGGTGCCGCATTGGCTCTCTTGGTTGAAAACTAGTGTTAGCAAACAATCCCCAAGCATATACAATTTAGCACACAAGTATATCATGCTTATAAAGATAAACACAATAATTGAATGTAAGATATAAACAAGAGACAAAGAGAGAGAGAGAGAGATAGAGCAATTGCAAACACAAGGGATTTGTTTCGAGGTTCGAGCACACTTGCTCTACATCCCCGCCTTCGACACACGAAGAATTTCCACTATGTTCGATCCCAATGGATCACTCCTCAGTGCCATAACACCTACAATCCCTCGGACTCTCTAGTTCCGTACACACCGCAAGCCCCACAAGCTTGCCGAGGTCGCACCTCAAACCAAGAGTTCACAACCGAACTCTAAACAACCGCGAACACACTTGTCCGCCTCCTCAAAGTACAAGAAAAGATTTCTTGGTGATCTAAACACTTTGATCACCAAATAAAAACTCTCACAACACTATCCTATGAATAGATAAGGCAATGGATAGCTCAAGTGATTGTGAGAAAACAAGGAAAGAAATGATGGAAGAAAACTCAAGAAAATCTCTTTTAACACTCTTGATAAAAACTCCCCTTTTGATTGGAAGTATTAGCTCTCAATTTTGTGGAGAAAAACCTCTGAAAAGAGTAGGAAAAACTGGCTCAAAAGTCTCCAAAAATCTTAGTGAAAACAATGCCCAAACCCCCAAATTTATAGGCTCAGAAAAATTAGCTGTTGAGGTCTGTCAGACCTGTCGGTCGACCGCCCGGTCAACCGGCCAACGGTCATATTTCAGACCGTTGTGCCCTCGGTCGACCGGTCGGTCGATCGAGCCAGGATACAGAGAGCAAGCCTCTCTTCCGATCGACCGGGGCCTTTCCAGAGAGCAGAGCTCTCTGGATGGTCGACCGGCCTCCTGCCAGGTCAAGGTGTGCACGTCTGTGCACGTCGGTCGACCGCTCGGTCGACCAACTTCATAACTCGGTTGACCGGTCGGTCGACCGCTGAAGCCTGAAAAACTATTTTCTAGGATTTAAAAGTTTATCTTTTTGGCTCAAATAAAATCCCATAAAATACAGAAAAATCTACAAAAATAGTTTTGATGTTATACTTGATAATTGCACAAAATCAAGGCATGTTACAAATGATTTGAACTATTTTTGTAACTTTAGAAAATATGACTCAAACTAAAAACAGTATTTTTCAAAACTTGTTTTTCCAAAACTTCACCAAATACAAAAACAAGATATTTGAAAACTTATTTGAAGCATAAAGTGTATGGATTTGATCAACTGCACAAACATGGTGAAATATCTATGTTTTTGACATTAAGTTCTAAACATGATTTTGGTTAAAGATATGTATATGAGAAATACCAAAAACCAAAATAATATTTTATCAAAATGGAAGTCTTTTCTAAACTGAAAATTCTTTTATGAAAACATATCTATCAAGAGTGTGTGTGTATATGTACTTGAGCAATCCACCACTATTCTATCCTTTACATTTTAACTAAAAATAAATCTTTTAAAACAAACCTAGACACAAGTCTTGATCATGAGGGTCTTCACTTGAAGTCTTCTCATCTTCTTGACTTGGTCTAAACACGATCCAACGAGCTCAACTCCTCTTGAGTACTTGATGTGATCTTGATGCATTAGCTCATGAATCAAACGGTGCTAGCTCCAAAACATGACTTTAAATCCTTTGTTGAAGCTCCATACCTACTAAGATCTTGATCATAAATCTGTCACTAATTAAACAAAAGATCATTAGTACTATAACTACATGAGTTGATCATCATCAAAACTAGAGTGATGGGCCTTTGGGCCAACAATTATAAGAATAAAATGTTATGATCAGAAATCTAAAAGGGTGTCGAGCAGATCAGCAGAACTAAAACTGATTAAAATCCAAAACCATACTTTTGAAAAACGTGTATTTTGTATGTGTGCGTGTATTTTTGAGCTTCAAAAATATATTCTACTTTAACAAACTAAACTAAAAACAAGCCGAAGTCTTCTTGTCGATCCTCATCTTCAAGACGGCCCGATCCAAATACGATCCAACGAGCTTGACTCCATATATAAGTGTTAGATGCGATCTTGATGCGCAAGCTCTTGAATCTACATGAGTTAGCTCCCAAAACTTCTTTGTTGAAGGTAAACACCTACTAATATCTTGATCAATAACTGAAATTGTGTGAACACAAGATTATTAGTAAACTAACCTTCAAAAATTAGTCATCATCAAAACTAAGGTGAAAGGCCTTTGGGCCAACAATCTCCCCCTTTTTGATGATGACAAAACTTATAAGGTTATATATATGTATCTATTAAGGATAGGCTTCTTGGAAGCTCCCCCTTAACATATGCATACTCAGTATATATATAGATATGCAATGAAGCTCAGAATACCAATAAAATAATATATGCATAACACATAGTAAAGCATGTATATATAAACCTGAATTCTTCTCCCCTTTTGTCATTTATCAACAAAGGGGCGAAGCCAAATAAACAATAAACATAAACAAAAATTTTGATATCAATAAACACAGTCAATTGAAAGAACCAATTGAAAATAAGAAACTTAATCAATGGAAACAACCCATTGAAAGAAACAATCCTTTTTTTTTTGAATTGATACCAATAAAAGAACATGATATCAATTGAAAATGAGCACCAAATTTTTATGTAAACACTATATTCATTTAGCAATAAGGATACCAAATTGAAAAAATACCAATTTAAACTTATTGTTACCAATATTGAAAATGTAAGCTTATACGAAGGCAAAATATTTTTCATCATAAAGATTTGAAGTAAGATACCAATTGAAAAGTAAAACCAATTGAAAGACAATATAAGAATTTTTTTATGAAATAACAATAAAAACCATGCATAAGCTTGTATAATATACAAATTGAAAAATAATTAACATTAAGGACTAAATCAAGCTTAGCAAGAGAAATCATGAGTATACAAAATGAATTTTTCATATTAAAAATCATGTATATCTCATACTTAAGAACTATTTGATAACAATTGAAATATATTTTAAATTTTTGATACCAATTGAATGGTAAAATATGAAATATATTTAAAACAATTACCAATTGAAATACCAATTGAAAACAATACACAAACTAGTATATGAAACCAATTAACATTTGAAATTAAGTTAAGCTTTAGCATAAACATAATTTGTGCTTTAAAATGTAAAGATATTGTAAGCACAACCAAATCATATACATGTATGAGAATGAATATACCAATTGAAATTGATACTATTGAAGTTTAAAGCATACATATATAGGAAACACATATGAGTATACAAAAATAGAATTTTCATTAAAATCATGTATATCTCATAGCTACCTCCCTTTCATACATATGTTTTAATAGATTTTCAATTTTGAGCATACAATGTATGGTCGCCCATCCAACCGCCCTTTGAAGGTAGGGTTTTCAAAAATAAGAGTTTGAAATTAGTTTAACAAGTTTGAAAATCAGTACCAATTGAAAAATAAATACTAGTTTAAAGATAATTTTTGAAAACTAGTACGAAATCTTTCAAGTAAGGAATAAAATATGAATATATCCATGAAAACATGTAAGTCACATGATCATCGACACTCAAATAGTAATAAAGCTCATATGACCTCATGAAACAAATAATCATGAGTAACATAGAGTGTAAAAAGTCATGTAATCAACAAAATCATGAAAATAAGACATTTAAGCTCATATAAAATTCCTTTATAAACATGAAAAACATAAGAATTTAATTTTCATCAAAAGAATATCAACTTCAAGGCATATGTATGTTTTGTCTAAACTAGAAGTATATATATATATTCCAAACACAAATGAGTCCATAAAAATTTGCATGAAAAGCAAGTGACTCTAGGATAGACATGTATATCTAAAGTTTCAGTAAAATTGACATATACATGAGGCTAAATACATTATTATGAAAACATATGCAAAAATAGGGAATACAAGTTAAAATGCAAGAATCATCAAAACTAGGCTATATAAGTACATCTAATGGGTACAAATGAGCAACATAGCACAAACATATAATAATCAAATGTGGCTCACTAGTTGTATAAGTATTGACACAAGTTTTAATGAAAACCATATCTAAACAGGTAATCAAAAGCATGAAGTGCAAAAATATAAAGAAACATGATCATTAGGATAAATGCACATGCTTTAGAGTTAAGATATACACAATAGTTAAACTAAAGTGAGAATACAAAATAATGGTTCATATAAACATAGGTGTATCTCAAATACTACATATGTATATCACAAGTCTAATTATCATGGCATTTAACAAAGTAATCATGAAAAATCAAAACATACTAAGTGTCAATCAATAAGAGCATGTAAATATAAATAAGGAATTAGAGATAGTTACCAAAACTATTATGGCTAATCTCTATATCTCCAAGCCATGATGATCCTCCCACTAAACATCCTTGGAGGTGATGCATCCAATGTGGTGTCCATCAAGCTCATACGCGTCCATCAAGCTCATACGCATCCATCATCAAGGTATCAATACCCTCACGTCGTGTGAGAGCCCACACCTACATCAAATACAATAGGGATAGATTTTGGTACCCATACCTTTTTGGGTCCATGAGAGTTAGCACCTTTCCTAACCCAAATATGATTATTAGAAGCATTTATATGATCAAAACAAAATTTAGCTAAGTGACCCTTTCGGTCATAATAAGTACATGTATAAATTCTACCATACATGAATGCATGATGTGTATGATGAGCATGTAGTTCATGAGTATGCTTAGTGTGTGATTTAGAAGTGTGAGCATGTGTAGTATGAACTTATCTTTTCGAAGAATTTTTCTTGAAAAACATGTCTTCTAATTTAGCTTTATTAAACTCACATTTCTTTAAAACATTTCCCAAATTGTTAGTTTTGGTTTTTAAGATAGAAATTTAATTTTCATCAATCATTGAAAATTTTACTTTATATGAGATCTTGTATGCATCCAAATCCTTTTGTGTTGATAAAAGAGTGGATGGCAAATCATCTTTTTCTTTAGAAAGAGTAATAACTTTGTTTTGAAGAACTTCATTTTCTTTTTTCATATTTAGAAAAATTTTCTTTAAAGAATCATAATTATCTGAAAAGTTCGAAAAATGTATTTACTATAACATCTTTAGTTAATTCACAATCATCAATAGATGGTTCAGAATTTACCTTGGGTGTGTTTGCCATAAAACACATGTTTGCTGTGTCCACCTCTTCTTCGGATTCACTTTCTGAATCTCATGTGGATTTGAGATCTTTCTTCATGAATGACTTCTTTTGATTGACTGAAGAAGATAGCTTGTTTCTGAAATCTGGACATTCGGCCATGATGTGTCTGGGTTTCTGACAGTTGAACAGATGATTTTCTTATCCTCCTTTCATTGTCATTGTCTTCTATGGTTGTACTTTGCTTTGTTGTATATTCTTCTTACATTTCTTACAAGGAGAGATAGTTCTTCATCATCTTCTTCTTCTTCTTCATCGTCGGAGATGACGAGAGCAGACTTGAAAGTGATAGTCTTCTTCTTTTGTGGCGAAATTTTTTCTCTTGCCTTTCTCTCCATCTCATGAGTCTTAAGGTTTTTGATAAGACCAATGAGCTCCATCTCATCTTTGTCATTCAACTCCTTCAATGTAGTGGCTTTGACTTTCCAAGATGGTGGAAGTGCACAAATGACTTTCCGGACCTTTTGATCATTGTTGATTTCATCATCTAAAGAGGAAAGACCATTAGTTATTTTAGTAAACTTCGTAATCATATCATCAATAGATTCATTTTCATGTATTTTGAAGTTTTCATATTGAGAACGCAAGAGATCAATTTTAGCTCTCTTGACTTGTGATGTTCACTCATGAGTGACCAATAAGTGTTGCTAAATCTCATAGGCGATTTGCAATGAATGCCCATTGTAGTGTCATCCTAATTCAAGGCAAGGAACAAGGCATTTTGAGCCTTTGAATTAGCCTCATATTCCTTGGCGGCAATATCAGACCAAGTGTCATCATCACTAGTAGGTGCACTGATAGGTAGTAAAAATTACATACTTATCACTACATTTACTATCATGTTTCCTATTTATTCTTTTAATTATGCACTATTACTAAAGTTTTATTATTTAACGTGTGCATGCCTTGAGTATTTATTTAAATAAAGAATAAAAGCCTAAATGAAGCCCAAAAGCCCATGTCCAGGCCCAAGTGCAAAATTACAATTACCAAATGCAAAAGTTGCAATTACAAAGTGCAAAAGTTGCAATTACTAAAAGAAGAGGGAAGGGATAGACTTCTATTCAACCCTAAATGTTTGCAGGATGAGGATAAAGATAAAAGAAGGAGAGTGCAAAGATAAAATTCATTTTGAAGAGATTTGGATTTAGGGTAACTTGCTTCCCAAGTTATCCCGAATTTTTAAAATAAAGAGTCGAGATGCCATATCTAAACGGATGCACCCAGATGGACGGACCAGAGGAGGCCACGCGTGAAAGCGCGTGGCCAGGGACAAGGCTATGGCTGCGGAAACGCGGCCAAAGCCGCGTTTCTGCGGCCAGATGGATGAGAGGGATGAAATCACCTAGAGGGGGGGTGAATAGGTGATAATGCTAATCTAATGAACTCAATGCGAAATTTAACAACTAATTGCAATTATACAAGATGCTAGCAACAAGTGATGCACACAACCAAGCCAAGCATACAAATATGTATGTTCAATATGAAATGATGCAAGGCACAAAGTAAAGAGAGAGAGAGAGAGAGATAGAATAAGAGTCAAGGGATCAAGCACAAACAACAAGATATGTTTCGAAGTTCGAGCACCCAGCTCTACATCCCCGCCTTCACACAGAAGGATTTCAACTCCACTAGCTTGTCCACAAAGGACTCCCACAAAGGGAACCTCCACCGAGGATTTGGGGCAATAACAATTACAAGGAGTACCCAACTCCTCTCCTTACAAACACAACCTCCTCCTTGAGGCACAACTCCAAGCCAATAAACAATCACCTCACAACTTGAGGGATTAGCACAAGGCAACACAAGGATCACCTCACAACTTGAGGGATACAACCCAAATGCACAACCTCCTCAACACAATGAGGAAAGGCACAAAGCCAAGCAAATGCAGGGTTTACAACTTGGTGGTCTAAACAACAACCACAAACAATTTGTTTCCCACACAAAGATCCTATAGAATGAGATAGTAGATGTAGCTCAAGTGTGGAAAAAAACAATGGAATGGAAATCAACAACACAAAGAAAATCCTTGGGAAAAACTAGAAATCAAGATGAAGAAGTTGAATCAAACACTTTTCCCAAAAACCCTTTTCTTTGATTTTCCAAACCCTAGCAAAAACACCAAATAGATTGTTCAATTTAAAGCCCAAAAACTTCTTTTGATTGCTGTGAAAACACTAGAGAGTCAGAAAAAATTCGCACAAAAAATCTTATCGAAAACCTCTTTCCAATGGGGTATTTATAGACCCCAGAAAAATATAGCCGTTGGCAGCAGAAACTGCCAAAAATAAACTACCGGTCGACCGCTCGGTCGATCTTCCAACGGTCATATTTTGACTGCTGGCAGCAACCGGTCGACTGGGCGGTCGGCCGTCCCAGATACAGAGAGCAACGCTCTCTGTCCGGTCAACCGCTCGGTCGACCGGGGGCAACCCGAGAGCAAACTGCTCTCAGTCGGTCGACCGTGCGGTTGACCGGCTCATGGGGCAGCCAGCGTGCACGTATCCGTTCACGTCGGTCGAAAGCTTCAATCGACCGGCTACATGGTACGGTCGACCGTCCTGTCGACCGACCTAGACTGGCAGCTGCAGTTCTGGGCCAGAAAACAAGGTATTTATTATCCAATAAATTCCCATAAAATCTCTAAAATTACACAAAAATAGTTTTATCATTTTATATTGAAATATAAACTTGTGTTAAAAATTTCAACACAAATTTCAAATATTTTGAAACATTTTTGTGTCTTATAATTTTTACCAAAATTCAAAAACTGTATTTTCTAAAACTTGGATTTTTGAATAGAAAATACATTTTGTCTAAAACTCATCCAAATACAAAAACATGATATTAAACAGCATTTAGGTATGATGTATATGGATAGAAATCCAATATACATGAATCATATATATATCCATGTTTTTGTCATTAATTCAAAAATATGTTTTGTTAAAAATACAAAACCTAAGGCACATGACTAGGTATATCAAACTAAGTTTGTCTAAGTAGTTGAAGCATGCATGTATATAGAACAAATCTAATATACATTAAACCTTGTAAACTTGTTTTGAATCTATCTATTCATGAAAACCAAAATCGGTTAAACTAAAAACCGAAAACCAATATTTAAAACATGAAACGTGTGTGTTGTGAACTTGAGCATATCATACTATTCTAATCTTTATAATTGGATCTAAACACAAAACTAAACTAGGTACTAATGTCTTCTTGTAGAGCGCAATCTCTAAGCCGACTCGACCTAAATCGTGATTCACCGAGCTTGACTCCAATGAGTGCTATATATGATCTTTGACGCTCGGGCTCTTGAATCACCATGTGAAAGCTTCCAAAACATCTTGTTGAAGCTAATCACCAACTAATATCTTGATTAAAGATCTAAAACTAAATATCACAAGATAATTAGTACACATAACTACATGAGTTAATCATCATCAAAACTAGAGTAGAAGGCCTTTGGGCCAACAATCTCCCCCTTTTTGATGATGACAAAACTCATGGAGTTATATATGCATGGATTAAAGTTAAGCTTCAAAGAAGCTCCCCCTTAACTTATGCATAACAAATAAACATAAAGATATGCAATGAATGTTCATAAACAAGTATGCATCAATATGCATAAAACACATATATTTCTAAAATATGCTCTTGATACCAATTTAAATAAAACCAATATATCTTCAAAACATGCTTTTGATATCAATTTGCAAAACAAAACTAATGAGGCTCTTGATACCAAAAATAAACATGTTCTTTAAATAAAACTCTTGATAAAACCATAAACACATGTATACAAAATCATAAACACATGTATACAAAACATGCATATAAACTCAAATTCTTCTCCCCTTTTTGTCAATCATCAACAAAGGGGTTAAAAACACAAAAACAAATTTTCTCCTCCTTTTTGTTAAAAACAAAAAGACCAAGAAGGGGTAAACATGTAAAACAAAACAAATTTTTCTCCCCCTATTTGTCAAAAACAAGGAAAACAATATCAATAAAGGGGTCACAACAAACATGATACCAATAAAAGTGAAACTATACCAAATAAAAAATCTTGATACAATAAATACCAATTGAAATTAAACATTACATAATTTTGATACCAATTGAAATTGAAACAAAAATCTTGATATCGATTATTATTCTTTAAAACATGTAAAACAAAACGATACCAATTGAAATTTTCAATCATAAAGCAATTAAAATTATTATTTTCTATCATAAAGTAAGGGAGTGGAAAACAAAACACCAATTGAAAGATAGACTACAAGATTTTCTCCCCTTTATGAAATACCAACTAAAACATGCAAAAGCTTGTGTATGGATACCAATTGAAAACTAAATCAATTGAAACAAAGTTGAAGCTCAAGCTTAGCATAATCAAAAATTTGTGCTCAAGAATATAGGGATATAATAAGCACAAATAAAACATATATATGTATGAAAAAGAAATACCAATTGAAATTGATATATTCAATAGAAGCATACATACATAAAAATATGAGTATAAAGAAATGTCAATTATTGATACCAATTGAAAGGATTCAATGATACTAATTGAATCAACAATATAATCAAGTGTATATCTCATATAATCTAACCTCCCAATCATGTTCAAGTTTAAGATGATTTTCACTATAAAGCATACAAGAGCATGATCTCCCATCCATCCGCCCTTAGAAGGTAGGGGTTTTCAAAAATGAATTTGAAAATATAGTATGTTTGAAAACTACTGCCAAAGCGAAGAATATCACAACTAGTTAAATGAAAAACTTGTTGACTAGTATGAAATCCTTCAAGCAAGGAATAATACAAAAATATTTTCATGAAACATGAAAATCACATGATCACTAAACACTCAAAGTCCATCAAGTCCATATCATAGTCTCATGAAAGCAAATCATGAGTAAACTAATAAAGTGAGTGTACAAGTATAATGTGAAACACATAATCATAAAAATAGCAATTAAGCTCAATTGAAATTCCTTTAAATCAAGAAAAACTAAATTTTCATTACCAATTGAAATTACCTAAAAACATGAAAATCATCAAAACGATTTAAACTTCAAGGCATATGTATGTCATATACAAACTAAAATATACATACATATCCTAAACATAATGAGTCCACAAAAATATATGCATGAAGGCACGTGGCTCAAGGATGTATATGTATAATCAATAGTATGAACAAGATAGACATATACATGAAGTTAAAAATATATGATCATAGAAACATATCCAAAATGAGAAATACAAGTTAGAATGCATGAATCATCAAAACTAGACTATACTAGCACATCTAATGGGTACAAATAAGCGTTCAAGTCCAAACATATAATAATTTACTTGTGGTCCATTCTATGTACAAGTATATATCCTAGTTTTAATGAAAACAAACACCTAAACAAGTAATCAAACCATGAAGCATAAAACGGAACATAAACCAACATGATAAACATAAAACAATCATTATGTGAATCCACATGCTATTAGAATCATGATATACATAATAGCTAAACAAATGATGAGAACACAATAAATGGGTCCATTTAAACATGGGTGATCTTAAAAGCTACACATGTATGACAATGGTCTAATAATCATGGCATTTAACATACTAACATAAATCATTAAAACAAAAATCATAAACATCCATATGATCATTATGTATATGCATGTGTATTAGATCTAGGGCATACATATTAGTTTAAACAAGGTGAGAACACTAAATATAGATCAATATAAAACATGGGTGTCTCAAGTAACTAAACATGTATAACACTAATCTAATCAACATGACATAAGCATAATGAACAATAAAACATAACATGCTATAAATAGATGAACATGAAAAGCATGTAAATATAAAATGGGAGTTAGAGATAGATACCAAAACCAATGAGGGCACTTCTCTAGTTCTCCAAACCAAGGTGGTCCTCCCACCAAACCTTCCTTGAAGGTGATGCATCCAAAAATGGTTCTCTTTAAGCTTAGAACGCATCCACCTCAAGGCACCAATACTCTCACATGATGCGAGAACCCACACCTACATCAAAAATCAAAGGAGTGGTCTTTGGTACCCATTTTCTTTTGGGTCCACGGGGGTTAGTATCTTTTCTAACCCAATAAAATTAGTAGCTAAATTTTCATCATGTAAGCGATCATAGCAAAATCTAGCATGGTAGCCTTTTCGACCACAATGTGTACAAGTGTACACATGAGCATACATGTGATGGTGGTGACCATGGGAAGCATGTGTATGCCGTGATGGGTGTACATGCAAAGATAGAACTTGTTTCTTACGAACCAAGGTTTCCAAGCATGTATGATCCGAAGCACATTGGCTCAAAGTGGAGCCCAAACAATCAACACTTTTCTTCAAAATATTTATATCATTTTCAATATTAGAAGATAAAGTAGAGCATGCAATAGGAGTGCAAGAAGAAGAAGCTACACTAGCATGACAAACATGAGAATCTAAATCATTTTACAAAGATTTATTTTTATTTAAAACTAAATCCAATTCTTTTGTAATGAAATCAATTTCATTTTTCAAAACAAGGTTATCTTTTAAAACAAAATTTAATTTTGAAGATAAAACCTCATTGTTTTTCACAACATCATCACAATCATTTTTGCTTTTCAAAACATCAATCTCTTTTAGGGCAAGGTCTAGTTGAGATCTAAGTGAGTCACGTTCACTAGTAATCTCTTCCTTCTCTTGCAAAACCAATTCAAAAGTAGAACACAAATCCTTCATTTCTTCTTTTAAATCAAAGTTTTCTTTTTCAAAAGTTCATGTTTTTCCAAGAATTTTTCAAGCTTTGTGGCAAGTTCTACATTTAAATTTTAAACTTCTAAACATCCATAGCAATATGAACTAGAGCTATCATCTAGTTGAGATTCCGATTGTACCTCAAGGGAGTCCTTCCCTTGGACTATGAGGCAATGCTCGTCGGACATGTCTCTCCTAGATCTCCTCAACTTGTTGATAATCCTTAGAAGCTCGGGAGAAGTCAAAATGCTCCAAACTGCAAAAGCCGAATCATAATAAGCAAACACTTGTAGAAGATCTTCATTAAGAGATGCTCAAGTGTCTTAAGTGCTAATGCATTTGCCTTTTTATGCTTGCTACTATTTGGGTAGGATTCTATAGTAGTGGCTTGATAAACTAGATGTCCTAATGCTTTTAAATGACTACTCATCTTGGCCATCCAAATATCATGTCTAGAAAAATCAAACATAGGAGGGCTATCCATGAGTGCAACTATATGTGTGCAAATGAAAAAAATGCAAATGAAGATTAGCAAACTAAGATCTCACTCCTAGGTGGTTAAACCTAAATATCAGGAGCGTAGGCTCTGATACCAATTGAAATCACCTAGAGGGGGGGTGAATAGGTGATAATGCTAATCTAATGAACTCAATGCGGAATTTAATAACTAATTGCAATTATGCAAAATGCTAGCAACAAGTGATGCACACAACCAAGCCAAGCATACAAATATGTATGTTCAATATGAAATGATGCAAGGCACAAAGTAAAGAGAGAGAGAGAGAGATAGAGTAAGAGTCAAGGGATCAAGTGCAAACAACAAGATATGTTTCGAGGTTCGAGCACCTAGCTCTACATCCCCGCCTTCACACAGAAGGATTTCAACTCTACTAGCTTGTCCACAAAGGACTCCCACAAAGGGAACCTCCACCGAGGGTTTGGGGCAATAAAATTACAAGGAGTACCCAACTTCTCTCCTTACAAACACAACCTCCTCCTTGAGGCACAACTCCAAGCCAACAAACAATCACCTAACAACTTGAGGGATTAGCACAAGATAACACAAGGATCACCTCACAACTTAAGGGATACAACCCAAATGCACAACCTCCTCAACACAATGAGGGAGAGGCACAAAGCCAAGCAAATGAAGGGTTTACAACTTGGTGGTCTAAACAACAACCATAAACAATTTCTTTCCCACACAAAGATCCTATAGAATGAGATAGTAGATGTAGCTCAAGTGTGGAAAAAAATAATGGAATGGAAATCAACAACACAAAGAAAATCCTTAGAAAAAACTAGAAATCAAGATGAAGAAGTTGAATCAAACACTTTTCCCAAAAACCCTTTTCTTTGATTTTTCAAACCCTAGCAAAAACACCAAATAGATTGTTCAATTTAAAGCCCAAAAACTTCTTTTTATTGCTGTGAAAACACTAGAGAGTCAGAAAAAATTCGCACAAAAACTCTTATCAAAAACCTCTTTCTAATGGGGTATTTATAGACCCCAGATAAATATAGCCGTTGGTAGCAAAAACTGCCAAAAATGAACTACCGGTCGACCGCTCGGTCGACCGGCCAACGGTCATATTTTGACCGCTGGCAGCTGTACGCGCCGGAAAAAAAGAAAGAGATTCAACATAAAATTTCCTTGAATCAAATGAAAAATTACAACAAAACTGTTTTTCCAGTTACAAGGGAGGGAGGATGTTGAATCTTGAATCCTCCCTTTGTTTAAGGCTAGGTTCTTCAAGTGGCGGTGGAGAGTGAATCTTTTTCTCCGTTGACCGGGTGACCGTCAAGACCTTCGGGGATCTTCTCTTTGGCTGGTAGAAGGAGTAGCACAGCTCTGTCTACCAAAACTCTCAAAGAGAAGGTAGGCGAAGAGCAACTTGTACGCGGCAAACTTGCTGAAGAGTTGATCTCTCTCCTGTCTCTGTCTGTCTCTTTGGATGTCTATCTCCTTGTTCGTGTCTCGATGCCTCCCCTTCACAGCGATGGGGCTATTTATAGAAGCTTCAGGGGTGAACGTGCCCCCTGAAAATGCTCCACAACGACGGGCTAACTTCCCCGCTACATGGGCGGTGATGGGCCCCATAACCAGGGTGGTTATAACCGAGGCGCGGGTGTTGAGCCCATGCGCCTTGATACTGAGACGCGGGCTTTGGGTCATCGCGTTTTGATGTTGAGACGCGGGCTTTGGACCCTCGCGCCTTGGTGTTGAGACGCGGGCTTTGGACCCTCGCGCCTTGAAGTTAAGACGCGGGCTTTGGACCCTACGTGCTTTGATACTGAGACGCGGGCGTCTAGAACTCAAAACTCTGCTTTTTTAATGGCTTGTCTTTCAGTGATTTTTAGACAGCCTACAGAACCCCCTCCAAAGTTTTCGACATTCCGCAGTTAACTGGGACGAATTTCGAAATACTTTGGACTCTAGCTGAGTTTACCTTTATGACTGGACTGTTAATGCTCCGGGTTTGATCTTATCTGGAGTATGGTCTTCGTGAGTGTACTGTGGAACTCTTTGAAGCCACCAGAGTTGATCGTGTTGAGTGTCTAGATACACAGTCTAAACCTCCCCGATTGCTTTTAGTCTGTCATGGGTGCGCTTTTAAGCCAGGAGTGGACGATCGTCTGCTTGTTCCAGTGTACTGTTGAACTGATTTGCAGAAGCAAGGACTGAACGCCAGTTCTTTTTGAAAAACAGAGATGGTACTATTTTAAAGACGCGACTTTCATGGGGTGCGTCTAATGGAAACGCCACTGATATTTCCTCAGGCAGACGCGATGCTAGGCCAGATTGGAAGGACGCGAACTTCTTGGAGAGACGCGCCTCTTTGGAATAAAGACGCGATTTTCTAGACGCCACTATGGTTGTGCTAACGGGGCACGTCCATCAAAGAGGCGCGGCCGTTGGGTGCGAATCCGTGCCATGTCATGAGTGCACTACCAGTTGTCCTGGGGAACCGACGAGACATCTCTTTTTGACGCGCGAACTTCCCGGTACATTAAATGAGCTGTTCCACGCATCAAGCTATGACTCGATGCAGAGCCATGGCGCGCGAACTTCCCGGTACATTAAACGAGCTGTTCCACGCGTCAAGCGATGACTCGATGCAGAACTAATCGAGCCACGCGCTGCGTATCTTCGCGAATCTTTGTGCCTATAAATGGCAACAATCAGAGAGACATCCTCTTCTTCTCCGAGCGCATTTGTTTAGGGTTTTTAAGAAAAGGATCCTTCTCTGTTCATCTCTTTTCATTTCTCCCTCATCAAATTCTCTTGATCACCAATGGCACCCAAGACCAAGCCAACCACATCATCTTTAAGAGCGGCCGTCGCCGAGGCCCAGAGGGGCGGTTCCTCCGCGCAGGAAGCCCTTATCTCAGGTATAATGCCATTAGGCTTAGAACTTCGCCATTAATGGAAGTTCATGGAACCCTAAAAGAAAATCCCTCTTTTAAAGGAGAACTGTTAACACAGAACATAAGCCATGTTTAATTCTCAGACGTGGTTTCAGACGCGGTCTTTGAGTTGGTAAACAAGGCGCGGGTTTGATGACCCGGCGCCATTGAGCCCTGCATTTCAGATTTCTCACTTAGAATATTTCTAATTATGAAGGGTTTGGACGCGGACTTGATCCTTGCGTTGTGTGACATCAGGTGCTGGTTTTTTATGAATCTCGCACCTGATCCCAAGTACTTAGAAATTTTTCATAAGTCTTGGATTTCAAAACGCGGGCTTCCTGCAGGCTTTACAGTCTTGCGTCTGGATGCGGATTTTCAGGTCTGGACGCGGATTTTGATAATTTCTGCGTCTAGTATCTCTTCTGCGTCTGGACTCGGATTTTCAAGTCTGGACGCGGATTTCGACAATTTCTGCGTCCAGTATCTCTTCTGCGTCTGGACTATACACACTTAGCATTTTTTTCTTGTTTCTGATCAGATGTCTGATTAAGTGTTCTTTTCTTCTGCAGTGCAACACTCTTCCGCCCCACTCTCCAAGAGACGCCACTTCGGGCACGTAGGTGGTGCTGACCGTGATCTGACCTTTGTACTGCAAAGGACTGTACCTGTGACTGCTGACAGGTCGCAGGAGCGCAAGAAAAGGCTCTTCAATGTTGACATGGCAACCTTTCGGGTGCTTATGACTGACGCAGCATTCACAACGGATGCTCGCGTTCCGCTGGAGAAGCCTGCCTTCTTCTTTGGAGATCATATCGGCGATGGCGGCTATTTCATATATGACGGAGATTATAAATGGCTCCGCCAGATAGGGGATAGAAGATTCTTTCTTCCAGACAT
This sequence comes from Agave tequilana, assembly GCA_038442645.1. Classification (NCBI taxonomy): domain Eukaryota; kingdom Viridiplantae; phylum Streptophyta; class Magnoliopsida; order Asparagales; family Asparagaceae; genus Agave; species Agave tequilana. The sequence continues at coordinate 172,127 of JAVJIF010001756.1, read as the reverse complement.
GGAGAGGATGTACCCGCTGTCTTATCTTCAACACATGTCCGTCCCTCGGAAGATGAAATGGGAACTTCCCGATATGTCCCTGAGGTTACTCTCAGCGACCTAGGCTCCAAAAGGTATATCGTCATGATAGTCATGACAGGGATGTTCTCGGCCTGTTTCCCGGGCTGCTCAGGACTGAGTACCCAGTTGGAGAGACACCAAAACTTGGCACCACTTTCCTCAACGCATTCATGAAAGTGGATGGTGACTTTTCGGTTGAGTTCCGTTCGCCCGGGTGGGTCCATTCCACTGAGAAGTATTGGTGGGGATGGTGAGCTTCGTCTTTGCCGACCTTAGGGGCTTGTTGGAGCAAATGGAATTATACCAAGCCATCAGGGCTGTACAGTACGGTATCCCACCGAGTTCTCAGAACCTCTTTGGGATCCTAGAGCGTTACAATCCTCTGACGGGGACATTCTTCACCCCGGTCGGAGAGATGGGCCTTGCCCTGCACGAGTTGTACGAGGTCTCGGGGCTGGCAATGGGGGACTCTCCTTATGAGGAATACGTCCCAACCACTGAGGAGCTTCACCTTATGAAGAAAGGATCTCCTCAAGTGTATGATACTTATTGGGAGGTGTTATGTCACTTCCATATTTGCGGCCAGATAACCTCTTGGAGGGCGGGAGGAGTCAAGCAGCTGTCGTGGGCAAGCTACTTGTTCAATGGTGTCAACCAGAAAGACCGTCCGGTGACCGACTGGCTCCCAGCTCCGACAAGGAGATTGCCGACAGGATCAAAGATTCTGTAGACTCCTATACCACGGAGTCGAACGAGGATGTTTTCGAACCTGACATGGTTTTCGAAAGCTTCCATCATCAAGCCCGGATCCCTATCTCCGATCGAGCACTGTTGGCGGGCTTCTTAATGCTGTGGCTGAAGCGCTGTGTAGTACCCACGCTGCCACATGAAGTCATTGTTACCGACATGGTGTACCCGGCGGTGCTCCTGGCTTATGGTAGGCCCATAGCCCTTCTCTAGGGTTGAACTTCCCTATAACGTACCTGATGGCTTGGTACATTATGCATTGTCCCTCTCTGATGACGCCAGTGTCTTGGAGTGAGGGTTTTATCCCTTTCGTGCAACGGTTGGAGGGTTCGAACTAGTGTAATGCTTACGTGTATTACGTTCGCAAGTGCATTATGTCTGCTTCGAACTACCAGCTTAATCGCTGCTTCCCCGAGATTCCTGGTGTATCTTTCGGGGAATAATTTACGGACTCCGCAGGCCAAGATGATTTCATGAAGCTGTCCACGGGAGTCTTCTGGTGGTTGGTCAACATTCGGCCCAGGTATGTGCTTTTCCGACAAGGGACTTCATGCACGATCGAGCCGTATATGCCGAATCGCTTCGCCCGACAGTTCGGCTATGATCAACTCTATGTCGGCAACCCCAATGCTCGGCTCGCTTTCAGTGGGAATTTGTTCGAAGGTGCTCGGGCGTGGTACTATAGCGTGGCCGGAGGGACGGAAGCAACTTTCCGTCTGCCTATCAAAGAGCCAAAGGGCCGTATGAGCTTCAGCTTCTGTACCTGGTACTTCCAGGCCAACCAGACCCTAGATTTTGCTCTGGAGTATTTATGCATTGAGAGTATCAATGCAGCTTACGAAGCAAAATCGGGGTCCTCAAAACGCTCGCGAGGCGTTGAGCAGTATCTGAGGGCTCTGAAGGAGGTCAGAAGGAGGCCAAGGGAGGAGCCGCGAGCGGCAAAGGCTCGACAGGTGGTGAGTAAGCGTCCTCAAGGCTCTACTTCCACTGCTGAGCCTGCCCCAAAGAAAGTCCGGAGTGACTTGACGGCTGCAGTTTCTCTATCCGAGGACATCCCTTCTGGTGTTAGGGAACCTAGGGAAGAGGAAGCGGATAAGGATGATACCTCCTTAGTCCATGCCCGCAGGTTACGCCGCAGGGGCCTCAGGATTGCAGAGGAAGGGGAGCCTGCTGACAAACCCACCGCCGCTGACGAAGCCGAGCAGTTCGAAGTCGACATAATGAGCGGAGGTGATGATGAGATTCCGGGGGTCTCAGCTCAGCCCGGGTCTTCCTCAGCCCACGAGAGGAGAGATGAGGCACAGCAGCCAGAGGTCGACATAATGGGTGATGTTGAGATTCTCGGGGTCTCAACTCAGCCCGGGTCTTCCCTAGCTCACGAAAGGAGGGATGAGACACAGCAGCCTGGGTCTCCCAGTGTATTCATCTCCAGTTCTCGGACAGTTGACCCCAGCCCTACCACTGGGGTAATTGGTGGCAAAGCCCCGCTTGTCGAGGTCTCCCACGTCAAATCGTCGTCTTCCTTATCTGACACGGAAAGCGATTTTGAGGAAGAGGTCGACTTTGGCGACGAACCCGCTCCTCCTGATTCGAGCAAATTTTCACACATCTCGGAGGAGGAAATACATGGGTGCGAGCAGTTGACGGCGCCATCACCAGCGGCAGTTACTCCCGCTTAAGGTACTTTTTTTTTTTACCTTCTGACCTGATTTCCCTTTTCATTTTGAAGAGGAGGCTTTAACATTCTCCTTTTGTGCCGCAGGGTTGGCTGAGGATATCGAGGCTGCAACCTCCTCGCATATCGAGGAGATGGTGCAAGAGTTGATCCAGCCGGAAGGAGTTGAGACTCCAGTTGCCGAGATGCCTCAAGAGAAGGCAACTACTGAAATCGGGGAGACTTCCGCTCTGCAGGAAGAGGAGGCAACCACTGAAGTCAGGGAGACTTCCCCTCTGTAGGGTTCGCCCAAGAATTCGTCATCTCTGGACCTCCAACTTGGTAAGGAAGTATTGATGTCTCGAATGTTTCCTTTTTCACCATTGTGGCTAATGTTAAGGTAATTTGCAGAGAGAACTGAGGGGGCTCAGGTGGAGGGTCTGGCGGTCAGTGCCCCTCCGGAAGGCCACACAGATCAAGCCTCGGCCGAGGGTTCTGAGGAGGTCGAGCTTGCCGTTATTTCATCTGCCATGGAGGTTTCTATGGAGGTAGCACCCCCAGAAGCGCTAGTGGCTACTCTTGCTCCTGTCGTACTCGCGGTCAGCCCGACTCTTGCACTAGAAGAGCCGACCTACATCCCCCACCCTGTGATAGAAAGGGGATCGGGGAGCACCTCGGGTGATGATACCATGGAGTTTCTGACACGCCAGACGGTGCAGCAATTCTTCACCTCGATGCGATCGTGCATCGATTTCATCTTGTCTGGGGGTAGCTCCTTTAAATTCGCCCAGACGTATCTTGGGAACCTGGTTGAGAACATCAAGTTGGTCGGAGGTCCTTCACCAGCCAAAGCGTGTCTGCTGCTGGTGGAGCAGCTAGGACAACACCTGAGCGAGCTTCGATCGCTGGAGAATGCCGGCTCATTCCACGAAGCCCAGGAAACTCTGAATAGGCTCCTTGCTGCTCAAGAGCGGGAGCGAAGAGAGGTGGAGGAGAAGATAACCAATAACACCCGTCTTCTCGAAGGTTTCCAGGCTGATCATCAAAGGCTAGCAGTTGAGTCCAAGGAATCCGAGATGATCATACAGGCTGCAAAGCAGGCTATCCTTGACTCTCGGGCTGCTATAGCCAGGGCTGAGGCCGTGATTGTACTTAACGAACAGAGGCTTGCCACTTCTGAAAAGAAGCTGGCAGAGTTGGAGGCTGCAAAGGCGCAAGTTGAAGCAAACCTCTCTGTTCGTTCATCCGAGTTGGAATCCCTCCGATTACAAGCGCAGGGATTTTTATCTGAGGCGGATCTGTGGGCCCAAGCTCTCATGGAGGCTGAGAAGGCACGTCAACATGAGATGCATCGCCTTAGAGAGCAAATCCGTTCCTTGGCGAACCAGGATTTTTAGCCTTCTCTTTTTATTTTTTTGTAAAGAAAAGGACACTCTGTTTACTAAGAGTGTTTGTATACCATTTTTGATATAATAAAAGTTTTTTTTGAAGTTCTTGTTCCACCTCCATTGCCTTGCTGTAGATGAATTCAACTTCTTAATCACAGTCTTTGATTGATTGACTATGAATACTGAACTTAGGTAAGACTAAGTTCTTTAATGAAACGCGGCGTCGACTCATAGGAACTTAGGCAGAACTAAGTCTTCTTGATGAGACGCGACATTGATTCATAGAGAGACGCGGTCATCGGTTCATAGAAACTAAGTCCTTTTAATGAGACGCGTCATTAATTCAATAGGAACTAAGTCCTTTTGATGAGACGCGGCATCAATTCATAGAAAAAAGACGGGGTCATCCGTTCTAGGAACTTAGGCAGAACTAAGTCCTTTTGATGAAACGCGGTGTCAATTCATGGAGAGAAACGCGGCTCTGAGTAACGCGAACCTATCCTGCTAATGAAGACGCGGTTCAAGTGGACGCGAAGGACGCAGTTTTGAGCGTGACTCACTGGTCGCAGTCCTTAAGGATGCAGCGCTGGGTTTTTTGACTCGGTGGCAAAACCCATCATTACTCATGCAGACGCAGTTCCTCTGATGAAGACGCAGTTTGAGCGGACGCGAGGGACGCAGCCTTGCGTATTTTCCCACTCATCTCACAATGGACTATGTCTTTTGCTGAGCTAAGTGCTTTCCCTTATAATGGGCCTCGTTCGCCGAAGGGACGCAACTTTGAGTCACGCGGATAGTCCTCTGGAACGCAGGTGGACGCCATTCAATCTGAAAAAAAAGGGACGCGGGTTCCTGGGCGCGGCTTTCCCATCTGCGTCTTGGTGTAACTTCCCAGACGTTACATGCAGCCTGACATAAAGATTTTATGAGATCTTTGAACGTCAAGTCTTCACTGACGATTGGGAAACCGGGTCATCCGTTGTTTCCCGAAGCAGTTGTCCACGCGTCGGTTCTTCATTGTACTTGGGCGTTAATGCCCTTTAATGCAAAACTGGCGCTGGCGGTTGGAGACTAGCGTCTTCGACGTTTCCCGAAGTGACGCTCCACGCGTCGGTCTCCCATTGGGCTTTGACAGACGTGCGGTCATTAAGGCCGACGGTTCTGATTAATGAACCATTAATGATGGTTATCAGGGGCTGCCTATAAATGGGGCTCGCCCCTCTCTTTTAACAGTCCATACTTAGACTGTTTTGTTCTGAGAACCTCCGCCTTCTTCCGAGTTTCTAATAGGGGTTCTGTCTCCATGGATGAAGACGACTCCGTGGATGAAGATGACCCAGAGCTTTCATGCTTCTGTTTGGTCTCTTCAGGAGAAAGCGTCTCTTTGATCATCTTTCATGTCCACGTTCTGATGCAGAGAGTTCAACTCTTGATAGAGGCCTCTGCGGGTATGCCGTCCCAATTTGCCATGATATTTTTAGTCCAAATAAGTTTGCACTTTGGCATCTCTTAAAGAGATATCATCTGGACTTTCTTGCGAAGTCTTGGTTGGTGCATTCTTCTGGAATTTGCGCCATCGACTTGAACTTCTCTGGGCGCGAGTATAGAAGTCTTTGGCACTTGGCGCTGGCTTTGCTCATGAAGCTCGCGTTTTAAGGCCACTGACTTGGATGAATATCCATCTGGGCAGAAAGTTTCAGGACTGAATCTTTCAACTCCTGTTCATTCAACAGGGAGATGGCAATTTTCGGCGTCTGAGTCTTTTCGCGTCTTGCAGATGCAAAATTAGACTGCGTTTGAATCCTGTGTGTATCACAGTTTTAAAACCGCGTCTGTTTCTGTCACCGCGGAAGTTTCGACTCACTGCGCGGGTCATTCCCGCGTCTGCAGTTTTTGGTAATAGCTGCGTCTGTCACTTAGTTTTCTCTGTTGAAGTATACTAAGTTGCAGATTTTTCTGATTCCTTTGTTTATTCCTTGCAGGTAGGCTTGATCGTCCTTTTTTAGGTTCGCTGGGCCCCTGGAAGAATATTTCGGCCGGCGGACTTGTTCAATGTTCGTCCACAAGGGAAGACATCATGGTCCCCGTCGTCTACAAGGGAAGACATCATAATCCCTGACGGGGACTTAAACCTCGCCAAGGTCTCTTCAGATCCACTGCACCAGTCATGCCTGCTGGCATGGGATGGTCAGAGTGAGTATGGCGGCGAGGGGGTTACGGTGGATATAGTGGCGGATAGCATCCCCTTCCTCTCTCACCCCAGAAGTGACATCAAGGACACTCCATGTTTGTTGGATGGCCTTCTGGCGGAAGAGATGCTCATGAACGAAGGGTTGCATGGCTTTCTGCTGCCACTGGACCTCAAGATCACCATTGCTCTTGGTCAGCAAGGGCTCTTTCGATGTTTACGTCATGTACCATAATGCAATCAGCTCCAACCGTTGTCACCATATCCAATCCTGGTTTGGCGTCCTTCAAAATATCCTGTACTTGGACTGCAGCTTTGAGGAGTGAGTGCGACCTCTGAGAGAGAGAGGGACTTCTTTGTACTCCTTAATTGTAGCACTCAATCTTATTGTATAAGAGAGTGTTTTGTATCACTTTCATATGCCTGGATATAAATAAAAGTGACACTTTTCTTTTTGCTTCTTTCATTGTCTTGAACTTTTTGTCTTCAGTTAGACGCATAGAAGCAAAGATTCTTTGACTTTGTCAAGATTATGATGGTAATCTTAATAAGTCAAATTTTGTAGGGAAAGATCCTATTTCAGGAGCTTTCACAATACTGTCAGATGTGTAATATTAACTTGACAGGGATGAAGTAATTTTTGGTGGACCTGCCACTTTATAAAAGAAAGTGACAAGTGGAACTCGTACCCCCAGGGAAGGTAAACTCTTATCAGCGGTTTGGGATTAACTTGATTGAGCTCAGTTGGGGATTTGATGGAAACACTATTAATGGTGTAGTATTAACCTAACAATGTTTTTAGGTAGACTTGTTATTCTGTTGAAGAGAATAGCAAGTGAGACTAGACTCGTGGGGAATCTAGGAAAGTCTTTCCCGTTAGAGGTGTGATATTAACTTAACGGTTTGAAAGTAATCTTGTCAGAAGTGTGATGTTAACTTGACAAGGATGTGAGTCAGAGGTGTGATATTAACTTGACTCAGAAGTATTTCAGTTTTATTTGGGAAAACTGAAAGTGTCACTGTCATAGGTGTAATGTTTAACTTGACAGTGAGGGTAATGCTAGAGGTATAATGTTGAACTTGGCATTAGTCGTCTCGGCTTGGATAAGGAAGTCGATGAAAGGTCATGGCCATAGGTGTATTATTGAACCTAGCAATGACTTTGATGCTAGAGGTGTGGTGTTAACTTAGCATCATTCGTTTCAGCTTCAATACGGAAGTCTGAAGGAAAGTGACTGTCAGAAGTGTGATGTTAACTTGACAGAAGCTTGATGTACTGTTTATAGGTATGATGTTAACTTAAACAGTAGTTTTGTCAGAGGTGTGATGTTAACTTGACAAGAATTAGCTCGTGATAAGAGCAATTTGAGGTCCTGTCATTCTATTGATGAGAATTGACAAGTGGAATTTGAAGTGCCAGAGGTATAGTGTTAACTTGGCAAATTTGAAAGTTTGCTACTCCCTGTAGAGTTGACAAGCAAAGTTTGTACTCGATAAGGAGTATTAAAAATTTTCATTACCAGAGGTATAGTGTTAACTTGGAAATGATTGCATTTTGTAGACCTACCATTCTATGGGTGAGAATTGGTAAGGAATTTTGGAGGAAGGAGTGAACCAAGTCCACTTAGGATTTTTAGCAAACCCTCAGCTATCAACGGATTTGAGGTGCCTTTACCAACTACCGTTTGAGTTAGGCTAGCCATGCTATTCCCCTCAGCATGATGAGTTGTCGAAGATTTGTGTTGGGCTTAGAAGCCAATATTTTCCTCTACCCTTAGCCGTTGAAGGCGTCGGATGTTAATGAAGAAGCTTTTCTTGCTTTTATCAGAGGTGTACTTTTAACTTGATCAGCGGAGGAATACCACTAAGGGTAATATTTCTTCAGGAATCTGCCATTGATTGGCATCATTAGTGTATCGCCATTTGAGGTTATGAGGCGATATGATCCATTTAAGTAGACTGACTCTACTACAAATGGTCCTTCCCATTTGGGCTGAAATTTTCCTTTTGTCTTGTGCGTCATTACCATGGGTCTTCTGACGGCTAAGACAAGATCTCCTTTCTTGAAAGTTCGCATTTTAACTTTCTTGTTGAAGGCTCTGGTGATACGAGTTTGGTAAAGCTCGATTTGTTGTTGGGCCTGTAAACGCTTATCGTCTAAGGCTTCCAATTCTTGGAGTCGCTGTCGATGCTTCTCCTCTGTTGTCATCTCTGCTGTCAAGGCGACGCGTAGAGATGGAATTTGGATTTCCAGTGGAAGCACGGCTTCACACCCGTATACCAAAGAAAATGGCGTAGTTTAGTTGGGGTTCGCACAGTTGTGCGATAGGCCCATAAGCATTCACCTAGCTTATCGTCCCAGTCACGCTGACTTTTCGAGATGAATTTCTTGAGAAGCTTGCCAATGGTCTTGTTGAAAGCTTCTGCGAGGCCATTAGCAGCAGGATAGTATGCCGTTGAGGACACACTCTGGATTCTGAATTTAGCGCAGAATCTCTGAAAAGCCTGGCTGATGAACTGGGGTCCATTATCATGGACAATTCGCCGAGGTACACCGAAACGGTAAATAACGTGATGTTTCACGAACTTGATCACGTTAGATGATTTTACCTCCTTCAAAGGAATGGCTTCGGCCCACTTAGAGAAATAATCGGTTATTGCCAAAATGAACCGATGTCCTTTTGATGATGGTGGGCTGATAGGGCCAACCACATCCATCCCCCACATTTCAAATGGCCAAGTAGAGGTCGTAGAGTGGAGGTAGCCTGGTGCTTGATGGATGAAATCGCCATGTACTTGGCAGGCGTGACATCTCTTGGCATAGGTGACGGCATCGGCAATCATCTTGGGCCAATAGTAACCCAATCTTTGGAGTCGATATGCCAGTTTTGGGCCAGGTTGATGGGCTCCACACATACCGTCATGGGCTTCTTTCAATACCCTTTGGGCTTCTTTTTGTGAGAGGCATCGGAGCAAGATCCCGTCATGCGATCGACGATACAATGTTCGCGTAATCGCATTATAGTAAATTTTGGGGGCTTTCCTTTGAATGGCAGCCGCCTCTTTGGTGTCCTCCGGCAGGATGCCGTATAAGACATAATCAATGTAGGGGAATCGCCAGTCTCTAGGCTCTGGACCGGTCGATGATTCAAGCGCTTCTTTGCCTTGACGACCTCTCGTTGACTCCTGGTAGTCTTCGAGGGCGACTCTCGGGCAATATAGGTCGTGGCTGTAGACAAATACTTTCTCCATTGCTCCAGCTGGAAGAGCTAAGGAGGCAGCAAGGGATGCGAGTGCATCTGCATGCGCATTTTGCCTGCGCGGTACATGGTCGATGTAGAAGTTTGTGAACCTCTCGGCCATGCGGATAGTTGCGTTGTGATAGGGTACTAGGTTTTCATGTCTGACTTCGTACTCCCCGCGAACTTGGCTAACGATGAGTTTAGAGTCACCGTATGCCTCGAGATTTTTAACGCCAATCTCATCGGCGAATTGCATCCCAATCAAGAGAGCGTTGTACTCCGCCACATTGTTGGAGCGAGGTTCAGTTAGTGAGACAGCTCGGGGAATCACATAATTCTGTGGGAAGACGAGTACCACTCCTACCCTCGCTACTATGTGTCCTTTTGGACTTGTTCTCGATGCACCGTCGAAGAAAAGTTGCCATACTTGACTTTCGAACGATGTCTGAGTCAGGCAGACTTCGGCGACTTCATCTGGGAGATCCTCGTAGAGTTTGGCTGCCCTCGGATCTGGGTGCTCAGCTAGGAAATCCGCCACCGCTTGTCCTTTAATGACCTTTTGTGGTAAAAAGTGCATCTCATATTGGGATAGCAACATGGCCCATTTTGCCAGCCGGCCGTTCAATGATGAAGGCTTAGTCATAAGTAACCTCAAGGGGTTAACTTTTGATATGACGTTTATAGTTTGGCCTACCAGATAGTGTCGCATTTTCTGAATGGTGAACACTAATGCCAAACATTCCTTCTCGATCGGGTTATACCGATGTTCGGCTCTGATCATTGTTCTACTCAAATAGTAGATTGCTTGTTCTCGTCCTTGATCATCATTCTGAGCTAGTAGAGCTCCCAAAGAATGATCCATTGCCCGGACGTACACCAGGAAAGGCTTTCCGGATACCGGAGCTGCGAGGACTGGTGGTTGGGTGAGGTATTGCTTGATTTCCTCAAACGCTTGTTGGCAAGCGTTATCCCAAATGAACGAGACACCCTTCTTCATTAATTTAGCGAAGGGTTGGCATCTTCCGGAGAGGTTTGAGATAAACCTGCGGATATACGCCAATCGTCCTTGCAATCCCCTGAGCTCCTTGAGGCTTCTCGGGGGTTGCATCTCCTGGATAGCGCGGATCTTTTCCGGGTCCAAATGAATTCCGATGGAGGTTACAACAAATCCTAAGAATTTGCCACTGGCCACCCCCAGGAAGGACTTTGTGGGATTCATCTTCAATTGATGAGTCCGCATGATGTCGAAGACCATCTTCAGGTCAGCTATGTGATCACCTTTAGCGCGACTTTTTACCGCGATGTCATCAACATAACATTCCACTGTTTTGCGCATTTGCTGGTGGAAAATTGCATTCATAGCCCTTTGATATGTTGCCCCGGCATTCTTTAGTTCGAAGGGCATGACGGTATAACAATATACCCCTAGAGGTGTCCTGAAGGAGGTGTGCTTTTCGTCATCAGGATACATCTTGATTTGATTGTATCCTGAGAATCTGTCCATGAAGGACATTCGTTCGAATCCACAAGTATTGTCAATCATGACATCTGTGATTGGCAGTGGGAATTCGTCTTTGGGACAAGCCTCGTTTAGATCACGAAAGTCGATGCAGATCCGGATCTTTCCGTTCTTCTTGGCAACGGGGACGATGTTGGCTACCCAGTCGGGATGTTGTTCTTCCCTGATGAAGCCAGAATCAATAAGTTTTCTGACTTCTGATTGAATTGCCTCCATTATTTCTGGACGGAACCGTCGCTGTTGTTGTTTGACAGGCTTTACGTCCGAATTGATGTTGAGGCGGTGCATGGCCACTTGAGGATCCAGTCCGGGCATGTCCTCGTAATTCCAGGTGAAGACGTCTATATACTCTTGTACAAGAGATATTAGATCCTTCTTCTCCGAAGGTGACAGGCCGTCACTTATGAAGATAGGCTTGGGATTAGCCTCATCTCCTAGGTTGATCTGAACAACCTTGTCTTCTGTGGGTGGCTCGCGCTGTTCAAAGCGGGTGTCCCAAAGAGTATTTAAATGTTTGATCCAAGGATCTGTATCAGATTGGATCATTTCTTCATCTCCGTCTTCCAGGTGGCTTGTTGAAGCCATGTTCACTGAAAGTTCCTTGAAGATGTTGCCGACACTAACATCTGATTCCCATGATGATGTACCTGAAGAGTAATCGCGGCTTGACGATTCTCAGGAATCAGAGGCTGATGGGACTGGAGTTGATACATAGCCTAACCCCCAGCGCGTCCGATGATAATAATCGGGGGCCTTCCCTTTCGACACAAAGGATCGAAGTAACGTTCTCCTTCCTTTACCGAAGTTCAACCCAGGTTTGTTGGTTAGATCGTACCCCATGCATTTCATCATTTTGAGCACTTTTGGTTCATAATGACTGAACTGAGGGGATTCTTCCTCGCTTTCTGATTCTTCGCGGGGTGTTGGTTCCGACGAGATTCGCCCAAAAAGAATTGGTTTTTGGCCTTTCCGTCTTGCTGGAACCATAAATATAGATTCTTGCGCATTACCATTATCTTGGTATGTCTCGAAGGACGACTTCACTGGTACATGAAACGATGTCAAAGCATCCATTGCCGACCAGAGATCATCGTCTACTTTGGTGCTAGTGTCTGACGGTACTGAATCAGAAGCAAACACAAAAAAATACGCTAAATCTAATTCTTCATTAATGTACCAACCGCCTACATCATCGGTGGTATTATCAACATCGAGCTTATTAGTGCTCTTTACAAGTGGTTCCAACTCCCACATGCACTCTTCTTTTTCGGGCTCAGTATCAGCCTCATTACCAGAGTCTGGCTCCTCTGGTTGCAGGGTTTCATTTGTCTCCATAGGATCCTGATATAGGAGGGAGTCCGTGAAATAATTTTCGACCCCTTTAAACGGACACCTTTCGGCAATCAACATTTGAACCTTTCCACTCCCGTCAATGTATTTCATGACTTGGTGGAGAGTGGATGGAACGATGGAGTTGCGGTGAATCCATGGTCATCCCAACAGTAGGTTATAGGAAGTGTCAGCATCGATGACGTAGCATGTCACTTCCGACTTGAGGCTTCCAATCTGGCACTTGAGCTTGACCTTCCCCATCGGACGGGTGCCATTGGCATTAAACCCGTAAATGGTCATCTGGGTAGGGCTCAGACGATGGGTAGGAATACCCAGATGTTGCATGACCCGGCGAGGCATGATGCTCAATGCGGACCCTGGATCTACCTGGATGTGATTCACCTCAGATGATCCAATATACCCTGTGAAGTACAGGGGTCGATCATGCTTCCCTTTGACCTGCATATCATCTGCCGTGAAGGTGATGCAGGGAGCATTTGGGGAGGTGTGGAGGCAGTTCTCTACATCTTCCTCCTTTGGTACATGGGTCATGAAGACCTCGGCATTTGCCAGAGCTTCTTGTAGAGCTTCTCTGGTCGACTTTGATAGCCTAAGAAGCTCATACAAGGTAATGCGTGCCGGGATGTTGGCTAGTTGAGCCAGGACATCAAAGCGGTAAGGTGTTGTGGATCCTTCCGCTACACCTTTCGAAAGAACTCGAGAAAATCGAGTTTCTTTCTGTTTCTCCATAGGTTGTTTTGTGGAAGGCTTGGTTAGCTCTGGAGTTGGTTGCGGAGGGATTGTCGCCGTTTCACCATATTGTTTCAAGTATGGCTGTCCTGAACGTGTTTCCGCCACCAGCCGACCGGGTTCTGTGGTCAGAACTATTGTCTCCTCCTCCGAGTCGGTTAACGAGGGGACATCAGTTTCCGCTTCTCGAGAAGATGCGCACACCACATTGCAGAATGACGCATTTGCCTTGCCTTTGGACTTCCTGTTGGTTACAGTAGTCCATTGCTATTCATTGACAAGGTCAGGGTGGACCCACATGATTTCTCCTCGAGGTATGGGAACAGGTACCAAGCCTTTCTCCTGCTGCTGGTGAGGGTCTGTGTTGACCACTCTTAGTTCTCCTTTTGGAACAGGGATTACCCCCGACGGTGTCAGGGGTTGTCTTCCGAACTGGAGAACCGACGTCATGTTAGCCGTTACCTTCTTCTACTCTGGTCGGAGCTTTAACACCTCCGCGTCAATCAAGGCCTGAAGGATGTCCTTGAAGACGTAACAGCTTTTGGTGGGTTGTCGCAGCATCCTGTGATACAAGCAGTAGGTGGGATTGTCGGTTTTACTGACTTCCTCAGGGCGCCTGGCTTCAGGGAGCTTCAGTCTATTGCTCTTGTTGAGTAGCTTAAAGAGCGAATCGACATGTTCATCCTTGAAGGAATATTGCTTGTTGGCGCGTGGTTGGCTTGAAGAGCCACTCGCCTTGCCTGGTTGAGGTTTGGCGGGAGATTTGGCCTCCGTTGCCAAATTATCCTTCCGTTTTGTCTGGAGGGATGTGTCTGGCGCACGCCTAGTTGACCTCTCTGGCCTGGGCTTACCTTCTTCCGCTCTGACGCGGGCGACAATCTCCTCAACCTGTTCACCTTGTTGGACCAATTGTTTCCAGGTGCGGCTTTCAGCAACTCCTATTTGAGCAAGGAGCGAGGTTTGGAGATTGTGGCGGCATGTTTCCACCAGGGTGACCTGGGTCATACCGCTCGGACACCGGAGTGCCACATCCGAAACCTTTCTACGAAAGATTTGACGGACTCCCCCTTTCACTGTTTAGTAGCCAAAAGGGTGGGCATTGTGACTTTCGAGTCATCTTCGAAGAAGCGTGTTAAAAAGAGCTTCTCCAAATCACCCCAGTTCTTGATGGAGCCTTCTGGGAGCTTCATGAACCATTCAAAGGCAAGTCCTTTTAGGGTGCCAATGAATAAACGCGCCAGGATAGCATCGTTATCTACTACATTCCCAGTTTGGGATTTAAAATAGTAGATATGTTGATTGGGTGACCCTTTCCCATCGAAGGCTTGTAGGGTTGGAGCCTTGAATTTGGACGGGTATGGAACCAGGTCCCATTCAGCAGGATAGGGCCGGACTACTCCTGCTTCTTGGAGGTCTTTGCGACTGGCAAGGGCCTCGAGTCGTTGCTCCAGTTGACTCATTCTTTTGGCATGAGCCTTTCCCTGATCTCGGTCGCCTTTTCCTTGTGACGAGGATTTAGACGAGCTAGAAGTGGGTTGCCGCTTCTCCTCAGAAGGTTCAGAAGACGAGCTTTCTCCCTCTTTTCGTTTGCCCTTCGACTTTTTAGAGGGAGATTTCCTCCTGTCTTCGAGCAATTGTGCAAGCATCTGCTTGAGGGAGTCGATAGATTCCTGCTGAGAAAGAATCATATCCATTTGTGCCTTCTGGATCTGGGCTTGATGTTCCAAATGTCTAGCCGTCTCCTCAGGAGTGCCTACCATGTAGGCGGAAGCCTCCTTCTCAACGGAAGAGTTTGAAGCCCGCGATTCCGCTACGGCGGAGTGAGAATCATTCACTTTAATGCCATGGGCTAAGGCATTATAGTCAATTGGGGGAATGGCCCCAGTCCGGGTGCGAGTGTGTTGATACACCCCTTCCGGTTCAGAGTCAGACTCATCCGAGCTGACTGCAGGTTGCTTTCCCTTGCTCCTGCTCGTCATATTCGCAGTGAGCTCTGGGTACTCAACGTCAGAGAAGGTTCTCCTACTGTGGGAGCGCCTTCTTTTAGCTGACGGGGGAATCAGGGTCAGCTGTCTAACTAAAAACTGCTGGTGCACACCTGAACCACAACGGCACTCAGAGAGCATAGAGATGAGCCGTTGGCAGCAACATGATGAAGTGACCTGATTGGCACTTCTTTTCTTCGTTAAGTAATCCCTCAGATCCGTGGGAGGGGGATCGAAGAGATTAGCCTCGCAACGTCGAAGACGGGAGGCATCCATGTGCTGTATAGCCTGGACGCAGGCTTCAGGGACGCGGTTCTCGCGTCGCAGCTGTACAACGCGCGTCTGGCGTCTCTTTTGAGATGAGACGCGATTCTCGCGTTGCTGCTTGGTGCGTCGAGGCAGAGACACTTGAGAGAGAATGGGCTGCTGGGCCCCACGCCTATGGGCGCGTGCCTCTTGTACTTGACGAGGCGCAGAGGCTTCACCTTGGCGTTTGGTGAGTTGGTCTTCAGAGGACCTAACTTGAGGAATCTCGCGTTTGGGCCGCCAAACGCGGATTTCACGTACGGGACGTGGCGCGGGCAAGGCGCCAGATTGTACGTTGCATCCAGCCTCAGTTGGACAACCAGAGGTTCCAACTTGTAGCTGACGCGCACGCCTTCTTTGTCGACGCTCAACGTTTCGGTTGCGTGGTAGAGGTGGAGAGAGACCAACGATGACCTGATGCTGGACACCAGAGATTTTGACCACGCGGGTCTCCTGAGAGACGCTGACGCGGGTGTTTCGAGCGGCGCGGTTGGTCGCAATAAAGGTTGTGCCTGAGATCACGCGGGCCTTCTGAGAGGCGTTGGCGCGTGTGTCTTGCTTTGCACAGTTGGCAGCAGCAGCACCCGAGAGAGCCTCAGATCGGGCTTCGGGGCGATTCCCCGTCGACACCCTGCGGCAGACGCGGGTCCTTGGGCTCTTGGAGCCGGAAGAGAGAAACTCTTCGTACTTTGCCTGGTCGAACTCGACAACGAGCGATTCGACCATCTTCCCCTTACGAAGGACGTCATCTTGCGCCACGATTTGCTCATCAGTGACAAATGTAGTCCCCAGCGGAGTCGCCATCTCTTGTACGCGCCGGAAAAAAAGAAAGAGATTCGCCGTAAAATTTCCTTGAATCAAATGAAAAATTACAACAAAACTGTTTTTTCAGTTACAAGGGAGGGAGGATGTTGAATCTTGAATCCTCCCTTTGTTTAAGGCTGGGTTCTTCAAGTGGCGGTGGAGAGTGAATCTTGTTCTCCGTTGACCGGGTGACCGTCAAGACCTTCGGGGATCTTCTCTTTGGCTGGTAGAAGGAGTAGTACAGCTCTGTCTACCAAAACTCTCAAAGAGAAGGTAGGCGAAGAGCAACTTGTACGCGGCAAGCTTGCAGAAGAGTTGATCTCTCTCCTATCTCTGTCTGTCTCTTTGGATGTCTATCTCCTTGTTCGTGTCTCGATGCCTCCCCTTCACAGCGACGGGGCTATTTATAGAAGCTTCAGGGGTGAACGTGCCCCCTGAAAATGCTCCACAACGAGGGGCTAACTTCCTCGCTACATGGGCGGTGATGGGCCCCATAACCAGGGTGGTTATAATCGAGGCGCGGGTGTTGAGCCCACGCGCCTTGATACTGAGACGCGGGCTTTGGGTCCTCGCGTTTTGATGTTGAGATGCGGGCTTTAGACCCTCGCGCCTTGGTGTTGAGACGCGGGCTTTGGACCCTCGCGCCTTGAAGTTAAGACGCGGGCTTTGGACCCTACGCGCCTTGATACTGAGACGCGGGCGTCTAGAACTCAAAACTCTGCTTTTTTAATGGCTTGTCTTTCAGTGATTTTTAGACAGCCTACAGCAGCAACTGGTCGACCGGGCGGTCGACCGTCCCAGATACAGAGAGCAACGCTCTCTGTCCGGTCGACCACTCGGTCGACCGGGGGCAACCCGAGAGCAAACTGCTCTCAGTCGGTCGACCGTGTGGTCGACCGGCTCATGGGGCAGCCAGCGTGCATGTATCCGTGCACGTCGGTCGACAGCTTTAGTCGACCGGCTACATGGTACGGTCGACCGTCCTGTCGACCGACCTAGCCTGGTAACTACAGTTCCGGGCCAGAAAAACAAGGTATTTATTATCCAATAAATTTTCATAAAATCTCTAAAATTACACAAAAATAGTTTTATCATTTTATATTGAAATATAAACTTGTGTTAAAAATTTCATCACAAAATTTCAAATATTTTGAAACATTTTTGTGTCTTATAATTTTTACCAAAATCCAAAAACTGTATTTTCTAAAACTTGGATTTTTGAATAGAAAATACATTTTGTCCAAAACTCATCAAAATACAAAAACATGATATTAAACAACATTTAGGCATGATGTATATGGATAGAAATCCAATATATATGAATCATATATATATATCCATGTTTTTGTCATTAATTCAAAACTATGTTTTGTTAAAAATACAAAACCTAAAGCACATGAATAGGTATATCAAACTAAGTTTGTCTAAGTAGTTGAAGCATGCATGTATATAGAACAAATCCAATATACATTAAACCATGTAAACTTGTTTTGAATCTATCTATTCATGAAAACCAAGATCGGTTAAACCAAAAACCGAAAACCAATATTTAAAACATGAAACGTGTGTGTTGTGAACTTGAGCATATCATACTATTCTAATCTTTACAATTGGATCTAAACACAAAAGTAAACTAGGTACCGATGTCTTCTTGTAGAGCACAATCTCCAAGCCGACTCGACCCAAACCGTGATTCACCGAGCTTGACTCCAATGAGTGCTATATATGATCTTTGACGCTCGGGCTCTTGAATCACCATGTGAAAGCTTCCAAAACATCTTGTTGAAGCTAATCACCAACTAATATCTTGATTAAAGATCTGAAACTAAATATCACAAGATTATTAGTACACATAACTACATGAGTTAATCATCATCAAAACTAGAGTAGAAGGCCTTTGGGCCAACAAGGGAATACCTATTTTTGCACGAGAGTTTTATCGGGACTCTACATCTTCCAGCTCCTATAAATACCCCTGCAGAGCAACCGAGTGGGGGCATCCAGAGACGAAAAATTAGGGTTTCTTTAGTTTTTCTCTTTTTAAATTCTGTAATCTTCATTTCGCTTTTGGCATATTGTGGAGAAGGAGCATTATATTTGGACGAGATTTCAAATAAAGGTTACCTTTTTTGCCATTTAAATTCTTGTCATTTAATTTCATTTTACTCTGTGATCTTTCTATTTGTTTTGTTCTTCTTTCTTTTACAATTCTTAACATTAAACAATATAAAAAAATTTAAAATATAAAAAAAAAGAAGAAGAAGATGATTAACTAATTCTAAAGTGTGGTTTGCTGATCTCATAAACAACCCTAGAGCAGTTTAGGAATTGAATGGATTGATAATAATTTTTAGAAACCCTACGTTTAAGATAGATTGCTTGAAGATTAAATTAATGATTAGTTTTTCTAATCTAGGTCACAGCTCTAAACAATTCTTCACAACTTCATGCTTAAGTACTTTGATAGCATAACCTTAAGGTAACACTTTTCTTATGTTGTACTTAGAAGTTAGGATGAATATTTATTGAATTTTTAGTAGTACAAACTAGTTAGATTCTAAGATTATTTTTTCTTGCTTGAATCTTTTCTGATAAACCTAGGATAGATTTTATGTATTTCAAGATGACATTCAATATTCAATACTTGCACTATGGGTTGTGGTAGAAGATCAGTAAAACTACATATCTCCAATCATATATTTCAAATCTAATCTCTCTTTTATTTTGTTCTAAGGATACAGAGAAGTCGTCCGAAAAGCTTGCATCGCATCCTTCCCTGTGGATCGCCCGCTTTGGCCCTTGCTGCGGCGGATAGAATTGAGACTGAGAATTCATAACTTTAACTTTTTTGCAATCTCAGTTTTCAATCAAAATTTTGGCGCTGTTGCCGGGGAAGGAATGGCACGATTTTCTCAAAACTAATTCTTTTATTCTTTCTGTTTGCAAGTTCGGAGAACAGGAAAACTCATAACAGCAAAGGACATATAGCAACTCAGTGCCTCTGCCCTCGAAGGCAGAGCAGCAGAGCCTACTACAGAGCTGCGCAAACGCGGAAATAGCCGCGTTTCCGCGACTTGAGTAGTTAACTACTCACTCTGTTTTCTGCAGGTTGCTGAAAATTGCAAATTTGGTTTACTTCTTTGATATATTTTCTCTGTGATCACCTTGCATACTACTAATTAATTAACAGTAACTTATTTGTTGAAAAATAAAAAAAATTAGACTCTTGCATCGTAGGCACGTGTCTATTTAATTTTTTTAATTTTGTTGAAGAGTGCTGGCGGCAAGGTACGTTTGCATTGCATATAGATTAGGAAACACTCTTGGCTGATTTACTGCTTTTTGAGTGATTACTTATCTATTGGTTTACACGTACACAAAAAAATTCTAAGGGCAAAACCCATTAACAAGATAAGGTGGGGATTTCATCACCGTTCCTTGGCCCAAAAATCATCTCCATCACACTCACAACCCTAACCTTAAAGTAAAAATTGACTAGACGTTGGCCCTAGGTTAACTCGGACTCACTAGGAGATTGGCCAAAGGAGGAAGTTGTTCGAAATTAACTCTTGCCAAATCGGTGTCTAGGAAGGGGATTAAGGGCCGAAAGCCCGAAGATCGGTGGATATTTAATTAAGGAATGTCTTTGACGGAAACCTCCCACCGGTCTTGCCACCTACCTGGTCGATTAACTTGTGGTTAAGGTTGGCAATATACCTCCTAAGGACAGTCTAAAGTTAGGAGTCGTCTAGGTCAAGGCTTACCCTAGATTAGGATTTTTGATTTTTTTCTTTTTCATTGATTTATTGGGTGAACTTGTTTGCTAATTGTGCGTGTCCGCTTGGTCGAGAGACCCACTTACATCTAGACTAACTAGAACTAGTTCACCACCCGAGCAAAAGCCCGACTCATACATGGCACAACCACCGTCGCTACAAGATAGGTTCTATCCTATTAGGACCTCTCTTCCTTCTTGCATCCAGTTATCCGATGAAGGTGTTGACCAATTTGAGCTCAAGCCACAATACATCAACACTCTTCCCAAATTTCATGGACTTGAATCCGAGGATGCGTACTTCTTCATAAGGGAATTTGAAGACGTATGTCTCATGATGAAGATACCCAAGTTAGGAGAAGATGCCATCAAACTATAGTTTGTCCCATTTGCTTTGAAAGACTTAGTAAAGAAATGGCTCTACAGTCTAGAGGCCGGTTCAATATCTTTGTGGGATAATTTCGTTAAGGCCTTCTTAAAAAAGTTTTATCCTGTCCACAAGACTGCACTAATTAGGAAGAGCATCTTACAGTTTAATCAAATAGCCAATGAACCTTTTTGGAAATATTTCGAACGTTTTAAGGACCTCATTGCCCAATGCCCTCACCATGGGATAGAAAAATGGCGACTTTGCCAAGTTCTATATGATGGATTAGAATATCAAACTAAAACACTATTAGAATCCATGTGCCAAGGAGGATTTTTGAAAAAGAACAAAAATGAAGGATGGTTATTATATGAAGAATTAGCTGATAATACCATCCAATGGGAACCAACTTCGGAAAAATTTAGGACTAATGACCCTACTTCTTCTAAAGGAGGTATCCATTCTATTGAGGCCAACATAGCTACCGATGCTAAGTTAGCTGCTGTGATGCGAAGACGAGAGGCTCTTGAAACTAAAGAACCAGTCTCTGTGAACCAAGTCAGCCCAACACCTTCGGCGGGCTGTACTTATTGTCAAGACATGAACCATGTGTTCGAGGAATGTTCCGTCTTTATCGTGCGTCAATCCTTGCCCGAACATATGAGTGCAACCTTCACAAGGCCCGCCAACAATCCATATTCGCCCACCTACAATCCAGGTTGGAGAAATCATCCCAATTTTTCATAGGGCCCAAGCAACAATGATTAAACTAGGCCCAAATTCTCCAACAATTTCCAAAATCTGCGCGCTATCAACAAAATTTCCCTAGTTAAAATCCTCCACACTCTTTCCAATATTCACAAATGGAAACAAGGCTCTCCAACATGGAAAGAAAGGTGGATATTCTAGTTAAAAGGCACGACACGCTGGCTCAAGTCTTGACTAGGATAGAGATCCAACTGAATCAACAAGAAAGACAAAGGGGACTCTACCAAGTCAACCATTACCAAACCCTAGGAATCCTAGGCAGGCCAATGAGGCTCAAGACCAAAACCAGTGTAACTTGGTTCATACACTAAGATCGGGGAAACAAGTTGATAATCATGTATCCATGCCACCGGGCCCATCCCAGTTATCCATTCCATCTAGTTCCACTCCATCTCCACAAAGCTCCAATGAAACTGAATTTGAGAAGTCAGCAGGACAGATGCACCAGCCTATAGCCCCATTTTCGAATATGCTTAGGAGTAATAATAATGCACATATGGAGAAATTACTCGAGGTATTCAATCAGGTTAGACTCATTATACCACTTCTTGATACAATCCAACAAGTCCCTAGTTATGCCAAATTCCTTAAGGACATGTGTACTAAGAAAAGAAAGACTAATGTGCCTAAGAAGGCTTTTTTAGCCACTAACATTAGTGAGCTATTGTCCAACCAGATCCTAGTCAAGTACAAGGACCCTGGTTGCCCTACCATTTCTTGCACAATAGGTCGAGCTGAAATTAATCGAGCACTCCTCGATTTAGGAGCTAGCATTAATTTGCTGCCTTTCTCCGTATATCAACAACTTGGATTAGGAGAACTCAACCCAACCCAAATTACAATCCAGTTGGCTGATCGCTCAATCAAAG
This sequence comes from Agave tequilana, assembly GCA_038442645.1. Lineage (NCBI taxonomy): Eukaryota > Viridiplantae > Streptophyta > Magnoliopsida > Asparagales > Asparagaceae > Agave > Agave tequilana. The sequence goes on along the minus strand of JAVJIF010001756.1, from coordinate 150,373 downwards.
TTCCTAAGGGAGAGATCAATGATGTTCTCATATGGGTGGGAGAATTCATTTACCCAGTCGATTTTATTGTTTTAGAGACACAACCTGTGTCTAATCCTAGGTCCCAAACTCCCGTCATCTTAGGACGCCCGTTCCTAGCAAACGCGAATGCAATCGTAAATTATAGAAACGGATCCATGAGATTGACTTTTGGGATATGACCATGGAAGTCAATGTTTTCAACTTAGGTAAGCATCCCTACGACATGACCGACCAACCCTTTGAGGTTAACTTCATTGAAAACATGACGAGTGAGCACAATGAGGAGATCACACTAGAGTCAAAGAAAGAGGAAGAGTTAGAATCAAGTGATCTCAACCTTGATGAGATTGAATGGGCAGCAAATCCAAGTTCTATAGTGAGGGAAAACTCGAGCTTAGCACCTCCACCCATCGAGCCAACTCCTTCGTTGGAGTTAAAAACCTTGCCTAAACATCTTAAGTATGCCTACCTTGGTGAACAAGAGACGTTACCAGTCATAGTTGCCTCCAATTTGACTAATAGGCAAGAAGAAGACCTTTTGGCAACCCTTAGGAGACATAGGGAAGCCATTGGTTGGACCATGGCAGATATCAAGGGACTGAGCCATACGATAGTCCAGCATCGAATCCATCTAGAGGAAGGGGTTAAACCGAAGAGGGATCCACAGCATAGGCTAAACCCGCTCATGCAAGAGGTTGTACAAGCTGAAATAGTAAAACTGTTAGATAATGGGATCATTTATCCCATTTCCGATAGCGAATGGGTTAGCCTAATGCATGTGGTCCCTAAGAAGTCCAGCTTTACTGTGGTAGAAAACGACAAGCATGAGTTAGTGCAAACACGATTGCCTACCAAAGTTCGAGTATGCATAGACTATCGCAAGTTGAACGCCGCCACTAGGAAAGATCATTTTCCCTCCCATTTATCGACCAAATGCTGGAACGATTAGCCGGTCATGAGTATTACTGTTCCTTGGACAGTTACCCAGGGTATAACCAAATCCCAATAGCCCCAGAGGACCAAGAAAAGACAACGTTCACGTGCCCATTTGGGACATTTGCCTATCGTCGAATGCCTTTCAGCCTATGTAATGCCCCCGCCACATTCCAACGTTGTATGCTAAGCCTTTTTTCTGATATGGTCGAGCTCTTCTTTAGAGATTTTCATGGATGACTTCTCCGTCTATGGAAATTCATTTGACCAATGTCTCCATTACTTGGAGCTAGTACTGAATAGATGCACCGAAAAGAACTTGACCCTCAATTGGGAAAAGTACCACTTCATGGTGTAGCATGGGATTGTCCTAGGTCATGAGATATCTAGGGAAGGGATCAAAGTAGACAAGGCTAAGGTGGAGATCATAGCCAAACTTCCAATTTCACGATGCGTGAAGGACATTCGTTCTTTCTTAGGACACGCCGGGTTTTACCGTAGGTTCATTAAGGATTTTAGCAAAATTGCTAGACCCCTTACAAACCTCCTAGCTAAAGACGTGCCCTTCATCTTTGACGATATGTGTAATAGCGCGTAGGAGAAGTTGAAATTGGAACCCATCTTTGCACCTATCATCTCACCTCCGGACTGGTCCAACCCTTTTGAGATTATATGCGATGCCTCCGATTTTGCGATAGGCGCTGTCTTAGGACAGCGCAAGGATAACAAGCAACACGTGATCTATTATTCGAGTAGGACACTCAATGACGCCCAAATGAATTATACTACAACTGAGAAGGAATTCTTGGCAATAGTGTTCGCTTTGGAGAAATTCCACCCATACCTACTTGGGACCAAGACCACGATTTTCATCGACCATTCTGCACTTCGATACCTAATGCTAAAAAAAGATGCGAAGGCCCGACTCATTCGTTGGATCCTCCTCCTTTAAGAATTTGATCTCAAAATTCGAGATAAAAAAGGTGTTAAAAATGTTATCGCAGACCATCTCTCTCGTGTGCCAAACGCACCTTCCGACGAACTGTCCATCAATGACAATTTTCCCGATGAATAACTTCTAGCCATCTCTAAGGAATCATGGTTTGCCGACATAGTAAATTACTTAGTCACAAACCAAACACCACCTAATTGGTCAAAACAGGATAGATATCGATTCTTGTCTCAAGTTCGGTATTACATATGGGAAGATCCATACCTTTTCAAATATTGTAGCGACCAAATTATTAGGAGATGTGTCCCCGATGAGGAAACTAGAAGCATTCTAGCCTTTTGTCATGAATTTGCTTGCGGTGGACACTTTGGTCCCCGTAAAACTGCTGAAAAGATCCTACAAAGTGGCTTTTATTGGCCAACTTTGTTTAAAGACGCATTCGAATTTTGCAAAACGTGCACAAGATGTCAAATGATAGGAAGGATTTCTAAATGAAATATGATGCCCCTAAATCCAATTCTAGAAGTAGAACTTTTTGATGTTTGGGGCATTAATTTTATGGGACCCTTCTCTAACTCGTTTGGGCACCAATACATCTTGTTGGCCGTAGATTACGTATCGAAATGTGTTGAAGCCGTCCCTTGCAAGACAAATGACAACAAAGTTGTTGTCAAATTCTTGAAAGAAAACATCTTCTCGCGCTTTGGAACCCTTCGTGCCATAATTAATGACAATGGTACACATTTTTGCAATAGAACTTTTGAAGCTCTTATGCGAAAATATGCCATAACTCACAAGTTATCTACGCCATACCATCCTCAAACCAGTGGATAGGTAGAAGTTTTAATAGGCAAGTCAAGCTTATCTTGGAGAAAACTATGAATAAGAATAGGAAGGACTGGTCCACCAAATTGGTGGATGCCCTATGGGCATATAGGACTGTCTTTAAGACGATTCTAGGAATGTCTCCCTACAAACTAGTCTTTGGAAAGGTTTGCCACCTTCCTGTTGAGTTAGAGCACTGGGCCTTATAGGCAATTAAGCAGCTGAATTTCGATCTAGATAAGGCCGGTGATCTTCGAAAATTGCAAATTTCTGAACTGGAAGAATTGAGGAATGAGGCATATGACAATGCGAAAATTGCGAAGGATAGGGTTAAGTTTTTTCACAATAAGTTCATCACGAGAAAAACTTTTGTCCAAGGATAAAAAGTGTTACTCTATAACTCTAGACTTCATCTCTTTCCCGGTAAGTTAAAATCAAGATGGACAGGGCCCTTCATTGTTAAGACTGTGTTTCCACACGGAGCCATAGAGATCTACGACCCAAAAAATGGCAGTGCATTCAAGGTAAATGGTCAACGTCTTAAAATCTTTTTGGAATCAGTTCCGGAAGTAAAAGCAGTCATGGGTCTTTTTGACCCAATGTATTGGTAACTCTATCTCTCTGCCAATTCATGCATTCATGCATTTCATTCATACATTAGGGACAATGCATGAGACAAGTGTGGGGGAAGGATAAAATGTAAAAAAAAAAAATTAAAAATAAAAAATTAAAATATATATATATATATATATATAAAATTTTAATTCTTTTTGTCTTTATTTGTTCTAACATAACAAAAAATATATATATATATTAAAAAAAAATTTATAAAAAGGACAATATTTTGACTTATCTTTAGAAAGAAATCTAAGTTAGTCTTAAGAATTAGGAAAATCATGATTAGGATTTCTAAAAACTTGGTCAAAATAAATAAATTGTTGAATTTTTAGGTATAGGAGGAGAAATTGAATAAGTAATTAGTCTTGATTTTTACCTTAATGAAATGTGCATACCTAATGCATCTCTAGGGTTCTAAGACAAAGACTCGTGTGCCTCGTTAAAAAAAATAATAATAAAAAAAACAAAGAAATTCACTAATTAAGCTGGATACATGTGCCTTAAGAAGTATAAGTATTCACGCCTAAAGGTGATTTTATAAAATAAAGTCCTTGGTTTTATGGCCTAGTTCACTCGAATTTAAGTCCGTAGAGTGTTTTCTTACCCGGTGCCCTAAAACCAACCAGTTTAGGAGTCACCGACTTTAAGTTCGCTACATGGGTGGATTAGAAAGCCTAAGAAAACTAAGAAATATTATATATATATTAACACATCTAATAGTCAATTAGTTAGGTATGAGGGCCTCAAGAAGCCTTGATACTTACACGAAAGAAAATTAGATGAGTTATACATATTAAAAAAGAGAAAAAAAAGAAAAAAAATAATATAATCATAATAATAAAGAGGCATGAGAGTCCAAGTTAAGGAATTCCTAGTAAAGATTCACAAGGATGCATATGACTTTTGGTAACGAAAAAGACTATACAAAAATTCAATTTTGATCCTTACCTAAAATGGATAACAATTTATTATATAAAGACTAAGTTTAAGAATGAATAAAAATGATAACCCTAAAACTTATAGATTACTTAGTCTCTTCAAATATATTTCAAATATTTTCCTTTTTATGGATTTTGTGGGTGTAATCCGCTGAAAATCCTCACGAGACAACACTCGTCCTCTAGGGTAACCTAGAGGTTTAACGGCTTGTTGCACATGCTAAGTGTAACCGTGATTCCTACGAAAGTGAGTTAGCTAGATTAGTTTTTCTTTTTCTTTTGATTTTTACTCGAGGACGAGCAAAAGATAAGTGTGGGGGTGTGATAGGTAGTAAAAATTGCATATTTTTCACTACATTTACTATCATATTTCCTATTTATTCTTTTAATTATGCACTATTACTAAAATTTTGTTATTTAATGTGTGCAGGCCTTGAGTATTTATTTAAATAAAGATTAAAAGCCTAAATGAAGCCTAAAAGTCCATGTCCAAGCCCAAGTGCAAAATTGCAATTACCAAATGCAAAAGTTACAATTACAAAGTGCAAAAGTTGCAATTACTAAAAGAAGAGGGAAGGGATAGACTTCTATTCAACCCTAAATGCTTGCAGGATGAGGATAAAGATAAAAGAAGGAGAGTGCAAAGATAAAATTCGTTTTGAAGAGATTTAGATTTAGGGTAACTTGCTTCCCAAGTTATCCTGAATTTTCAAAATAAAGAGTCGAGATGCCATATCTAAACGGATGCACCCAGATGGACGGACCAGAGGAGGCCACGCGCGAAAGCGCATGGCTAGGTACAAGGCTATGGCCACGGAAACGCGGCCAAAGCCGCGTTTCCGCGGCCAGATTGATGAGAGGGAATACCTGTTTTTACACGAGAGTTTTATCGGGACTCTACATCTTCCAGCTCCTATAAATACCCCTGTAGAGCAACCGAGAGGGGGCATCCAGAGACGGGAAATTAGGGTTTCTTTAGTTTTTCTCTTTTTAAATTTCTGTAATCTTCATTTCGCTTTTGGCATATTGTGGAGAAGAAGGAGCATTGTATTTGGACGAGATTTCAAACAAAAGTTACCTTTTTTTGCCTTTTAAATTCTTGTCATTTAATTTTGTTTTACTCTGTGATCTTTCTATTTGTTTTGTTCTTCTTTCTTTCACAATTCTTAACATTAAACAATATAAAAAATTGAAAATATAAAAAAAAAAAGAAGAAGATGATTAACTAATTCTAAAGTGTGTTTTGCTGATCTCTTAAACAACCCTAGAGCAGTTTAGGAATTGAATGGATTGATAATAATTTTTAGAAACCCTAGGTTTAAGACAGATTGCTTGAAGATTAAATTGATGATTAGTTTTTCTAATCTAAGTTACAACTCTATGCAATTCTTCACAACTTCATACTTAAGTACTTTGACAGCATAACCTTAAGGTAACACTTTTCTTATGCTGTACTTAGAAGTTAGGATGAATATTTGTTGAATTTTTAGTAGTACAAACTAGTTAGATTCTAAGATTATTTTTTCTTGCTTGAATCTTTTCTAATAAACCTAGGATATATTTTCTGTATTTCAAGATGACATTCAATATTCAATACTTGCACTATGGGTTGTGGTAGAAGATCAGTAAAACTACATATCTCCAATCATATATTTCAAATCTAATCTCTCTTTTGTTTTGTTCTAAGGATACAGAGAAGTCGTCCGAAAAGCCTGCATCGCATCCTTCCCTGTGGATCGACCCGCTTTGGCCCTTACTGCAGCAGATAGAATTGAGACTGAAAATTCTTAACTTTAACTTTTACTTTTTTGCAATCTCAATTTTCAATCATGCACTATGGGGTTTGGTCACCGCCTTTGCCACCCAGCTTCTTAGGGATTACAAAAATACGGTCATCCTAACTTTCCATATAGGAAAGTTAAGGCCATCAAACTTGGGAGGGTCCTAATACTGTCAGCCATTTTTACTAGTGGATGAATGAAGAAATTAATAGAATGATTAGCAAATTAGGATCTCACTGAGGATGTTAAGCCAAAACTAGAGATCTTGCTCTGATACCAATTGAAATTACACCTAGAGGGCGTGAATAGGTGTATTGCTAATCAATTAAATATTCAATGCAAAATAAAAATGAGATGATGCAAACGATCACTCTAAACTGAAAGTACACTTAGAGGGGGTGAATAGGTGTAAGGCTAATCTAATGACAAATAATGCAGAATTAAAACAAATTGCAACACACTTAGTGTAACCAAAGAGTGTAGCCGAATTCCCAATGAAGAGCTCTGGACTATCTCCTCTAAATTCTTCAAAATAAGAGTTGAGGTGCTATGTAAAGCTCTCTTGGTTTAACACAAGTATGGCACACAATCAAACTCAAGCATATAAATAATATGAATAATATAATGCAACGTACAATGAGGGAGAAAGTTAAGAGATAGTGGATCAATCGCTAACAATAAGATATGTTTTGAGGTTCGAGCCACTGCTCTACGTCCCCGTCTTCACACAGAAGGATTTCCACTGTATCGTCCACACAAAACTTCCCAGACAGGAACCTCCACTGAGGATTTGGGTAATACAAACTGGGAGTACATAACTCCCCTCTCCAACAATACAACCTCTACACAAGAGGCAAGGCACAACACAAATCACCTCTACACTTAGAGGGATGGGCACTTAGCCAAACAACTATCAGCCTCACACAAGAGGGATAAGGCTCAAAGCTACAACTCCACAATCACCTCTTCACTAAGAGGAATAACAACACAACCTCCACAATCACCTCTCACTAGAGGGATATCACAATGTAAATAAGGTTACAACACTTGGTGGTATTAACAGCCACAAACTAATTTTCTCACAAAATAGATTCTAATAGATAGGATAGATAGATAGCTCAAGTATGAGAAAATAAATTATTGTGAACAAAGAAATTCACTTGGGAAAATCTCCAAATAGATATTAAAATTTAGATCAAAAACCAATTCCCAAAAGACTCTATTTTCTTTGAAATTCTAACTCTTTAAAAACAAATATAAATAAAACTTTTAAACCCCAAAAACTCTTGCTGAGAAGCACTTGAAAAATAAGAAATTTTGCTCTTGAAAATCTTAGCTAAAACAGCCAAAAGAAGTGTGTATTTATAGCCCACAAACAAATCTGCTCGTTGGCAGTAGGAAAGGGCAATTTTGTCCTTCTGGTCAACCGGCCGGCCGATCGACCGGGCAACAGTCAATTTTCTGACCGTTGTCCTGCAGTCGACCGCCTGATCGACGCCCGGTCGACTGGACCCTACCCGAGAGTGGGCTACTCTCAGTCGGTCGACCGTGCGGTTAACTAGCCAAGTCGGCTGGCCATGTGGACATCCTCGTACACATCGGTTGACCATGCCGGTCGACCGGCTCTTGGTCCGGTCGACTGTCCGGTCGACCGCCAGAGCAATCTGGCTGGGAATAAAGGATTTAAAAACTTTGCCTTTTACCTCCAATTAAATCCCATAAAATCACATGAATTCTATAAAAATAAGTTCTTTTAAGATCTTTGAAATATTAATATGTGTGACTAAAACTCAATACATATTACAAACAATTTGAACTATTTTTGTGATATTGAAATCAGGCTCTAAACCAAAATCGGTGTTTTCCAAAAATCAAACTTTGAAATGGAAATCCAATTTTTCCAAAACACATGTAAATACAAAAACATGATATTGAAACAACTTTGAAGCATATTGTATATGGATAGAATCCAATATACATATAAAGATTTATATCTATATTTTTGACATGAAATCCAATATCGGTTAAATTGATAAACCAAAACTAAATAAACTTTAAATTTGTGTGTGTATGTGAACTTGAGCATATCAACACTATCTAATCTTTACATAAGATCTAAACATACTAAACTAAACAAACTGAGGTCTTCTTGTAGAACTCCTTCTCCAAGACGACTCAATCTAAAACGCGATCTACCGAGCTTGACTCCAACCGAGTACTAGATGCGATCTTGATGCTCGAGCTCTTGAATCAACATGTGAAAGCTCCAAAACACCTTTATTGAAGCTAATTACCTACTAATATCTTGATCAAATACCTGAAACTAAATATCATAAGATATTAGTAAACATAACTACATGAGTTAATCATCATCAAAACTAGAGTGAAGGGCTTCTGGGCCAACAATCTCCCCCTTTTTGATGATGACAAAACTCATGGAGTTATATATGCATGGATTAAAGTTAAGCTTCATAGAAGCTCCCCCTTAACTCATGCATAGCAATAAACATAAAGATATGTAATGAATGCTCAACATAAACATGCATAAGTGAAGAATGCTTCTCCCCTTTTGCATAAACAAAAACATATATGCTCGATACCAATTGTAAAAATAAACATGCATATATCATATCAATTTTAAGTAAACATGCATATAAACTCAAAATCATTCTCCGAATTTCTAAACATGCATATAAACTCAAAAACATTCTCCAAATTTCTCCCCTCTTTTTGTCAATCATCAACAAAGGGTGAAAACAAATCAAACAATAAAGATATATATATGTGATATATATTCATGAAGAGGAGAGACGTTAAGTTAACTTCCCCTGCATACATGTATTTATATGAAAAGAGATGACTAAGCTCTAACCACATAAAGCATAATATGCAATGTATAAAAGGAGATGTGAAGCTCCTACTACATATGTGTACTACATATCAAAGAAAGGTCAATCACTTCAATATGACACACTCAACATGAATCTATATATAGAGAAGATGTTAAGCTTCCCTTGCATATAAGTAATACAAATCAAAACATTATAATACCAATTGAAAAAAACTATCAATTTAGGATAAATGTATACATCGAAACATTATGATACCAATTTATGATACCTATGGAAAATAACCAAAACATTTTTAATATACCAATTGAAAGTAAACAAAAAATTTTAAAGTACTAAAAGATACCAATGTGAAAATATCTCGATACCAATTTAAAAAAAAATCTTGCAAAGTTTGATACCAATCGAAAATGACACATTGTATGTTTTTGATACCAATTGAAAGATATATATAGGAAATCTTGATACCAATTGAAAGTAACAATCAATTTCAAAGTAACTTGATATCAAAAAAAAATGTGTCTTGTAAGTTTATGATATCAAGTGAAAGTAAAAATTAAATTTATTTAGGTAAGCATAACTCATATCAATATAGATACCAATTTAAAATGAAACATGATACCAATATTGAAAATGTTAGCATATACCAAAACAAAATATTTTTCATCATAAAGAGTTGAAGTAAGATATCGATTGAAAATGAAATCTATTGAAAGATACCAATTTGAAAGATAAAACATGAATTTTCTCCCCCTTTATGAAACTCCAATAAAAATCATGCATAAGCTTGTATAAGATACCAATTGAAAAATAATTGTCATTAAGGACTAAATCAAGCTTAGTATAAACACAATTTGTGCTTTAAGATGTAAAGATATAGTAAGTACAATCAAATCACACATATATATATATATATGAAAATATAAATACCAATCGAAATTGATACTATTTGAAGTTTGAAGCATACATATATAGAAAACAAAATATGAGTATACAAAAAATATCAATTGAGTACCAATTGAAAATATGATGAGGATTGAGTGTATAACTCATAAATACATCCCTTTCATGCACATGTTAAAAGATTTTCAATTATGTTCACAAGGCATGGTCGTCCATCCGTCCGCCCTTCGATGGAAGGTTTTTTTTTAAAATAAGTTTGAAAATAATTTTCGCATAATTGAAACACTTTCAAAATGAAGAAATACGTAACTAGTTTTATGATAATCTTGAAAATTAGTACGAAATCCTTCAAGCAAGGAATAAAATATGAATATTTTCCATGAAAACATGTAAGTCATACGATCATCAACGCTCAAAGTCTATAAAGCACATATCATACTCATGAAAATAAAATCTTGAGAAAACATCAAGTAATGTGAGTGTACAAGAAGGATGTGAAAAGCATAATCATGGGAATAGGCAGTAAAGCTCAATATGAAATTCCTTCATAAATATGAAAAATATGAAGATTTAATTTTCATCAAAATAATTACTAAATCCAAGGCATAAGTATGTTTTTTCTAAATCTAAAGGTATACATACACATCCCTAAACACAAATGAGTTCATGATAAAAATTTGCATGAAAAGCAAATGACTCAAGGGTATACATGTATATCCAAAGTTTTAAATAATTTAACATATACATGAAGTTAAACATATGAAAACATGTACAAAATGAGAATACAAGTTTGAAATACATGAATCATCAAAACTAGGCTATACTAGTACATCTAATGGGTACAAATGAGCAACTTAAGCACAAACATATAATAGTCAATTTGTGGCTCACTATTTGTACAAGTATATACACAAGTTTTAATGAAGGTTATATTTAAACATGTAATCAAAACATGAAGCACAAAAAAAAATCATAAACTTAAACCAAAATGATCATTATATGAATGCGCACGTCTTAGAACAAGGATATACACAATAGTTAAACTAAAGTGAGAACACAAAAGTAATTGACCATATAAAATATAGGTGTATCTCAAATACTGATCATGTATATTTCAAGTCTAATTAACATGGCATTTAACATAATAATCATTAAAACATGACATGCTAAAAATTAATAATATGAAAGCATGTAATCTAAATAAGTAGTTAGAGATAGTTACTAAAACCAATAGAGCTTATCTCTAGGTCCCAAACCATGGTGGTCCTCTCACCAAACTCCCCTTGAAAGTGATGCATCCAAAATTGTCACCATTTAGCTTGGAACATATTCACCTCAAGGCACCAATGCCCTCACGTCATGTGAGAACCCACACCTACATCAAATAAAATAGGAGTGGCTTTTAGTACCCATACTTTTTTGGGTCCATGGGGGTTAGCACCTTTCTTAACCTAAACAAATCTATTTGCAAAATTTGAATCATTAATTCTATCAAAGTAAAATTTTACAAGGTGGCCCTTACGTCCACAATGTGTACAAGTGTACACATGAGCATATCTAGTGTCATGTGTGTGAACATGAGAAGCATGTTTATGCCGTGTATGGTGTGCATGAACATGTGGTGCATGTTTTTTTGTGAAACATGGATTCCAATTTCTTGTGATCCATAGCATATTGGCTCAAAGTGGAGCCCAAACAATCAACACTCTTCTTTCTTTAACATAGATATATCATTTTTAATAATGGAAGAAGAGGTAGAGCATGCAATAGGCATGCTAGATGATGAAGTTATACTAGCATGGCAAACATGAGTATCTAAATCATTTTTCAAAGAAATATTTTCATTAGAAATCAAATCTAATTTCTTTGAAATAGAAATAATTTTGTTTTTCAAAGAATCATTTTCTTTTAAAATAAAAACAAGTTTTGAAGATAGAACTTCATTTTTCTTCAAAACTTCATCACAATCATTTTTACTTTTTAAGATTTCATTTTCTTTTAGGGCAAGTTCAAGTTAGGATTTCAAAGAGTCCCTTTCATTTGAAATCTCATCCCTCTCTTGCAAAATAACATCAAGTTTAGAAGATAAATTTTTATTTTCTTCTTTTAATGCAAAGCTTATCTTTTTAAAGTGTTGGTATTTTTCTAACAATTTTTCACAAACAATAGATAGTTTTTCATTTAGTGCATTGGCATCAACATGATCATGACCTGAAGAACTAGCACTATCATCTAGTTGAGTCTCCGAATTTACCTCAAGGAGTCATTCCCTTGGACCATGTAGCAATGTTATTTGGATTCATCCTCACTAGATTTCTTCTCCATAATGTTTGGCGTTTGAAGCTTTGGAGAGGTCAAGGTCGACACTGCAAAGGCAGAATCACAATGATAAACAATACACAAATATTCTTTTCTTAAAGTGCTTCTAAGTGCCTCATGGGCTTATGCATTGGCCTCTATATGCTTGCTAATTACCAAGATAGGATTTCTTGGTAGCGGCAAGGAAAACATGCAAGCCTAGGGTTTTTAGGTACATACTCACCTATGCTTCCGCATAATGATGTTAGAAACATCAAACATGGGAGGTGCAAGGTAATCCATGAGTGTGTGTAAACAAGTATGTGTGCAAATGCAAATACTAGATTAGCTAACCAAGATCTCACTGTTAGGTGGTTAAACCTAATATCAGGAGCATAGGCTCTGATACCAATTGAAAGTACACCTAGAGGGGGGTTGAATAGGTGTAAGGCTAATATAATGACAAATAATGCGGAATTAAAATAAATTGCAACATACTTAGTGTAACCAAAGAGTTAGCTGAATTCCCGGTGAAGAGCTCTGGACTATCTCCTCTAAATTTCTCTAAATAAGAGTTGAGGTGTTATGTAAAGTTCTCTCAGTTTAACACAAGTATGGCACACAATCAAACTCAAGCATATAAATAATATGAATAATATGATGCAATGCACAATGAGAGAGAGAGAGAGAGAGAGAGAGAGTTAAGAGATAGTGGATCAATCGCTAATAACAAGATATGTTTCGAGGTTCGAGCCATTGCTCTACGTCCCCGCCTTCACACAGAAGGATTTCTACTATATCGTCCATGCAGGACTTCCCACACAGGGAACCTCCATTGAGGATTTAGATAATACAAATCGGGAGTACACAACTCCTCTCTCCAACAATACAATCTCTACAAGAGGCAAGGCACAACACAAATCACCTCTACACTTAGAGGGATGGGCACTTAGCCAAACAACTATCAACCTCACACACGAGGGATAAGGCTCAAAGCTATAACTCCATAATCACCTCTTCTCTAAGAGGGATAACAACACAACCTTCACAATCACCTCTCACTAGAGGGATATCACAATGTAAAGAAGGTTACAACACTTGGTGGTATCAACAACCACAAACCAATTTTCTCACAAAATGAATCCTAATAGATAGGATAGATAAATAGCTCAAGTGTGAGAAAATAAAGTATTTTGAACAAAGAAAATCACTTAAGAAAATCTCCAAATAGATATTGAAATTTAGATCAAAAACCAATTCCCAAAAGACTCTATTTTCTTTGAAATTCTAACACTTTAAAAACAAATATAAATAAAACTTTTAAACCCCAAAAACTCTTGCTGAAAAGCACTTGAAGAATAGGAATTTTTGCTCTTGAAAATCTTAGCTAAAACAGCAAAAAGAAGTGGGTATTTATAGCCCACAAACAAATCTGTCCGTTGGCAGCAGGTAAGGGCAATTTTGCCCTTTTGATCGACCGGCCAACGGTCAATTTTTTTACCATCATACCTGCGGTAAACCGCCTGGTCGACCGCCCGGTCGACCAACCCCCACCCAAGAGTGGGGTGCTCTCAGTCGGTCGACCGTGCGGTCGACCGGGCAAGTGGGCTGGCCATGTGCACTCCTCGTGCACATCGGTCGACCGTGCCGGTCGACTGGCTCTTGGGCCGGTCGACCATCCGGTCGACCGCCAGAGCAATCTGGCTTGGAATACGTCAGAGCAATCTGGCTGAGAATAAAGGATTTGAAATCTTTGTCTTTTTACCTTCAATTAAATCCCATAAAATCACATGAATTTCACAAAAATAAGTTCTTATAAGATCTTTGAAATACAAATATGTGTGACTAAAATTCAACGCATATTACAAATAATTTGAACTATTTTTGTGATATTGAAATTAGGCTCTAAACCAAAATCGGTATTTTCCAAAAATCAAACATTGAAATGGGAATCTGATTTATCCAAAACACATGTAAATACAAAAATATGATATTAAAATAACTTTGAAGCATATTGTATATGGATAGAATCCAATATACATATAAAGATTTATATCTATGTTTTTGATATGAAATCCAATATCGGTTAAACTGAAAAACAAAAACCAAATAAACTTTAAACTTGTGTGTGTATGTGAACTTGAGCATATCACCACTATCTAATCTTTATCTAAACATACTAAACTAAACAAACTGAGGTCTTCTTGTAGAACTCCTTCTCCAAGCTGACTCGATCCAAAATATGATCCATCGAGCTTGACTCCAATCGAGTACTAGATGCGATCTTGATGTTCAAGCTCTTGAATCAACATATGAAAGCTCCAAAACACCTTTGTTGAAGCTAATCACCTATTAATATCTTGATCAAATATCTGAAACTAAATATCACAAGATTATTAGTAAACTATAACTACATGAGTTAATGATCATTAAAACTAGAGTGAATGGCCTCTAGGCCAACATAAATAAGACTAGAAGCCGAATTCCCCGTGAAGGGTTCTGAATTTTTTCCTCGTGATTCCTCAAGATAAGAGTTTGAAGTGCTCAATGCAATCTTGTTGTAATGAGTATAGATCGACAATGAATGAAAGAATACAAAGTAGATAAGAGAGACAAGAAATTAATCGCAAATAAAGAGATTTGTTTCAAGGTTCGAGACACCGCTGTACGTCCCCACCTTCACCACCGTGAAGGATTTCCAATCCACTAGAACTTTCCACCAAAGGAATTACAACCACTATAGAGTACACAACTCTCCAACACACTCCTCTAGTCCAGAGGTAGCGTAGCAACAATACAATAAGCACTAGGTGATCAAAAGACGACAAACTCTCTCTTGAAAACACTTCTTACAAAACCCTATAGGGTAAAATATAATTTTGAAGCTTAAGAATTTGTAAGTGAGAGTAAAATCAGAAGAGAGATTTTTGAGAATAGAAACTTTAAAGAAGATTTCTGAAAATAAAAACACAAAACTGAAACTTGAAAGCTCTCTCTTGAAACCCAAAACTTGATTTTTCAAATAGAATTGTTGTTATTGTTGTTGTGATAAACTTAACTCTAATGACCCCTTTATTTAGGGTTTTAGAAGAGCAAACTTAGAATAGCTTTACCAGGTTTAAAAGGAATAAATTGACTCTTAAAATTCAACAAAACACGTTTAAAAACATGTTAAAAATCAGCCTCCAGAAAATTAGCCATTCTGCCAATTTGGCAGACTGTTGATCAACTTTGAGCACAGTTTACATGCCTAAAACATGAGAATTCAGAAATAAGTATATAGGACTTATTTGCAAAGCTTTAAGTCCTCTTTTTAATGCAACTTAAATCAATACAATATTATTTTAGAATAGAAAGTTATCAATAAAATGCTGAAAGGTGTCAAATCAGAAACTGTAAACTGTTTTCAGAATAATTACAGACTTCAATCCAATTTTTGACATCTTTATCATTTGAATCAGAAAATGATTATTGAATAAGAATTTTAGCCCTGAAAGTTATCTTTGAAATACAATTTAAATAATGCTAATTGAATAAGAATAAAATGTTATGATTAGAAATCTAAAAGGATGTCGAAGCAGATTAGCAGAACTAAAACTGATTAAAATTCAAAACAATACTTTTGAAAAAACAAGCATTTGTGTGTGTGTGTGTGTATTTTTAAGCTTCAAAAATATATTTTACTCTTTAACAAACTAAACTAAAAACAAACTAAAGTTTCTTGTTAATCCTCATCTTCAAGACGACTAGATCCAAACACGATCCAATGAGCTTGACTCTATATGAGTGCTAGATGCGATCATGACACGCGAGCTCTTGAATCTACACGAGTTAGCTCCCAAAACTCCTTTGTTGAAGCTAAACACTTACTAATATCTTGATCAATAACTGAAATTGTGTGAACACAAGATTATTAGTAAACTAACCTTCATAAGTTAGTCATCATCAAAACTAAGGTGAAAGGCCTTTTGGCCAACAACATCTATCAAGTCTCACATTACAGAATTTTTCTCTATTATCAATGTTTTAGATAAGATAAGGGTTAAGATAGTAGATGAGGATCAAGCACTTCATTACTGTGTTCTTTAGCTTCTTCATATAAGAGTTTTAGTGAAGGTATCACCTATAGAGGCAAGTCAACAATTAAGGTTAATGAGGTCAAGGAGCATTTGCTCAATAAGAATAAAATTGACACCTAGTTGACGGGTGAGTCTCATCATGACGATTCTGAGCAAGTTCATTATTCAAGGAAGAAGATTAATAATAGTAGTTCCACGGGTAATTCAAGCATATGAATTTGACGTGCAACTATTGTCATAAAAGGGGGCACATTAGAGTTGATTGTTGGCTTCAAAAGAAGAAATAACCAGATGCTAATGTTACTGAACTGATTAGAGAAGATGAAGATAAGTTTGATGTTTTATTTGTTATAGACAGATCAGTTGGTAATAAAGATAGATGGATTATTGACTCTAGATGCTCATAACACATTAGTTCTAATAGGAATATGTTCTACGTATATACTTCGATTCAAGGAGGAGAAGTCTTCATGAGAAATTCTACTATAAGTAAGGTGATTGGCGAAGGAACAAATCAGATTCATTCTCATGATGAATGCATCACTACTCTTCAAAGCGTTCACTATGTTCCCAGTTCAAGGTATAATCTCATCTCTTAGAGCCTTACAAGGATAAGGGTTTAGTTTTATTTCTGAAGTTGATCTTATGAAAGTTTTCAAAGAGGTCCATATGAAGATTAAGGTCGAATGTGTCGGCAATGGGTATATGCTACAAAATTTAGAAGTTACAGTTGGTGGACTATAGTTATCCTCGGCTTCAAAAGTGGTGGTTGTAGAAAATCAGAGACTATGATGGTTTTGAGCTCGGATATTCAGTTGTACCCTGAAGAGAGATTAGAATTAGGCATGCAACAAGTTAGTCCAGATCGTTACTTTTATGGTGGAGAAAATTCTCATAAATTTTGTGTCGATCAATGAGATCGTTAGGTGATAAAGATCAGATTGGGCTTAAAATTATTCAACCTAATCAAGTTGTGACCCCATGAGGGAGTTATGGAGAAGAGGGAGTGAGATAGAGATAAAGTCAAGATTTGTTCAATTGTGCGTGGATACGAGCACATAAAACATGGTAGCTATTCCCAGACCTAAATATATTCGAGTCAAGGGGGAGAATGATAGGATTTGTGACTAGAATACATCGTGAATGTAGATGAAATTTTGGAGATAACAAAACGGGCGTACACAAGGAGCTGTGCACATTACCAATCGACTAATATTGGGTATAGTCGACTAATCACATGGATTAATCGACTAATTCATTGTATAGTAGACTAGGTTGGCAAACAGAGAGTTGGGATTCTCAAATTTTTGTCAGAGTAGTTAACTAGTATTTATGCTTAGTTGACTAATACATGGTATTAGTCAACTGATTAATACCTAATATTAGTCGACTGACTAATACATGACATTAGTCGGCTAATACTCTGGCCTAGTCGAGTAATGTCAGGTCTGGCAATTTCCTTCTATGAATTTGTTTCCAAATTCAAGTTGGATTCAAATTTTTTTATTCTGAGGTGGTGATTGTTTATATTGATAAAGTTTATTTAGGACTAAGAGAGTTTTATGGTTTATAAATAACCCCTTGGGGGTGACCTTCAATGTAATCTAATGAATATATAATTCCTAAGGGTGTAATTCATCTTGGTGTGAGATTCGTGAGAGAAGCTTAACCATAAGGGTTCACTATTGTTGGAGGTCATCAAGTGCTTGTAATCTTCTCAGCGTGAAGTGTGAGTAATTCTTATTATACTACCCCAAAGTTTTAATAAAGTTTCTCCCCCTTCTCCTGTGGACGTATACACGATCTGTTTGCACGTTATTGAAATACACCTAGAGGGGGGTGAATAGGTGTAATTGCTAATCTAATGATCTTTTTAAACTTAATATGAAATGAGTGATGCAACGATCCCTCAAAACACGACTAGGAGCCGTATACCCGGTTAAGAGTTCTGAACTCCGTCCTCCCAATTCCCCTTGAATGGGTTAGAGGTGCGCAATGCAACTGATTGAGATTTTATAGATTGAAATAGAGTTCAGAATTCTTAGTCTCAATATGAATCCGCTGTAGCAAGGGCTCAAGCGGGTCGTGATCCTCAGGGAAGGATGCGATGCAAGCTTTTCGACTCGATTCCTCTGTGTCTTCAAAAATAGGAGAGAAGAGATTAGATCTTGATATGTATGATGTAAAAGATGTGGTTTTGCTGATTTTCTACCACAACCCTATTGCAAGTTAAGGAGCTAGATCTTCATCTTAAGATTGATATGATTCACCCTAGGTCATTACAAATAATTCAAGCAAGAAAAATCAATGCTAGATTCTTGCTAAGTTACATTATCTAAAAACTAAACTATGGTTCATCCTAACATCTAGGTGCAGCCTAATAAAAGACGAATCTCAAACTTACGCTGTCCTAGTTCTTAAGTTGAAGTCATGAAAAGTCTTTTTAATATGCAACCTAGATTAGGATTTCTAGGTATTTGTTTAATCTTCTAGAAAAATTGTTTTTAATACCTAGGGTTTCGATAGATGTTCCTTAATCAGATCTAGGCTTAACTGCTCTAGGGTTGCTTCAAGAGTCTCAGCAAACCACTAGAGAGATTTAGTTCTTCATTATTTTTTTCTTTTCAAATTATTTATTTTTTTTTATTTTTATTTAATGAGAAAGATTGCAAAATAAAGAAAAAGAAAGCAAGAAGAGATCACAAATTGAAAATCAAAGAGATCACAAAAAGAAATAAAATTTGCAGAAATTAAAAGAGAACAAAAGAGTGACCTTTATTTCAGATGAATCTCCGGTTACACAATCGTCTCCTTCTTTTCCACAACGAGCATGAAATAAAAATTACAACTTTAAATAAAAGTGGCTAAAGAAAACCCTAAACGTCTCTGGATGCCCTTTCTGCTGCGCCTGCAGGGATATTTATAGTGCAGAAGAAGATAGAGTCCCGGATGAAGTTGTGGACGAAAACTGGTATTCATACTCATCCATACTGCCGCGCCTTGCCGCGCGTTTGCGGCAATTTGGTAGCTTCTGGCCACGCGCTTTGGCGCGTGGCCTCTCCTGGTCCGTCCATCTGGGCGCCTGCTTCTGGAAGTATGATCCTGGCTCTTCATATTGGGATTTCGAGATAACTTAATAAACAAGTTACCTAGATTTTAAATTATCCCAATCTCTTTTAAACGAATTTCCTTCTCATCTTTGGCTTTTATGCTCATCCTGCAGGTGTTTAGGGTTGGATAAAATTCTATCCTTCCCTTATCTCTGATATTTGCAACTTTTAGCCCTTGTATTTGCATTTTGACTTCTTGTAATTGCGCTTTTGCACCTGGGCTTCAAACATGGGCTTGGATCTGGGCTTTTGGGCTCTTTAAGCTTTATTTCTTATTAAAATAATAATTCGAGGCCTGCACACATTAAATAACGAAATATTAATAAATGTGCATTATAATATGAATAAATGTGCAAATGTGATGGTATATATGATGATAATTATGCATTTTTCACTACCTATCACACCCCCACACTTATCTTTTTGCTCGTCCTCGAGTAAAAATCAAAAAGAAAGAGAAAAATCTAACCTAGCTAACTCACTTTCGTAGGAATCACGGTTGCACTTAGCATGTGCAACAAGCCGTTAAACCCCTAGGTTACCCTAGAGGACGAGTGTTGTCTCGTGAGGGTTTTCAGCGGATTGCACCCACAAAATCCATAAAAAGGAGGTATTCGAATTATATTTGAAGAGACTAAGTAGTCTATAAGTTTTAGGATCCTCATTTTTATTCATTCCTCAAACCTAGTCTTAATAAAGTCAATTGTTGTTCATTTTAGGTAAGAATTAAAATTGAATTTCTAATATAGTCTTTTTCGTTACCAAAAATCATATGCACCCTTATGTTTTTACTAGGAATTCCTTGACTTTGACTCTCATGCCTCTTTATTTAATACATATATATTTTTTTTTTTTTGATATGTATAACTCATCTAATATTCTTTCGTGTAAGTATCAAGGCTTCTTGAGGCCCTAATACCTAACTAATTGACTATTAGATGTGTTAATACATATAAGTAATTTTTCCTTAATTTCCTTAGGCTTTCTAATCCACCCATGTAACGAACTTAAAGTCGATGACTCCCAAACCGGTTGGCTTTAGGGCATCAGGTGCGAAAACACCCGCGGACTCAAATTCGAGTGAACTAGGCCACGAAACTAAGGTTTTATTTATATTATTTTTTTTACACTCACCTTTAGGCGTGAATACTTATGCTTCTTGAGGCACATGTATCCAGCTTAATTAGTGGTTGATATATAATTTTTTTTTTTTTTATATATATGAGGCACAAGGGTCTTTGTCTTAGAATCCTAGATATACATTAGGTATGCAATAATCATTAAGGTAAAAATCAAGACTAATTATTTATTCAATTTCTCTCCTATACCTAAAATTTAAACAATTTATTCATTTTGACCAAGTCTTTAGAAATCCTAATCATGATTTTCCTAATTCTTAAAACTAACTTAGGTTTCTTTCAAAAAAATAAGTCAAAATACTGTCCTTTTTATAAAAATATTTTTTTTTTTGTATTTTTTTTATCTCTCTCTTTTTTTTTTAGAAAATAGAATAAAGAGAAAATATTTTTTTTTAATTTTTTTTACATCTATTAATAGAATAAAGAGAAAAATATTTTTTTTTAAATTTTTTTTTTACATCTATTCTACATCTATTTTACATACCCTTCCCCCACACTTATTTCATGCATTGTCCCTAATGTATGAATGAAATGTATGCATGCATGAACTGGCAGAACGATACAATTACCGATACAGTGGGTCGGAAAGACCCATGGCCATATTAACTTCCGGTACCGTCTCTAGAAAGATCTTAAGACGTTGACCATTTACCTTGAATGCATTGCCATTTTTGGGATCGTAGATCTCTATGGCTCCGTGTGGAAACATCGTCTTAACAATGAATGGTCCTGTCCATCTTGACTTCAACTTGCCGGGAAAGAGATGAAGTCTAGAGTTATAGAGTAAAACTTTTTGTCCTTGGACAAAAGTTTTTCTAGTGATGAATTTATCATGAAAAACCTTAACTCTATCCTTCGCAATCTTTGCATTATCGTATGCATCATTCCTCAACTCCTCTAGTTCAGAAATTTGTAATTTTCGAAACTCACCGGCCTTATCTAGATCGAAATTTAGCTGCTTAATTGCCCATAGGGCCCGATGCTCTAGCTCGACAGGAAGGTGGCAAGCCTTTCAAAAGACTAGTCTATAGGGAGACATTCCTAGAATCGTCTTAAAGGCAGTCCTATATGCCCATAGGGCATCCACCAGTTTGGTGGACCAGTCCTTCCTATTCTGATTCACAGTCTTCTCCAAGATGAGCTTGACTTGTCTATTGGAAACTTCTACCTGTCCGCTAGTTTGAGGATGGTAGGGCGTAGACAACTTGTGAGTAATGGCATATTTTCGCATAAGAGCTTCAAAAGTTCTATTGCAAAAATGTGTGCCATTGTCGCTAATGATGGCTCTAGGGATTCCAAAGCGTGAAATGATATTATCTTTCAAGAATTTGACAACAACTTTGTTGTCATTTGTCTTGCAAGGGACAGCTTCTACCCATTTCGACACATAGTCTACGGCCAACAAGATGTATTGGTGCCCAAACGAATTAGGGAAGGGTCCCATAAAATTGATGCCCCATACATCGAAAAGTTCTACTTCTAGAATGGGATTTAAGGGCATCATATTTCGTTTGGAAATTTTTCCTATCATTTGACATCTTGTGCAAGTTTTGCAATACTCAAATGCATCTCTAAACACAGTTTGGCCAATAAAAGCCACTTTGCAGAATTTTCTCGGCAGTTTTGCGGGGACCAAAATGTCCACCGCAAGCGAACTCATGACAAAAAGCTAGCACGCTTCTAGTCTCCTCATCGGGGACACATCTCCTAATGATTTGGTCGCTACAGTATTTGAAAAGATAAGGATCTTCCCACATGTAATACCGAACTTGAGACAAGAATCGGTATCTATCCTGTTTAGATCAACTAGGTGGTGTTTGGTTTGTGACTAAGTAATTTACTATGTCAGCAAACCATGGCTCCTTAGAGATGGCTAGAAGTTGCTCATCGGGAAAATTGTCATTGATGGGCAGCTCGACATTAGGTGCGTTTGGCACACGAGAGAGATGGTCAGCTACGACATTCTCGACACCTTTTTTATCTCGAATTTCGAGATCAAATTCTTGAAGGAGAAGGATCCAACGAATGAGTCGGGCCTTCGCATCTTTTTTAAGCATAAGGTATCGCAGAGCAGAATGGTCAGTGAAAATCGTGGTCTTAGTCCCAAGTAGGTATGGACGGAATTTCTCCAAAGCGAACACTACTGCCAAGAATTCCTTCTCGGTGGTAGTATAGTTCATTTGGGCATCATTTAACGTCCTACTCGAATAGTAGATCACGTGTTGCTTGTTGTCCTTACGCTGTCCTAAGACAGCACCTATCGCAAAATCAGAAGCATCGCACATGATCTCAAAAGGCTGGGTCCAGTCCGGAGGTGAGATGATAGGAGCAGATATAAGTTCCTCTTTCAATTTCTCCCATGCACTATGGCACCTATCATCAAAGATGAAGGACACGTCCTTAGCTAGAAGGTTTGTAAGGGGTCTAGCAATTTTGCTAAAGTCCTTAATGAACCTACGATAAAATCGGCGTGTCCTAAAAAGGATCGAATGTCCTTCACGCATCGAGGAAGTGGAAGTTTTGCTATGATCTCCACCTTGGCCTTGTCTACCTTAATCCCTTCCCTAGATATCTCATGACCTAGGACAATCCCTTGTTGCACCATGAAGTGACACTTTTCCCAATTGAGGGTCAAGTTCTTTTCGGTGCACCTACTCAGCACTAGCTCCAAGTGATGGAGACACTGGTTAAATGAATTCCCATAGACGGAGAAGTCGTCCATGAAAATTTCTAGGAAACGCTCAACCATATCAGAAAACAAGCTTAACATACAACGTTGGAATGTGGCGGGGGCATTGCATAGGCCGAAAGGCATTCGACGGTAGGCAAAGGTCCCAAATGGACACGTGAACGTTGTCTTCTCTTGATCCTCCGGGGCTATAGGGATTTGGTTATACCCTGAATAACCGTCCAAAAAGCAGTAATACTCATGACCTGCTAATCTTTCCAACATTTGGTCAATAAATGGGAGGGAAAAATGATCTTTCCTAGTGGCTGCGTTCAACTTGCGGTAGTCTATGCATACTCTCACCTTGGTAGGCAATCGTGTTTGCACTAACTCATGCTTGTCGTTCTCTACCACAGTAAAGCTAGACTTCTTAGGGACCACATGCATTGGGCTAACCCATTCGCTATCGGAAATGGGATATATGATCCCATTATCTAACAGTTTTACTATTTCGGCTTGTACGGCCTCCTGCATAAGTGGGTTCAGCCTACGCTGTGGATCCCTCTTTGGTCTAACCCCTTCCTCTAGATGGATACGATGCTGGACTATCGTAGGGCTCAGTCCCTTAATATCTGCCATAGTCCAGCCAATGGCTTCCCTATGTCTCCTAAGGGTTGCCAGCAGGTCCTCCTCTTGCCTATTGGTCAAATTAGATACAACTATGACCGGTAACGTCTCTTGTTCACCTAGGTAGGCGTACTTAAGATGTTTGGGCAAGACTTTCAACTCCAAAGAAGGAGGTGGCTCAATGGGTGGCGGTGTGATGCTAGAATCTCCCATTTCTATAGAACTCAGATTTGACTCCCTTTCGATCTCATCAAGGCTAAGATCACTTGTTTCTAACTCTTCCTCTTCCTCTGACTCAAGTATGATCTCATCATTATGCTCACTCGTCATGTTCTCAATGAAGTTAACCTCAAAGGGTTGGTCGGTCACATCGTAGGGATGCTTACCTAGGTTGAAAACATTGACCTCCTTGGTCATATCCCCAAAAGTCAGTCTCATGGAACCGTTTCTACAATTTATAATTGCATTAGCGGTTGCTAGGAACGGTCTTCCTAAGATAACGGGAGTTTGGGACCTAGGATTAGACACAGGTTGTGTCTCTAAGACAATGAAATCGACTGGGTAAATGAATTCTCCTACCCGTATGAGAACGTCATTGATTTCTCCCTTAGGAACTTTGATAGAGCGGTCAGCCAACTGAATAGTCACTTGGGTCGGGTTGAGTTCACCTAATCCAAGTTGTTGATACACGGAGAAAGGAGCAAATTGATGCTAGCTCCTAAATCGAGGAGTGCTCGATTGATTTCGGTTCGACCTATGGTGCAAGAGATGGTGGGGCAACCTGGGTCCTTATACTTGATAGGGATCTGGTTGGACAATAGCTCACTAATGTTAGTGGCTAGAAAAACCTTCTTGGGCACATTAGTCTTTCTTTTCTTGGTGCACATGTCCTTAAGGAATTTGGCATAACTAGGGACATGTTGGATTGCATCAAGAAGTGGAATGTTGAGCCTCACTTGATTGAACACCTCTAATAATTTCTCCATATGTGCATTGTTGTTGCTTCTAAGCCTATTTGGAAATGGAGTTATAGGCTGGTGCAACTGATCTGCTGACTTTTCAGCTTCAGTTTCCTTGGGACTGGATAGAGGAGGAGTGGAGCTAGATGGAATGGAAGTGGGCTAGATGGAATGGATGGCATGGATGGATCCGATGGCATGGATACTTGATTATCCACTTGTTTTCCCGATCTGAGTGTATGAACCATATGACACTGATTTGGGTCTTGAGCCTCATTGGCTGGCCTAGGATTCCTAGGGTTAGGCAATGGTTGACTCGGTAGGGTACCCCTTTGTCTCTCTTGCTGGCTCAATTGGATCTCTATCCTACTTAGGACTTGAGCCAGCGTGTCTTGGCTTTTAACTAGGGTATCCACCTTCTTTTCCATGTTGGACATTCTTGTTTCCATTTGTGAATATTGGAAAGAAGGTGGCTGACTTTGACTGAGAAAACCTTGCTGATAGGGCGGATTTTGGAAATTGTTGGAGAATTTGGGCCTAATCTGCTCATTGTTACTTGGGCCCCATGAAAAATTGGGATGGTTTCTCCAACCAGGATTGTAGGTGGGTGAATAAGGATTGTTGGCAGGCCTTGTGAAGGCTGCACTCGTATGTTCGGGCAGACTTTGGAGCGCGATGAAGACAGGACATTCCTCAAACACATGGTTCCTATCTTGACAATAAGTACAGCCCGCCGAAGATGTTGGGCTGACTTGGTTCACTGAGACTGGCTCCTTAGTTTCTAGAGCATCTAGTCTACGCATAACAGCAGCTAACTTAGCATCATTTGCTATGTTGGCCTCAATGGAATGAATACCTCCTTTTGAAGAAGTGGGGTCATTAGTCCTAGATTTCTCAGGAGTAGGGTCCCATTGGATGGCTTCAAACAATGACCATCCTTCATCTTCATTCTTTTGCAGAAATCCTCCTTGACACATGGATTCTAACAGTGTTTTAGTAGAATAATCTAATCCATCATATATGACTTGGCAAAGTCGCCATTTCTCTATCCCATGATGGGGACATTGGGCAAGGAGGTCCTTAAAACGCTCGAAGTATTTCCAAAAGGGCTCATTGGCTGTTTGCTTAAACTGTAGGATATTCTTCCTAATCAGAGCAGTCTTGTGAACGGGATAAAATTTCTTTAAGAAGGCCTTAACGAAACTGTCCCAAGTAGATATAGAACCAACCTCTAGACTGTAGAGCCATTTCTTTGCTAAATCTTTCAAAGCAAAGGGGATAAACCTAAGCTTAATGGCATCTTTTCCCAACTTAGGGATATTCATCATTAAACATACTTCCTCAAATTCTAATAAGAAGAAGTATGCATCCTCTGATTCAAGTCCATGAAACTTGGGAAGGGTGCTGATATATTGTGGCTTAAGCTCAAATGGGTCAGCACCTTCATTACTTAGCTTGATGCAAGAAGGAATAGAGGTTCTAAGAGGATAGAACCTATCTTGGAGAGATGGCGGTTGAGCCATTGAAGAGTCGGGCTTTTGCTCGGGTGGTGAACTAGTCCTAGTCAGCCTGGATGTAAGTTGGTCTCTCGACCAAGTGGACATGCACAATTAGCAACCAAGTTCACCCAATCAACCAACAAAGAAAAACAAACAAAAATCCTATTCTAGGGTTATCCTTGACCTAGACGACTCCTAACTTTAGACTATCCTTAGGAGGTCTATTGTCGACGTTAACCACAAGCTAATCGGCCAGGTAGGTGGCAAGATCGGTGGGAGGTTTTCCGTCAGAGACGTTCCTTAATTAAATAACCACCGTTCTTCGGGCTTTCGGCCCTCAATCCCCTGCCTAGACACCGATTTGACAAGGGTTAATTTCGAACAATTTTCCTTCTTCGGTCAATCTCCTATTGAGTCCGAGTTAACCTAGGGCCAACGTCTAGTCAAATTTTACTTAAGGTTAGGGTTGTGAGTGTGGCTGATATGATTTGTGGGCCAAGGAAGGGTGATGAAATCCCCACCTTATCTTGCTTATGGGTTATGCCCTTAAGATGAATTAGTGTACGTGTAAAGCTGTAGAAAAGTAGTCACTCAAGAAAGCAGTAAACAACCAAGAGTGTTTCCTAATCTAGATGCTATGCAAACGTACCTTGTCGCCAGCACTCTTCAACAGAATTAAAAAGAATTAAAATAGGCACGTGCCCTAAATGCAAGAGTCTAAAAATATTTTTTTTTTTTAACAAATAGGTTAATGTTAATTATTAGCAGTTGCAGAGTGATCACAGAGAAAAATAATCACAGCAGTAAGCAGATTTTTGCAATGCAAAGCAACCTGCAGAAATTTCTGTGAGTAGTTAACTACTCTTGCCGCGTTTCTGCGGCTTTTGCCGCGGATCTGCGGCAAAGGAGTAGGCCCAAGTGCTCTGCCTTCTGGGGCAGAGGCACAGGGTTGCAATATGTCCTCGCTGCTGCTTTGTTTTCCTGTTCCCTGTATCTGCAAACAGAAAATAAAAAATGATTAGATTGAGGAAATCGTGTCGTTCCTTCCCCGGCAACGACGCCAAAATTTGATTGAGATTTTATAGATTGAAATAGAGTTCAGAATTCTTAGTCTCAATATGAATCCGCTGTAGCAAGGGCTCAAGCGGGTCATGATCCTCAGGGAAGGATGCGATGCAAGCTTTTCGACTCGATTCCTCTGTGTCTTCAAAAATAGGAGAGAAGAGATTAGATCTTGATATGTATGATGTAAAAGATGTGGTTTTGCTGATTTTCTACCACAACCCTATTGCAAGTTAAGGAGCTAGATCTTCATCTTAAGATTGATATGATTCACCCTAGGTCATTACAAATAATTCAAGCAAGAAAAATCAATGCTAGATTCTTGCTAAGTTACATTATCTAAAAACTAAACTATGGTTCATCCTAACATCTAGGTGCAGCCTAATAAAAGACGAATCTCAAACTTACGCTGTCCTAGTTCTTAAGTTGAAGTCATGAAAAGTCTTTTTAATATGCAACCTAGATTAGGATTTCTAGGTATTTGTTTAATCTTCTAGAAAAATTGTTTTTAATACCTAGGGTTTCGATAGATGTTCCTTAATCAGATCTAGGCTTAACTGCTCTAGGGTTGCTTCAAGAGTCTCAGCAAACCACTAGAGAGATTTAGTTCTTCATTATTTTTTTCTTTTCAAATTATTTATTTTTTTTATTTTTATTTAATGAGAAAGATTGCAAAATAAAGAAAAAGAAAGCAAGAAGAGATCACAGATTGAAAATCAAAGAGATCACAAAAAGAAATAAAATTTGCAGAAATTAAAAGAGAACAAAAGAGTGACCTTTATTTCAGATGAATCTCCGGTTACACAATCGTCTCCTTCTTTTCCACAACGAGCATGAAATAAAAATTACAACTTTAAATAAAAGTGGCTAAAGAAAACCCTAAACGTCTCTGGATGCCCTTTCTGCTGCGCCTGCAGGGATATTTATAGTGCAGAAGAAGATAGAGTCCCGGATGAAGTTGTGGACGAAAACTGGTATTCATACTCATCCATACTGCCGCGCCTTGCCGCGCGTTTGCGGCAATTTGGTAGCTTCTGGCCACGCGCTTTGGCGCGTGGCCTCTCCTGGTCCGTCCATCTGGGCGCCTGCTTCTGGAAGTATGATCCTGGCTCTTCATATTGGGATTTCGAGATAACTTAATAATCAAGTTACCTAGATTTTAAATTATCCCAATCTCTTTTAAACGAATTTCCTTCTCATCTTTGGCTTTTATGCTCATCCTGCAGGTGTTTAGGGTTGGATAAAATTCTATCCTTCCCTTATCTCTGATATTTGCAACTTTTAGCCCTTGTATTTGCATTTTGACTTCTTATAATTGCGCTTTTGCACCTGGGCTTCAAACATGGGCTTGGATCTGGGCTTTTGGGCTCTTTAAGCTTTATTTCTTATTAAAATAATAATTCGAGGCCTGCACACATTAAATAACGAAATATTAATAAATGTGCATTATAATATGAATAAATGTGCAAATGTGATGGTATATATGATGATAATTATGCATTTTTCACTACCTATCACAACCGTGTTGTATTGAGGATTGATCGAACAAGATATAAATGAAATGCTATGATGAAGTGCACACAACAAATATCACAAGTAAAATACACAAGAGAAGATTGCACAAGTAAAGGGGTTAGTTCTCAAGTAATAATAGAAGACAATATAGAGCAAGAGAAAATTAAGCAAGAATAACGCAAAGGCAATCGCAAACACAATGATTTGTTTCGAGGTTCGAGCCACTGCTCTAGTCCCCGCCTTCACCTCCGTGAAGGGTTTCCACTATCCACCGAGGATCCCGTACAAGTTTGGTCTACCGAAGACCGCAAGCCCGTAGCTTCACAATTACAAAGAACCTCTACCGAAGAGGTTGCTCCACAAGAACAAGTAACACAAGAACAATAGTGATCTCAACTAGACCACCAAACTCTTTCTCAAACTCTTTTACAACACTCTCACTCTTTTTACAACTTCACTATAGAATGAGTATAAGATTTATGGCTCTATGAAGTGAGGTGAGAAAACTTCAGTTGTAGAGTGATATTAGCAATCAAACACAACTGAAAAACAAGCTCTAAAAGATTGAAAATTGAAAGCTTTAAACAAAGAACTCTTTCTCTTTTGAAAACAATGAAAACTTAATATTTTTCTTAGTAAATAACAAAGACTCATCTCCCACTATTTATAGGGAGAGAAAAGGTTAAAACTCATTTCTTTACACCTGTTTTGATCTGAAAAAGAGCCCCAACAACTCCCTAAAACTCTGTTAAAAGAGAAATAAAAAACAGTTTTTCAGACTTGCCCAAAGAGGAAAGAGCCGTTATGGCTGCAGCAGGCCTGGCGGTCGACCGGTCCGGTCGACCGTCGCCCTGCTGGAATAGAGCCGTTGGGCTCCGGTCGACTGGTCCGGTCGACCGTCCACTTTGAGGAAACACAGTTTCCTTCTTCCGGTCAACCGGTCCGGTCGACCCAGAAAACCTGGGAGCAACTCTGCTCCGTCGGTCGACCGGTCCGGTCGACCCAGGAAACCCGAGACCAAAACGTTTCTGACCGGTCGACCGGTCCGGTCGACCGACAGACATGCACAGACTGTGCATGTCCTGCCACAGTGCCGGTCGACCGGGCCGGTCGGCCGGTCTGGCCTGAAACACAAAAATTACAGATTTTTGAAGTTGGGAATTTTTTGAAAAAATATTTTATAATACCTATAACTAAGTGTTATGCAATAAATGATATATACACATGTTTAAAAACAAGATATTCAATTTGTAATTCATTGGATACATATAAATATAGATTTAGGCATAAAACAAAGTTTATCAAGAAAACATAAATACAAAACTTCAAACTCTGTGATAAAGATAATTTGTGTGTGTGTGTTTTTCCTAGAGCCAAATATCAAGTACTCAAACTTTAACATTCTAATTCTTACATAGATTTCCAAAGACTTCAAGTTCTTCATGAGGGCATCTCCATAAGATCTTCAACACTTGGTTCTTGATCCCAAAATGAGTTGACTTGAGTCCAAACCACCTTCCTTTAGGGAAGAAGACTTCTATCTTACATAGAAACCTGAAACACACTTAAACAACAAATGATATTAGTACAAATAACTAATATGTTTTGTAATCATCAAAATACACTAAACTTGGGTTGATTGTAACCTTGGGCCAACAATCTCCCCCTTTTTGATGATGACAAAACATATAAGTTATTTAAACAAATAATGGAAGAAGAGCTTGGAAAGCTCCCCCTCAAACAATGCTATCTATATATCATGAAAATGAAAAGCAATGTAAACATACATAAAGCATTGAGAAAACTAAATTTTGGTGTACTTGGCTTGGTTGATGAATATCCCATCCTTCCGTTGCTTGATTTGGAGTCCAAGGAAGTAGTTGAGCTCCCCCATCATAGACATCTCGAATTCGTCCTTCATGCATGACTCAAAAGCTTGGCAAAGAGACTCATTAGTAGATCCAAAAATAATGTCATCAACATAAATTTGTACTATGAGTATATCTATGCCTACATGTTTGGTAAATAAAGTTTTATCAATTTTACCTTTCTTAAAATCATTTGAAATCAAAAATGAAGATAATCTTTCATACCAAGCCCTAGGGGCTTGTTTCAAACCGTAAAGAGCCTTATCTAATTTGTAAACAAAATTAGGGTGTGTAGGATCAACAAACCCGGGGGGTTGTTCAACATACACCTCCTCTTCAATATAACCATTTAGAAAGGCACTCTTTACATCCATTTGAAATAATTTGAAATCTTTAAATGAGGCATAAGCTAAGGTCATCCGTATGGCTTCGAGCCGTGCTACGGGTGCAAAGGTTTCTTCAAAATCGATTCCCTCGATTTGAGTGTAACCTTGGGCAACTAACCTAGCCTTGTTTCTCACTACATTACCCGATTCATCCAACTTGTTCTTAAAGATCCACTTAGTACCAATAGTTGGTCTATCGTGGGGCCTAGGAACAAGATGCCATACTTGGTTGCGCTCAAATTGATTGAGCTCCTCTTGCATAGCAAGCAACCAATATGAATCGGCCTCGGCCTCGAGGACATTTTTAGGTTCAATGTGTGAAATAAAAGTAAAATTACCACAAAAATCTTGAAATTTAGAGCGAGTGGTTACCCCTTTTGATACTTCACCTATGACGAGGTCCTTGGGATGATGAGGATTGAATCTCCAATCCTTTGGTAGTGGTTGAGTAGGCTCCACTTGATTTGCTTGATGTTCATTTCCTTGGGCCTCTTCCACTTTGGCTTCACTTCCTTCATCATCCTTTGGCTTGTCTCCCATGGTAGAAGCATCCTCCAAGGTCACCTTCTCCAAACCTTCATCTAAAGCATCAATTTCTACAACATTCTTAACAAAAGAGTTAGATTCCTCAAACTTAACATGAATAGATTCCTCAATAGTCAAAGATGATCTATTGAAGACTCTATAAGCCTTACTAGTATTTGAGTAACCTACAAAAATAGCCTCATATGATCTAGCATCAAATATTCCTAAATTATCTTTTGTATTTAAAACAAAACATTTACAACCAAAAACTTTGAAATAAGAAACATTAGGTTTTCTAGAGAAATACATTTCAAAAGAAGTCTTAGTTGTATTTTTACACAAGAAAACACGATTTGCAATGTAACATGAAGTATTAACGGCCTCGGCCCACAAATAATGTGGTAGACCGTATTCACTTAGCATTGTCCTAGCCATCTCTTGTAAAGTATGATTTTTTCGCTCAACTACTCCATTTTGTTGTGGAGTTCTAGGACAAGAAAGTTCATGTTTTATTCCATTTTCTTCACAAAAAGTGGTAAAGGGAAGGTTAATGAACTCACCTCCTCTATCACTTCTTATTCTTATTATTGAAGTGTCTTTTTCCTTTTCAACTCTTTTCTTAAAGGCTTGAAAATGTGAAAAGGCTTGACTTTTATGTTCAAGAAAAAATACCCAAGTAAAACGTGAAAAATCATCTACCAAAACAAAAGCAAATCTATTCCCATAAACTTTTGGTTTGTGTTGGGCCAAATAAATCCATGTGGATTAACTCCAAGGGACGTGATGTCATGATATCCTTAATTGACTTGAAAGAAGACTTAGTTTGTTTCCCAAATTGACATGCGTCACAAACTTTGTCCTTTTCAAAATTCAATGAAGGAATACCTTTCACCATTTCCTTTGAGTTAAGCCTAGATATATGGTCAAACGAAATGTGGCCTAATCTTCTATGCCACAACCAAGAGTCGTCATTGAGGGCTTTTATACATGTTATATTACAAGACATATTTAGCATATCTATCATATAAACATTACTTTCACGAAAACCGAAAAACACACAAATATTAGAAATTCTATCAATTACCTTACAAACAACATTATCAAAAATAACATCAAATCCTTTATCACATAATTGACTAACACTCAAGAGGTTATGCTTGAGCCCGTCTACTAAAACTACATTCTCAATTAAAGGGGATGTGCCAAGTTTTACATTACCGATACCGATGATTTTACCCTTGGCGTCATCTCCGAAGGTGACGGTGCCACCTTCATGATATCTTGATAGGGTTGCGAAATTGTTGATGTCCCAAGTCATGTGCCTTGAGCAACCGCTATCAAGATACCACAATCCTCTACGTTTTTGAGCTTTGGAAAGTACCTACATCATTTAAAACAATCGTTGACTTTGGTACCCAAACTTTCTTGGTCCTTGAAAGTTAGTGTTACGAACCCAAATATTATGATGTGAAGCATTTAATCTATCATAGCAAAAATTAGCTACATGACCTTTACGACCACAAAATGAGCATGTGAACACTTTTCTATACATAAATGCATGATGTGTACATGTAGGGTTAGCATGCTTTGGGGGTTTGCCATTATGTGAGGGTTGTGTGGTGTGTGCATGAGCATGGGCATGATGAACATTTTTCTTAGAAGCTTGCTTCTTAGGAAACATAGCCTCAATCTTCTTTTTATCAAACTCACTACACTTTTTCAAAATAATTCCTAATGAGTCTATTCTTTCCTTAAGCATAGTAATCTCATTAGCATCAACAAATGGGGTCTTGCCTTTACAAGAAATCTTATATTTTTCAAATTCATTTTTAGTGGAAACCAAAGAAGAATGCAAGTCATTATTCTCTTTAGAAAGATTTACAACTTGAAGACTAAGAGATTCATTATCCTTTTTCATTTTCAAATATTTCTTCTTTAAGAAATCATAATTATTAGAAAGCTCTATAAATGCTTCTCCTAGTTCATCCATTGATAGATCTACATCTAAAGAAGTAGAAGAGGTTACCTTGCTTGTGCTTTCATTGGCCATGAAGCACATGTTGGCGGTGTCGATCTCCTCCTCGGATTCGCTCTCGGAATCCCATGTTGCCTTCATAGCTTTCTTCTTGAAGGGCTTCTTGGATGAAGACGGCTTTACCTTTTCCGGACACTCCGCTATAATGTGTCCCGGCTTTTGGCAATTGAAACATATGATCTTCCTCTCTTCTTTGCCTCCTTGCCATCTCCTTCTCCCTTGGAATTTTGCCTTGTTGTACAACCTCCGGACATTCTTGACAAGAAGTGAGAGCTCTTCGTCATCTTCTTCTTCGTCGTCTTCGTCGGAGTGAATAGCTTGACTTTTGAAGGCAATGGTCTTCTTCTTGGTAGGAGCCATATCCTCCCTTGCTTTCCTTTCCATCTCATGGGTTTTTAGATTCCCAATGAGACCAATGAGCTTCATCTCATCTTTATCATTGAGTTCCTTCAACGTTGTTGCTTTCACTTCCCGTGATGGAGGAAGAGCCCGGATGATCTTTCTTACTCTTTGATCATTGTCAATATCTTCACCTAGAGAAGAAAGTCCATTAGTAATTTTGGTAAATTTTGTAACCATATCATCTATGGTTTCATTCTCTTGCATGCTAAAATTTTCATATTGGGTCCGAAGAAGGTCTATTTTGGCCCTCTTCACTTGTGATGTCCCCTCGTGTGTGACTAACAAATGGGTCCAAATCTCATATGCGGATTTGCAATGGATGACTCTAGCTATGTCATCATCATTGAGGGCTTGTAGGAGTGCATAATGAGCCTTAGCATTGGCATCAAACTCCTTGATCTCTATTTCGGACCAAGTAGATTCATCACCATCGGGAACACTAAAGGACTTAGTCACGGCCTTTGCAACTCGACTACCTAGAGATTGCAAGAACACGGTCATCTTAACCTTCTATATGGGAAAGTTAAGTCCATCAAACTTAGGGGGTGTCTTAATACCATCGGCCATGTTTACTAAATGGAGATGAATGATATGATTAGCAATATGAGGATCTCTCTAAGGTTGTTAAGCCAAATCCTAGAGTCCAAGCTTTGATACCAATTGAAATACACCTAGAGGGGGGGTGAATATGTGTAATTGCTAATCTAATGATCTTTTTAAACTTAATATGAAATGAGTGATGCAACGATCCCTCAAAACACGACTAGGAGCCGTATACCCGGTTAAGGGTTCTGAACTCCGTCCTCCCAATTCCCCTTGAATGGGTTAGAGGTGCGCAATGCAACCGTGTTGTATTGAGGATTGATCGAACAAGATATAAATGAAATGCTATGATGAAGTGCACACAACAAATATCACAAGTAAAATACACAAGAGAAGATTGAACAAGTAAAGGGGTTAGTTCTCAAGTAATAATAGAAGACAATATAGAGCAAGAGAAAATTAAGCAAGAATAACGCAAAGGCAATCGCAAACACAATGATTTGTTTCGAGGTTCGAGCCACTGCTCTAGTCCCCGCCTTCACCTCCGTGAAGGGTTTCCACTATCCACCGAGGATCCCGTACAAGTTTGGTCTACCGAAGACCGCAAGCCCGTAGCTTCACAATTACAAAGAACCTCTACCGAAGAGGTTGCTCCACAAGAACAAGTAACACAAGAACAATAGTGATCTCAACTAGACCACCAAACTCTTTCTCAAACTCTTTTACAACACTCTCACTCTTTTTACAACTTCACTATAGAATGAGTATAAGATTTATGGCTCTATGAAGTGAGGTGAGAAAACTTCAGTTGTAGAGTGATATTAGCAATCAAACACAACTGAAAAACAAGCTCTAAAAGATTGAAAATTGTAAGCTTTAAACAAAGAACTCTTTCTCTTTTGAAAACAATGAAAACTTAATATTTTTCTTAGTAAATAACAAAGACTCATCTCCCACTATTTATAGGGAGAGAAAAGGTTAAAACTCATTTCTTTACACCTGTTTTGATCTGAAAAAGAGCCCCAACAACTCCCTAAAACTCTGTTAAAAGAGAAACAAAAAATAGTTTTTCAGACTTGCCCAAAGAGGAAAGAGCCGTTATGGCTGCAGCAGGCCTGGCGGTCGTCGCCCTGCTGGAATAGAGCCGTTGGGCTCCGGTCGACTGGTCCGGTCGACCGTCCACTTTGAGGAAACACAGTTTCCTTCTTCCGGTCGACCGGTCCGGTCGACCCAGAAAACCTGGGAGCAACTCTGCTCTGTCGGTCGACCGGTCCGGTCGACCCAGGAAACCCGAGACCAAAACGTTTCTGACCGTCGACCGGTCCGTCGACCGACAGACATGCACAGACTGTGCATGTCCTGCCACAGTGCCGGTCGACCGGGCCGGTCGGCCGGTCTGGCCTGAAACACAAAAATTACAGATTTTTGAAGTTGGGAATTTTTTGAAAAAATATTTTATAATACCTATAACTAAGTGTTATGCAATAAATGATATATACACATGTTTAAAAACAAGATATTCAATTTGTAATTCATTGGATACATATAAATATAGATTTAGGCATAAAACAAAGTTTATCAAGAAAACATAAATACAAAACTTCAAACTCTGTGATAAAGATAATTTGTGTGTGTGTGTTTTTCCTAGAGCCAAATATCAAGTACTCAAACTTTAACATTCTAATTCTTACATAGATTTCCAAAGACTTCAAGTTCTTCATGAGGGCATCTCCATAAGATCTTCAACACTTGGTTCTTGATCCCAAAATGAGTTGACTTGAGTCCAAACCACCTTCCTTTAGGGAAGAAGACTTCTATCTTACATAGAAACCTGAAACACACTTAAACAACAAATGATATTAGTACAAATAACTAATATGTTTTGTAATCATCAAAATACACTAAACTTGGGTTGATTGTAACCTTGGGCCAACAGTTATATTATGTGTTAGCTTTTCTATCTACTTTGTAATATCTTCTTCTTCTCTTCTTCTCGTTGTCCTAGTAGATCATGTGGTTAGTTTTCGTTGCGCCGCCCCGATCGATCCTGTCATGGAGGCGTCCTTCGAAATCACAACAAAACAAAATTCTAACTGTTTGTGCAAATGGATGCATAATTTTAACTATTTTTTTCTGAGATACTTGACTCTAAGTAAAAAGGATTTTGGTTAACAAATTGAATAAGAAGGTGTAAACATTGAGAAGATAATAAGAAAAGGTTCACTCATATAGAAATATATTTTAGAGAAAAAAGAAGTCTTTAAGATAATCAATGAAAGAATATCTTCGTGTGTGGTGTAAAACATAATTTAAACTCATATATTCCATTGGAAAGAATATAAAAGAGAATTTGTGAAAGTGGATATATATACAAACATAGTGGTTTTTTTCTTTAAGTTCATGGAGTGGTGACAAATCAAAAAGAAAGAGACTTGTGTAGTTTCAGAAGGATTCGTGCTCGAATTTTTCGCAGTCAAATGACATTCAAATACAAGATCCACTCTATTGAAGTTAATCTATATTATTTAATGTAACTAAAAATCAAAAATCATGTGCTTTGAATATTTTTTGCCCATCCATTAAGCGGCACTAATGGACGGGCGAAAGTTGTGAGTTGGTTAGATTTATATCTTTGGACATACAAATTATTGATCCAGCCATTTGATCATGATATAAACATTTAAAAATCCCTTTAAAACTAATTTTTGTTAGGTTTCAAATGTTCTGCACTGTTAAACTAATCACCTCACTGTTTAGGTTGTAGATTTTTTTTCCTACTTGATGTATGAGCAAAATGTAATTAAAATACTTGATTTTTAATTTATAGATACTTGATATAATATAGATCAATTTCAATGAAATGGATCTTGTATTCGGATGATGTATGATTGTATTTGAGTGGGAAGGATTTAGGCTCAAATCCTTCCAGAACTACACTAATCTACCTCAACCAAAAATGTGTACTTTACGAATAAAATAAAATACACAGACGCAAAAGGCAAACTCACTCTTTTCTATACATATGAATTTTATTTTCAGGAAAAGGATGGGGACTCCGAATGAACGTCCAACCTGTATTTTATTTCCCAGTAGAAAGTGGCAGTATAAACAAATCATGCTATTGTTCAAAAACACTCAAAAGACTGACCTTGATCTAAAAGCAACAATAATAAGTCCTCAAAAAGCTAAAGATCAACAAGAAAGATCTCAAAAGTACCAAACAGAAAGCTTGAAACTACTTAGTCTATATGATTAATCTCTACACCCACCAACACCTGGGGAGGGAGGGTAAAAAGATCTTGTTTAAAGAGATTTTTAAACTCTTTTAAAGGTTAGCCAAAGATTGATGCAATCAATGGTATCAAATATGACAGTGTATCAGTCGTAACAATGGTGGATTACACAGGAGGAGCAGGACCTAGTCGACTAGGCATTTGGATTACTTGACTAATGATACAAACAGAGAGTTGAAAAATCTATTTCAGTACGGATTAATCGACTAGGCCAAATTTCTAGTTGACTAATAGGAATTATTATCGATTAGGATAATTCCTAGTCGACTAATGCAGCTGCAGTGGCCCTGTTTTCAAATCTGATTCAGAATTCATTTCTGATTCAAATTAGGTATTTTTGATTTCCTTTTCTTTGTGGATTCTTTGGCTTTATAAAGAGAGGTATTGTTCCCAATAATATGTAACCTGTAATTGATTGATTTAATAAGAACTCTCTCTCCTTACCCCGAGGACTAGGGGTGTCAATTGGGCCGCGTTGGGCCAAACCCAGCCCGGGCACGGCGGGCCAGAGGCCAAGCCGGGCAGGCTGACCCGGCTTAGCCTTCCCGGCCAAAAGGCGGGCGGCCCGGCTCAGCCCAGCCCGGGTTCCATAAATAGAACCTGGACATGGCCTAAGGCCTAGGTGTCCCGGGCCCTAGGCCAGACCCGGGCCGGCACAACAATTAATAAAAAAATAAAAAACTTAAAAAACTTTAAAAAAATTAAAAATTCAAAATAATTTTTATAAAATCTTAAAATTTCTCAAAAATTACTTATTCAAGTTGTGATAAAAATAGAAAAAAATATTACAAGGCGTGAAATGAAAATATATATTTTTATTGATGATTCAATAAAATGGATAATTGATACAAATACAATTGAAGTATAAATCAATTTTTTTTCAAATTTATCCTTAATACATAACAAAAGTACAAGTCTACATTCTTCATACATTTTATCAATCATAAATAAAAAAATTCAAGTTTTCATTCATCTTCTGGGGAGTCTTCTGGAGATTCTTCGATAAGATCGTCAATTATTTTATTTTGACTTCTCTTTTTCGCATCCAGCCAATCCTTCCCGCATGTTGTCATCTCGATCACATTCGATGCCAGACGGTTCCTCGTATCAGTCAGCACTCAACCACCTGTATTAAAAATAGTCTCCAAAGCAATTGTAAATGCCGGAGGGGTCAGTAAATCACATGCCATGATGGAAAGCACAGGATAAGCTGATGCCTATGATTTTCATCATGCTAAAATATCAAAATTTTCAAATCCTGAATCTTGATCAATCTTAGGAGTGACAACACGATGTATATAATAATAAAATTCATTTAAAGAGTCAGAAGTTCTAGATTTTTTGGAAGCTAATAAAAGATCGAAAAATAATAAACTTCTAGTACTAGAGGTCGAAGAACTTTGAGTTGAAGAAGAATGTTTATTTACGTAAGTAGTTTCATAAAAATCATATAAATTATTTATAAAAGAATTAATATCTACCCACATTAGAGCAGAACTATCCTCGTAATTCATCCTTTCATAAAATTTTCAAGTAAAAATTTACATCCATTAAATTTAATCTTAGGATCCATAACAGCAGCAAAATAAAGATAAAAGGAAATTCTTTAAAATATTTATGTTGTGTGAAATGAAGTGGGGAAGTCCAAGTATTTATAGAGCAGGAGAAAGTATCTTTTGTAATTTTTATTTTGCAAAAAACACAAAAAAGCAACATATACCAGTTGGGGTGTTTTTGCCCTAAAAAAATTGCAAATCCCCCCCAACGGCTATAAGAGCCGTTGGCGTGTAGGCGGGGAGGTTTTTACAAAAAGCCCCCCAACAGCTTTTAGAGCCGTTGGGCTCTTGTCCTGGCCGTGCCAGGTCAGTTTCGGCCCGGCCCAGCCCGGCCCGCCAAGCCTAACGGTTCTAAGAGCCATTGGAGTATTCTGGGCTGGGCCGGCCCGGACAGGTCGGCCAAGTGGGCCGTGCCAGGCCCGTGCCCGGTCCGACCGGGCACGTGCCAGACCCGGGCACGGGCTTGGCACGGCCCGCCGGGTCAGCCCGAACCGGTCGACCCAGTGAGTCGTGCCAGGCCCATGCCTGGGCAACCCAGCCCTGGGCCACCAATTGGCGGACCAAGGGCTGGCCCGCTGGAATCCTAGACCCGAGTCGGGCTTGGCCTGGTCCTGACTGGCCCAGGCCATACCCAGGCTAGCCCGAGCAGTACCCGTGCAACCACCGGGCTGGTCCAATTGACACCCTACCGAAGACGTAGGAAAATTACCGAACCTCATTAAATCTTGTGTTCTCACTTTTTTTTGTTTAATTGTTCATGTGATTAGGGTGACTATTCTCTGGTGGCCCTCTTCTCTATTGATGGGATTCCCAACAAGTGGTATCAGAGCTTTTTAGGTTCGACAGGGAGTTTTTTTGTTCAGGTTGAGCAAATCAACTTGGAGATTGTCTACAATTTTGTTAGGAGGTAAAGATCTGATCTTTCCTATTTGGATTTATTTTAACTAATTATTTTCCGAATTGTGTTAAGAAATCTATTGAGAAAATGGCTGGAGACAGTCAATCCACAGTGAAATCCGTGAACCCACATCCGATAAAGATTGATATAGTAAAGTTTAATGGCAAGAACAATTTTAGAATGCGGAGATATGAGATGATGGATGCATTGATGGCATCAAACCTTAAAGACACTCTACGAATGAAAGAAAATCCAGAAGAGACTTCTGAAAAGGATTGGGACGAGATGAATAGGATAGCGTGTAGTCTTATAAGGTCTTATTTGACACAAGACATTAAGTAAAATATGCTATATGAGACGTCTGCAATAAAGATGTGGGAGATTCTTAAGAAGAAATATTTGACGAAGAGTATCGAGTCTCGGCTGCTTCTAAAGAGGAGGTTTTGTCGCTTC
The DNA here is from genome assembly GCA_038442645.1 of Agave tequilana. NCBI lineage: Eukaryota > Viridiplantae > Streptophyta > Magnoliopsida > Asparagales > Asparagaceae > Agave > Agave tequilana. Next base: position 109,638 of record JAVJIF010001756.1, on the reverse strand, counting down.
CAGTTAAAAAAAGGACTCTCTATTGCTGAGCACATGAACAACTACACAAAACTTCTTTCAAATTTGATTAATGATGATGTGGATATCGAAGAAGAGGGGATAAGACGTTAATTCTTTTGAATTATCTTTCTGATGAAGAGTATGAGACCTTTGTCCTCACCTTAATTAATGGTAAATAATCACTTAATTATAATGATGTATCGGCTGCTCTTGTAAATTATGCAGTGAGGAGGAAGGATAAGCAATTTTCTTCCAATAGTATATCAACAGAGGTGTTGATGGTAAGAGGAAAAAATTTCAATCGGAAGGGCACAGGTGAGTATGAGAGATCCAAGTCCAGACCAGGTTTTAGAGATCTGAAGAAGAATCAGTGTGCCTTCTGCAAAGAGATATGACACTTGAAGGTTGATTGTCCAAGGATCAAGGATAAGAATGAGAGTAAGGAGTCAAACCGAGGAAAATCTCGCACAGGTGATCAGTACAAAAGCTGGTACTTCATAGGCAGGTAGATCAGACTCAGAGTCATCGGTATTCTCGTTCTCTATTACTACTACCATTGGTTACTCAGGTGATTCTGAGTGGACATTAGATACAAGAGCTATCATATGTTTAATATCCCTATTTTAAAATACTGTATTTTTATTTTTCAAGTAAGTATTTATTTTGATTTACTGATTATTTTATTGTTAATTATTAACTTGATTATGACTTATTGATTATTAAATAAATAAATGATTTTGGAATATTAGTGGTATTGGAAGTTGTTAAATAACACTTCTATTATTATTATTATTATTATTATTATTATAAATTAATATTAGTATTGTTCATTATTATTGTGTTTCTTTAGATAGCCTATTTCTATACCCATGGTCCACACCCATTCCTATTTCATTGATTCCTAAACCCGTTATCCAAACTCGAACTCATTAACCCATAACCATTAGCCTTGATCCAAACTCAATCAACCCAATAACCCGTTATCCACACAATCTTAATCTCAAAGATCTTATCCTAATCCTAACAACAAATCAAACTTGAATCTAAATCCTAACTAACATAATCCATTATCATAACCCTAATCCTATCATAACCCTTCTCCTCCCACAATCCAGCAGCCACCAACTGATTGTTACACAATTCTGCATATTTTACCACATTATTCCCATGCATATTACAAATAAAAATATGATTTTTAATAATATTCTCTCTATTTTTGCAGGTCCACAACTGAAATGAGAGAAAGCCCAAAAATCTCTTTAATTAGCAATAATTAAAGAGATTAATTCATAAGCCCAAAAGAGATTAATTCAAAAGCCCAAAAAAGAGCCCAAGATTTGAATCTGGATTCAGGAGAGATCCGCGCGCCAACTAAATCTTCCAGAAGGCCACGTGGATAACAACTTCGCAACGAACCTGTACCAGAAAATCTGGGCTCAACGGCCCAGATTTTGCCGCCAAATCCAGGGATTTCCCGCCAATTTGCGGCAGTTGTAAGGTTGTTGGAGCTCCGGATTTTGCTCCAACAACCTGGCTCTAGATGCTTCTCTCTGAGCCTATAAATACTGGACCAAGGGCTTCGTAAAAAGAGAGAACGTGAAGAGGAGAGATTAGAGAGTAGATGCTTGTAATTTTTGTAGGATTTTTCTCTAGGATTTTAGTTCTTTAGATCTCCTTCTTCCTCCCTAGAAATTCTGCAAAAGAGAGTTGTAAGAGAGAGAAAGCTTGTGTACATCAAGGAGTGACAACTTGTGAAGCAAGGATTTATCCATTCTCTTCTCTCTACTTGAGCATTTTCTAGTAACTTTACTTACTTTCTTTACTTCTAGTTTTACTTTACTTGCTTTTTAATTCATGCTTTGTTTTGCTTTTCTAATGGCTAGTAGCTAATTCTTTCATACATGGCTAGCTAACAACTTACCTTGCTAACTACTAACTCATGGGTGATTGCTATCTTTAATCTTGCAAAGTGTATGATCTTCTCTTCTCCGATGGGTTACTTTCATGCTTGGCTATATCTTGTTGTAATTCTCCATATGATTCATGTGTGCCTCATTTAGAGCCTTGTCTAGAACAAGTGCCTTGATGGAACATGGAGATGGATCACCAATATGCTATTTGTTGTACAACTTCTTTACTTCCATTAATGAATGTTGTATCTTCTTCCTTAGCATCCCTTGAGTGTAGCTCTTTTGATTCCATTATTGAAAGTCTAATTTGTAGGCCAATGACATCTATGAGGCTACAAGACAAGTCCAAGAATGATCACCCGTCATCCAAGTGGGAAAGTAATTAGACCAACACGCAAGACAAATCTATGCCGATGAATCAACATGAGGCACGCATTCACTATTACGGAGTTTAGTAAGTTTAGCAAGGAAGTAAGGTTAGCTAGCCATGGTTTTCTCACCTTCAAATCTTTTATAAAGTTTTCATTCTCTTAGTTGTAATCCCAAAGTCAATCTTGTTTTGATTTCTTTTCATTTTCCATCATGAACAAATCCACCAATTCTTTCACTTTCTTTTTCATGCTTCTTGCATTTGTGTAAATACAAAGAAGAATCTTCGTTTTATATCTTCACAACGAACCGTAACGCTTCCATCGCAAGCTCTCCCTGAGAATCGACTCGGTATAGCCTTTGCTATAACGGAGAATGGAAAGGGTACATTGAACTTTATAAATACATTTGTGGGTGATCAAGCACAAAGGTTGACTCTAAACCTTCTCTCTTTTACATAATATCTGTGCAATCTACCACACAATCTTTTCCCAATCAAATTTTTGGCGCCGTTGCCGGGAGAGCAACGGTTTTTGGTTTAAAGTGAAGAACTAAACGAATCTTCTTCTCTGTTGCAGGTTACAGGTGAAGAAACAGGAAATATAGCATTGCAGTGACATATAAGTGGACCTGGGCCTATGCTCTAGAAAGCAGAGACCAGGATCCCTCTGAATTGCCGCAAATCCACGGCATTTGCCGCAGATTTGCGGCAAGGAGGAGTTCACTACTTACAAGTTTTCTGCAGGGCTTCTGGTTCTGCAAAATACATCTTCTGCAATACTTAATTTCTTGTATTCTTCACCATACTCCTGCTAATAATAATCAACAGTAAAAAATTCGTTGCAAAGTTAAAAATTGATTAGACATTTACATTTTAGGCACGTGTCTTTTCAATTCCTTTACTTTTACTGTTGAAGAGTGCTGGAGACAAGGTACGTGCGCATTGCATCTAGACTAGGACTCACTCTTTGTTTGATTTAAATACGCTTTGAGTGAACCTTGTTTGTTTATATCGTACACTTGCACAAATCAATTTTAAGGGCATTAACCCATAAATAAGATAAGGTGGGGGATTTCATCACCCTTTCCTTAGCCCAAAAACCACAATCCCAGCACTCACTAACCCAAGCCTAATTTAATAAAAAAGTAGACGTTGGCCCTAGGGACATCTCGGACTCATTTAGGAGATTATCCTAAGGGGGAAAAGTATTGAAATTGACTCTTGCAAAATCAGTGTCTAGGAAAGGGATTGAGGGCCGAAAGCTCGAAGGTTGGTGGTTACTTAATTAAGGAACGTCTCTGACGGAAAACCTCCCAACAACCTTGACCTTTCCTGGCTGATTAGCTTGTGATCAACGTCTACACTAAACCTCCCGTGGACGATCTAATCAGTTAGGAGTCGTCTAGGTCATAGGTCTACCCTAACTTAGGTTAGAATTTTTTTTCTTGATTGTTTATTTGTTTGTTTCTTTTTGTTTGTGATTTTTTGTGTGATATGGCATTCAACAATTCTTTCCATCCTAATAATAATCCATATTTCACACAAACTCCATTCTATTCGGATAATTCCAACCCGGCGTTTTACAATATGCACCAACCAAATACACCGGGTTGGCCTTATCCGAATCAATATGACCCATACCCCCCATCTAATAACTATAATTTCCATAATGATTTCAACTCGTCACAGAGTCATTGGGGATTCACGTACCCCGAGTCAAATTCTCAAATTCCTTGTCCACCATATCCACCAAGTCCACAATATCCACAATATTCATTTCCAGATTCCGCTTCTTATACTCCTTTTTCTGAACCTCCGATTGAAGAAAAATTTGAGTTACAAAGGAGTATAGAAGTCAATCTACAAGAGGCCGAGCAACAACTTCAAGAAACATTTGCCTCTCCAATTCCACAACATTTTCAAGATACATACTCAGCTCCACCAGTCCAAAATAGTACACCATCAATTTTGGAAATGAGTATGCGTGAGTCCAAACAAAAGTCACCAAATCCAATGGACTCACAATTTCACTATCACTTCCAAGACAACACTTCATCTTTTCATCAAAACAATGAAGTCATCAATTATGGAAAGATGCTTGAAGACATGACTCATGCTCAAAATGCTAGGAATCGTGACATAGATATGATGGTCGAATCTTTACGTTCTCACCGTTTGGCCAGATCTAGTATCACTAGCCACACTGTTAAAACCAATGAGTCATGTAGTTTTAGAAATCAAGATTCAATTTCAGTACAACCACCTGAACTTGTCCAAACTTCAGATCCCATTGACATTTTGGCAAGTTTTCCTTTTCCTGAAATTGAACTTGAGCATGAATATGATCCTGAACTTCCACTTGATGATTCAATTCCACTTCCTGATTCAATTATGACTCCAGTATCTTCACCTGATTTCACTCCATTTCCAAGTCAATATTGGATCCAGTGCCTATCCATTATGAAATTGAATCACCAATATTTTATGATGATCATATTGAACTTGACCAATTCCATACTTTTGAAAGTCCCATTGATAAATTGGCAAGTTCACATTTTTGTGGAATTGAACTACATGAGGAATGTGATCTTGAACCCCAACTTAGTGATTCAATTCTTTTTCCTGATTCAATAATGATTCCAGTATCTTTACCTGACTTCAATCTTTTCCCGGAGTCGACATTGGATCCTGTCCCAATTCATAATGAAGTTGAATCACCCATCTTTGAGGATCATATTGAACTTGACCAATTCTACACTTCTGAAGATATTATTGACAAATTGGCAAGTTCTCCATTTTTTGGTATTAAACTACATGAGAAATGTGACCTAGATTCTCACTATCTCTTTACTTCTGAAACTGATTGTACAATTCTGACGGAAAACGTTGACCTTAGTTTTGAAGAATTGTATGGCGATGAGCTTGAATTCCTTAATATTGGAAGTAAACAGATATCACCCATATTAGGTCACATTCCATTGTTGGACAATACATGTGGACTTGAGCTTCATTTTCTTGACTTGGACCCAATTCCTGAAATCATTTCGACTCCTGAACCTTTACTCGACTTAAGTCACATTCCTGAGTCGGTATTAGATCCTATCCTTCCTGAGTCCAAGTCAACAGTTCTATCATTTCATACACCATTCTGGGACAAGGTGGTTGACAAATTTGATTCTGAAATTAATTATGGAAAATGGAAATTAGATGGGGTTAAATACTTAATAAAGATCCTTCATGGATTTATCTTTTTAGTGGGTTGTATTCATGATATTTCTGGTGGGTTCCTCAAAACCCAAAGCAAAGTTGATTGGGCCATGTTTCGTAGACCAATCAGACCACCACCGGAACCACCACCTTAAGGTAATTTTTCCCTTCCCTCTCCATTTTCTTTCATGCATACATATATCACGATGCATTGAGGACAATGCATGAGATAAGTGTGGGGGAGGGTTTACTAACTTAGAGTTTTTAGATTTTCTTTCTTTTACACTTCTTTTTAGAAATAAAATAAAAAATAAAAAATAAAAAAAACTTTTTGAAATAAGAGACAAAGTTTTGATCTATTTTTAAGAAAATTAAGACGTATCTTAGAAATTAAGAAAGCCTTAATTATGACATCTTAAACCTAGTTGAAATAATAAATCTTGTTTAAAATTATAGGCTAAGTAAGTAAAATTGGTGAGATATTTTTATCTTGAATTTTTACCTTAGATAAATATGCACTTTACACTTACACATTTCTTGGGATGGAGACAAAGACCAAAAATGCCATAAAAATAAAAAAAAAGAAAGAAAAATAAAGATATAATAAAATATCACCTATTAAGCTGGATAAATGTGCCTCAAGAAGCATGATTATTCACGCCTAACGGTGGTAAAGGAAATAAATAATCCCCTTTAGTTTTGTGGCCTTTTTTACTCGAGACCTAAACCCGAGGGATGTTTTCTCATCTGGTGCCCTAAGACCGTCTGGTTTGGGAGTCATCGGTTAAAGGCTCGCTACAAGGGTAAACTAGAAAGCCTAAACTAAGGGAAGAAAAAAAGCAGAAAAATAAATATATATATAAATAAATAAATGGCTTGATGGTTGGAGTTGAAATCCCAGAAATCTTCACTGAGCACGGTGTGCATATTATCTAGGTTTTATGAAAGATAAAGTATTCAATCCAATTTTGAATTCTTACCTTAATTGAAGACAAGATCTTGCATGGAGACTAAGTTTAAGAAAGAATGATTATAGGTGGACTTATGACCTAAGATCACTTATATTTTTGCAAAAATAGATCGAAAACATGTCTCTCTTTCAAAATGTGTTTCCAAAACACTAACATTTGTCTTCTTTCTTTATGGATTTTGTGGGTGTAATCCGCTGAAAACCCTCAGGAGACAACACTCCTCCTCTAGGGTAACCTAGTGGTTTAACGGCTTATTGCACGTGCTCAGTGCAATCGCGTCACCTGCGAAAGTGGTGTAATAAAATTGGTAGTATAGTTTTTCTTTTTCTTTATTTTGCTCGGGACGAGCAAAAGAATAAGTGTGGGGGTGTGATTGTTACACAATTCTGCATATTTTACCACATTATTCTCATGCATATTACAAATAAAAATATGATTTTTAATAATATTCTCTCTATTTTTGCAGGTCCACAACTGAAATGAGAGAAAGCCCAAAAATCTCTTTAATTAGCAATAATTAAAGAGATTAATTCATAAGCCCAAAAGAGATTAATTCAAAAGCCCAAAAAGAGCCCAAGATTTGAATCTGGATTCAGGAGAGATCTGCGCGCCAACTAAATCTTCCAGAAGGCCAAATAACAACTTCGCAACGAACCTGTACCAGAAAATCTGGGCTCAACGGCCCAGATTTTGCCGCCAAATCCAGGGATTTCCCGCCAATTTGCGGCAGTTGTAAGGTTGTTGGAGCTCAGGATTTTGCTCCAACAACCTGGCTCTAGATGCTTCTCTCTGAGCCTATAAATACTGGACCAAGGGTTTCGTAAAAAGAGAGAACGTGAAGAGGAGAGATTAGAGAGTAGATGCTTGTAATTTTTGTAGGATTTTTCTCTAGGATTTTAGTTCTTTAGATCTCCTTCTTCCTCCCTAGAAATTCTGCAAAAGAGAGTTGTAAGAGAGAGAAAGCTTGTGTACATCAAGGAGTGACAACTTGTGAAGCAAGGATTCATCCATTCTCTTCTCTCTACTTGAGCATTTTCTAGTAACTTTACTTGCTTTCTTTACTTCTAGTTTTACTTTACTTGCTTTTTAATTCATGCTTTGTTTTGCTTTTCTAATGGCTAGTAGCTAATTCTTTATTACATGGCTAGCTAACAACTTACCTTGCTAACTACTAACTCATGGGTGATTGCTATCTTTAATCTTGCAAAGTGTATGATCTTCTCTTCTCCGATGGGTTACTTTCATGCTTGGCTATATCTTGTTGTAATTCTCCATATGATTCATGTGTGCCTCATTTAGAGCCTTGTCTAGAACAAGTGCCTTGATGGAACATGGAGATGGATCACCAATATGCTATTTGTTGTACAACTTCTTTACTTCCATTAATGAATGTTGTATCTTCTTCCTTAGCATCCCTTGAGTGTAGCTCCTTTGATTCCATTATTGAAAGTCTAATTTGTAGGCCAATGACATCTATGAGGCTACAAGACAAGTCCAAGAATGATCACCCGTCATCCAAGTGGGAAAGTAATTAGACCAACACGCAAGACAAATCTATGCCGATGAATCAACATGAGGCACGCATTCACCATCACGGAGTTTAGTATGTTTAGCAAGGAAGTAAGGTTAGCTAGCCATGGTTTTCTCACCTTCAAATCTTTTATAAAGTTTTCATTCTCTTAGTTGTAATCCCAAAGTCAATCTTGTTTTGATTTCTTTTCATTTTCCATCATGAACAAATCCACCAATTCTTTCACTTTCTTTTTCATGCTTCTTGCATTTGTGTAAATACAAAGAAGAATCTTCATTTTATATCTTCACAACGAACCGTAACGCTTCCATCGCAAGCTCTCCCTGAGAATCGACTCGGTATAGCCTTTGCTATAACGGAGATTGGAAAGGGTACATTGAACTTTATAAATACATTTGTGGGTGATCAAGCACAAAGGTTGACTCTAAACCTTCTCTCTTTTACATAATAACTGTGCAATCTACCACACAATCTTTTTCCAATCAAATTTTTGACTAGTGCCTTCCCCTTTGCTGCGCGCGCGCATCTGCCTGAGCAGCAGCACGGCATCGCCCCGGAGCTCCCACGCCCTCTCCCTTGACCTTGAATCCTAGCCGAGTGCACATGGTCGTGGGCAGACTCCACTCTCCTCACTTTGCTGCTGTTGGAACACGACAGCGGCAGCCCGGTGGTAACGCAACTCCCCGCACAGCTGCCTCCGGCGCCACAGTGGCAACAGCTGGCCGTGAGCACCTGTTCCTCCCCCAAGACCTCCATCCACAGCCCTCCTCGTTGCACCCGAGCACAAGCCCCCTTCTCCCTTGCAACAACAACCAGCAACCATGACCCCTCAAGTTTTCTCAACCTTGTGCTGCTCTCTCTATATCTTTTGTTCTCTCTCTTTACTTGTTCCTGCCTTGCGTCTCACAAAAAAAAAATCGATGGATTAAGTTGAGAAGCTGCCGCCGCCTTGATTGATATATAATATCCTCAATTTGTGAATCCTTGGGTTTCCCTCTGCCTCCTTCCCCATTGGGAATAGTTAGATCCTTCTCTTCTGTAATGGTTTTAGTAGAGCAAAAGATCGAACACCTTGCAGACAAGATCACTTCATTTCTTGTTTCCTCTTCTTTAACCAGTGATGAAAGCAGCACGCCAGCCCAACAACAGCTCCCCCATGGCCGCGTAACCATAGCAGCAGCCCGCAGCAGCAGCGTCCATCAGCTCGTCCTCCTCGCGTACAGCCTCGAGCCCCTCCTCGGCCTCTACTAGCGCGCGCCAGCAGCACAGCCGGCCTCCCCTTCATGGACGGTAGCACCATCCCACAGGCGTGAGTGTCCCCCCACATCTCAGTTTTCCCTTCTTTAATTTTATGCATAGGTATATTAATGTGTATATGATGTTGAATTATCTATTGTGTTGTGTGTGTTTTAGTGTGTATGTGACATCTACTTCGAGCAATTTTTCGTCTCCCCATGGGCCGCGTGGATCACCGTAGGCGAGCGCGAACGCACCCACGCCCTTCACGGTGAGATGCTCTATCCAACGACACCCTCCGCGGCCCCGGACGCCTTCGCCAGAGCCTTCGTCGGTGCGCCGCAAATCGGCTCGAGGTTAGTGCATTTATATATTTAAGGGTGAAGTTGTAATAATGTGAAAGTTTATTAAATGTGTAAGGGTACAATTGTAATAATTGGGAAGTTAATTAAAATGTGTGTGTTAGTTTAGTAATTAATAAGTGGGTCTTAATTAATGTGTTTTATTTATATAGGTCTTAATTAATTAATCATGCATGTGTTTTATTTATATAAATATATAATATGTATATAAGTGTGGGTATGTATGCATGTAGTATGTATTTTTGTGTATACTTGTATATGTATGTGTGCATGGGTGTACATGTATGTGTCTGTGTGCACGTGTCAGTGTAGCATGTATTTATATTTATTTGTATGTATTGTTGCGTGTTACAGTATTTCAGAATCGTTTGGTGAGATCCGGACCGTTGCAGGAGATCCGGACCCGATTCGGATCCGTGTTCGTTGTGGAGCCGATACATAGGCGATTCGAAAACCGATCCATGGAATGATCTGCAGATCAGTACCGGTTCATGCAGTGAAGACCAGATGGCAATTTGGTTCTGAAACTGCGTCATTTCATGTGAGTGTTCGTTCTTATGTATTTACCACTGTAGGTATGCTTTACCTGTTACACTTATCATTTTATGTGACTTTCTTTTATGTTTTACTAGTTTGATTTCTTGTACTACTTCATGAGACATCCATGGTTGTTCACTTTAATTACATAGCTGATAGGAACTCGTATCAGTATCATTTCATGTGTTGGTAGATCGCCATTGTTGGCTTAGGCCTAGTATTGATATACTGTGACCAGACTTGACCTTGTAACTGATATAGCTGTGATAAATTCTAAAATATAGATATGTATTGATCTTGAGCATGATGGGTCCTTGATTGAGGTTAGAGATTCATATACTATGTGAAGGAAATTTCAGTCATATTGTTGGATGATATATTTTGATGATAACAAGTGTGACATGTACCATTTTGTGTATTTTTAGAAAATTGTTAAAAGACTTGATCATACACACAGGCAGGTATATTAGTCGATTTGTCCTTCTTTTAGTCGACTAATACTCCTATTAGTCGACTTACACTTTTTATAGCCGACTTATCCCTTTTGTTAGTTGACTAACCTAGTCCAAAACTCTCTATACTAGTCGACTTGCTACTACCCTAGTTGGCTAACTCTAGTTCTGACTGTTTCTAGATTTCTTATGTATTGAGGACTTTATCCCTTAGTTATAATCTTGGTTATAGTTGAAGGAATCTGGTCTTGAGGAATAGGTATTAATTGAATTAACCTTACCTGATAGATCTTAGATATATATCTGATATGTTACTTGACTTTGGGATCCTGTGATTGACCTTGATAGAGTAAGAGTGTGTGATAATCTTAATCGAATTGAAATATAAGGATTTGGTTATGTGTATCAGGACCTGTAGTATTTTAGTTATTGAGATTTGAATATATCGACGACTTGAGGATCAGAGTTTGAGAGCAGTTACATTTTGATCTCCGTTATTGGTAGGATCAGAGTTGATCGTTAGAATGAGAGAATTAATTATTGATTTATTAGAATTGTGATTACTGTACCAGATTATCTTAATAATGTTTGATGTTTGAGGTTCATGAGGATAGCTTTTGAGATTAAGAGTTGACAGATTAGTTATAGACATTATATCAGTGGATGTGATCTTGATCAGTTTAATATGAGATTGTATAATGACTAGAGGTGCAGGACTGTTACTGTATAAATTCATGTTCCTGAAAGTTACTGGGAAAAGATCGTTTGACCGTAATACCCTGTACAGTCCCATTGTTCATCGTATACACGGTTACTGTTACTGTTCACTATTACTGATATTGTTCACCGTGTATAGATTACTGATTGACTGTTACTGTACAGTTATTGTTACTATCACCGCATCGTCCCAATGTTATAGGTAACATGAGAATTGATTGTTTTTACTGAATTCAATAATAAAGTAATTAAATAACTTACACCGGGATTGGGGAAATTAATGGAGGAGACAAAATCTGTATTTTGGGTGAACCTAGGATACAGGTTGCACAGCCGACTAAGGGTTCCACTGTAGGGTTCTTGGGGGATGACTGGCATCCCATCTGTACTGATATTGTTCCACTATTTTTATAGTGAGATTACTGTTACTGTTACTGAGTACCTAGCGGTACGGCCCGGTTTAGCGCTAGGAAACTGAGGCCGTGGTCCCGGGTATGTACGGGACCCACCTAAATCATGGATAATGTCTCTTCTATTAATTTCAATAACTTAGGACCCTGACTGACACGTGTAGTAGGCGTAGTAGTTTGGGATGCGTCTATTACAGGTGGCAATTGGTGTTCGCTGACATAATAAATGTTAATAAATTGTTTATAGCATGTTGTGACTGATTATATTACCTGACGGTGCATAGATAAGCTATGATAAACATATGATTGTGCACATGACCAGAATTGTATACCAGACTAGTGACATACTAGGTTACACATCTAGACATTAATCGTTCCCCGTTATCATGACATTAGTTGTTGTTTACAGTTATTTTTCTTGTCTATTATCTGCATGCTTATTCATGTTATTGTTATTCAGTTGTTCGTTTATCATGTTATTTAGTTATCTTATGACTGCAGTTTATCTTGTTATTTTTTTGTGCATATTGTTATATGCATGAGTTCTTCTCTTTACACACACACTCACCAGGTCGCTTTCTGACGACCCTGGATTTGCACGTCCAGATATTGGACGCTTTGTTTCTATTGTGCAGGTGTTCAATGAGACGGTACGCTTTGCGAGGAGCTGGACTCTCTCCCTTTTTATTTTGGTATTCTTGCCTCTTTTTATTCATATTTCTATACTTTTCTTGATTCATGCATATTAGATTCAGTCTCCAGTGCTTTTTATATGATATCATGCGTGGATGTTTATATGGGATATTGCAGTAATATTGATTGATTTTGGTTTGGATTTATAACTTGTTCAGTTACTTTAGGCTTAGCGTGTATACGTGGGGTAATTTTCTTGCGTATATACATCGCCAACTCTCGTCGCGACTCCGTTTCCTACGTATTTTGGGAAGCAGGCCGTGATAGGGTTTTTTAATATCAGAGCTAGGTTTGACATAAAACGAACTTGATTCTTACCGATAACTTGAACGAGAAATAATTACACTGCAATATACATATAGGATTCACACGATGATATTGAGTCCACTTCAGAATTGACTGTCCTTCCTTTGGGTATCCATCCCTTGATCTTTTGATATCCCTGAATTCAACTCTTCTTCTAAAGTGATCTTGGTCATATCTTGACTCTTATTGTTCCTTCCGATTCTATTTTCTCTGATTTTTATCCCCTGAGTTTGATCACTCCATGTTGAAGCTGGTAGCAGAAATCAGAGAGCACAGTGGAAGCGTGGTGAATTTATGATGTGCAGAGAAGTGACGTGAAGCTTATTTGTTTTCCCCCTCGATTTTGATCCTTTTTATCATTCCCTACTTTATAGAAATTTCGAGGACGAAATTTTTATAAGGTGGGTAGAATGTAATATCCCTAGTTTAAAATACTATATTTTTATTTTTTAAGTAAGTATTTATTTTGATTTACTGATTATTTTATTGTTAATTATTAACTTGATTATGACTTATTGATTATTAAATAAATAAATGATTTTGGAATATTAGTGGTATTGGAAGTTGTTAATTAACACTTCTATTATTATTGTTATTGTTATTATTATAAATTAATAGTAGTATTGTTCATTATTATTGTGTTCCTTTAGATAGCCTATTTCTATACCATTGGTCCACACTCATTCCTATTTCATTGATTCCTAAACCTGTTATCTCAACCCGAACTCATTAACCCATACCCATTAGCCTTGGTCCAAACATAATCAACCCAATAACCTGTTATCCACACAATCTTAATCTCAAAGATCTTATCCTAATCCTAACAACAAATCAAACTCCAATCTAAATCCTAACTAACATAATCCATTATCATAACCCTAATCCTATCATAACCCTTCTCCCACAATCCAGTAGCCACCAACCAGTGCCCTTCCCCTTTACTGCGCGCGCTCATCTGCCGTGAGCAGCAGCACGGCACCGCCCTGGAGCTCCCAAGCCCTCTCCCTTGACCTTGAATCCTAGCCGAGTGCACATGGTCGTGGGAAAACTCCACTCTCCTCACTTTGCTGCTGTTGGAACATGACAGCTGCAGCCCGTCGGCAACGCAACTTCCCGCACAGCCGCCTCCAGCGCCACAGTGACAACAGCAGGACATGAGCACCTGTTCCTCCCCCAAGACCTCCATCCACAGCCCTCCTCGTTGCACCCAAGCACAAGCCCCCTTCTCCCTTCACCAGCAACCAGCAACCGCGACCCCTCAAGTTTTCTCAACCTCGTGCTACTCTCTCTATATCTTTTGTTCTCTCTCTTTACTTGTTCCTGCCTTGCGTCTCACAAAAAAAATCGATGGATTCAGTTGAGAAGCTGTCGCCGCCATGATTGATACATAATATGCTCAGTTTTGTGAATCCTAGGGTTTCCCTCTACCTCATTCCCCATTGGGAATAGTCAGATCCTTCTCTTCTGTAATGGTTTTAGTAGAGCAAAAGATCGAACACCTTGTAGACAAGATCACTTCATTTCCTATTTCCTCTTCTTTACCCAGTGATGAAAGTAGCACGCCAGCCCAACAGCAGCTCCCCCAAGGCCACGCAACCACAGTAGCAGCCCGCAGCAGCAGCGTCCAGCAGCTCGTCCTCCTCGCATACAGTCTCGAGCCCCTCCTCGGCCTCCACGAGCGCGCGCCAGCAGCACTGCCGGCCTCCCCTTTATGGACGGCAGCACCATCCCACAGGCGTGAGTGTCCCCCCACATCTCAGTTTTCCCTTCTTTCATTTTATGCATAGGTATTAATGTGTATATGATGTTGAATTATCTGTTGTGTTGTGTGTGTTTTATTGTGTATGGGACATCTTACTCCGACCCATTTTTCGTCTCCCCGTGGGCCGCCATGGATCACCGTAGGCGAGCGCGAATGCACCCACGCCCTTCACAGCGAGATGCTTTATCCAACGGCACCCTCCGCGGCCCCAGACGCCTTCGCCAGAGCCAACGTCGGTGCGCCGCAAATCGGCTCGAGGTTAGTGCATTTATATGTTTAAGGGTGAAGTTGTATTAATGTGAAAGTTTATTAAATGTGTAAGGGTACAATTGTAATAATTGGGAAGTTAATTAAAATGTGTGTGTTAGTTTAGTAATTAATAAGTGGGTCTTAATTAATGTGTTTTATTTATATAGGTCTTAATTAATTAATCATGCATGTGTTTTATTTATATAAATATATAATATGTATATAAGTGTGGGTATGTATGCATGTAGTATGTATGTATGTGTATACTTGTATATGTTTGTGTGCGTGGGTGTGCACGTATGTGTCTGTGTGCACGTGTCGATGTAGCGTGTATTTATATTTATTTGTATATATTGGTTGCGTGTTATAGTATTTCAGAATCGTTTGGTGAGATCCAGACCGTTGCAGGAGATCCGGACCCGATTCGGATCCGTGTTCGTTGTGGAGCCGATACATAGGCGATTCGAAGACCGATCCAGGGGATGATCTACAGATCAGTATCAGTTCATGCAGTGAAGACCAGACGGCGATTCGGTTCTGAAACTGCGTCATTTCATGTGAGTGTTCGTTCTTGTGTATTTACCATTGTCGGTATGCTTTACCTATTACACTTATCATTTCATGTGACTTTCTTTTATGTTTTACCAGTTTGATTTCTTGTACTACTTCATGAGACATCCATGATTGTTCACTTTAATTACATAGTTGATAGGAACTCGTATCAGTATCATTTCATGTGATGGTAGATCGCCATTGTTGGCTTAGGCCTAGTATTGATATACTGTGATCAGACTTGACCTTGTAACTGATATAGCTGTGATAAATTCTAAAATATAGATATGTATTGATCTTGAGCATGATGGGTCCTTGATTGAGGTTAGAGATTCATATACTATGTGAAGGGAATTTCAGTCATATTGTTGGATGACATATTTTGATGATAATAAATGTGATATGTACCATTTTGTGTATTATTAGGAAATTGTTAAAAGACTTGATCATACACACAGGCATTTATGTTAGTCGACTAATACTCCTATTAGTCAACTTACACTTTTTATAGCCGACTTATCCCTTTTGTTAGTTGACTAACCTAGTCCAAAACTCTCTATACTAGTCGACTTGCTACTACCCTAGTCGACTAACTTTAGTTCTGACTGTTTCTAGATTTCTTATGGATTGAGGACTTTATCCCTTAGTTATAATCTTGGTTATAGTTGAAGGAATCTGGTCTTGAGGAATAGGTATTAATTGAATTAACCTTACCTGATAGATCTTAGATATATATCTGATATGTTACTTGACTTTGGGATCCTGTGATTGACCTTGATAGAGTGAGAGTGTGTGATAATCTTAATCGAATTGAAATATAAGGATTTGGTTATGTGTATCAGGACCTGTAGTATTTTAGTTATTGAGATTTGGATATATAGACGACTTGAGGATCAGAGTTTGAGAGCAGTTACATTTTGATCTCCGTTATTGGTAGGATCAGAGTTGATCATTTGGATGAGAGAATTGATTATTGATTTATTGGACTTGTGATTACTGTACCAGATTATCTTAATAAGTTTTGATGTTTGAGGTTCATGAGAATAGCTTTTGAGATTATGAGTTGACAGATTAGTTATAGACATTATATCAGTTGATGTGATCTTGATCAGTTTAATATGAGATTGTATAATGTTTAGAGGTGCAGGACTGTTACTGTATAAATTCATGTTCCTGAAAGTTAACTGGGAAAAGATTGTTTGACCGTAACACCCTGTACAGTCCCATTGTTCATCGTATACACGGTTACTATTACTGTTCACTGTTACTGATAATGTTCATCGTGTATACAATTACTGATTGACTGTTATTGTACGGTTATCGTTACTATCACCGCATCATCCCAGTGTTATAGGTAACATGAGAACTGATTGTTTTTACTGAATTCAATAATAAAGTAATTAAATAACTTACACCGGGATTGGGAAAATTGATGGAGGAGACAACATCTGTATTTTGGGTGGACCTAGGATACAGGTTGCGCAGCCGACTGAGGGTTCCACTGCAGGGTTCCTGGGGGATGACTGACATCCCATCTGTACTGTTATTGTTCCACGGTTTTCACAGTTAGATTACTGTTATTGTTACTGAGTACCTAACGGTACGGCCTAGTTCAGCGCCAGAAAACTGAGGCCATAGTCCCGGGTATGTACGAGACCCACCTAAAGTTTGATATTAAATAGCAGAAGTAAATATTCTAGACTATATGTTGTTTGAGGATGATTCCCTTACTTCGTTATGATTTCAGTATCTGTTGACTTAGTGGTCTCGAGGATATACCACGTGCTTCATGTTTAGTTACTGATCAATTCAGTTAGGGAGATAGAGTTATTATGAGTGTGATTTCATTGATATCGGTGATTATATTACATGTTCGGAGTTTTATGACAGCTATTGATCGATTTGATTTATTAATGACTTGGAGGATGGATATGTCGATGACTTTGAGGATATGAGTTAATTACATACATTACTCGGATTATTCTATTCATGACAGTAGTTTATTACTCATCTTGAATATCTGGATTTACATGAGAAACTTGACTGATTATACTTGATATCTACCTAATAACTATCATATCTATGTTACCATTAATTGCTGGGAAAATATTGTTACACGGTTACATCACCTTCATGTTATACTTGTTATATATTCCTGTTATACCGGTATCCTGTTCATTGATATTATATATTCATGTTATACCGGTATCCTAATTACATGTTGATATTGTTACCGTGACTACCACCGAGTTATCCTAGTGATTTAAGTAACATGCACATTAAATAATCTTGATAAATTAATAACATGCTATTAAACAACTTACACTGGGATTGGGGAGATTGATAGAGGAGACAGCATCTGTATTTTGGGTGGACCTAGGATTTAGGTTACGCAGCCGAAAGAGGGTTCCACTGCAGGGTTCCCGTAGGGTGACTGTCACCCCGTCCTGTTTCATGTTCCTATTATACATGTTATACATGTACCTGTTCCTGTTATACATGTGCCTGACTACCTTGCGGTAGGTCCTAGTTTAGCGCCAGGAGTCTGGGCCGTGGTTCCGGGTATGCATGGGACCCACCTAAAATACGGACAATGTCTCTAACCGATCAGTTTCAATAACTGAGGACATCGATTGGCATGTGTGGTAGGCGTAGTATGGGATGCGTCTATTACATGTGGCAATTGGTGTTCGCTGACATAATTAATAATAATAAATTGTTAATGTATTGTGACTAACCGTGATCACCTGACTGTATATACATGTATAAGCTATGATAGATATAGGACTGAACATCAAACTAGTGTCATATGTTAGGTTATACCTTCTAACATCAGTTGTTCGTTTATAGTTATTTTACCTGTATTTTATCTGCACGCTTATTCATGTTATTTAGTTATTCTATGTTTGCAGTTATCTTGTTATTATTTTGTGCACATTGTTTATATGCACGAGCTCTCCCCTTTACACATACACTCACCAGGTTGCTTTCTGACGACCCTGGATTTGTACGTCCAGATATTGGACGCTTTATTTCTATTGTGCAGGTATTCGATGAGACTGTACGCTACGCGAAGAGCTGGAGCTTCTCCCTATTCGATTCCGGTATTTTTATCTTTTTTGTCTTCATATTATTTTCTGATTCTCGTTATATCAGATTAATTTGTTATTCTAGTTCTTTATTCATATGATATCATGCGTGGATGCTTATATGTATTATTGCAGTAGTTGTTGAATCATTATAGTATAAATTTATAGCTTGTTCGGGTTACTTAAGGCTTAGCGCATATATGTGAGGTATTTTCTTTGCGTATATGCGTCGCCGACTCGTGTCGCGTCTCCGCTCCAGCGTATTTTGGGAAGCGGGGCATGACGAGAACACTCCCACAATAGAGCGTTTTGACTCTCGTAAGCTAATTGAGAGGGAGCCCATAGACTGGTGCTTGTGTTGCCATCTTTGAGTGGGGGATACTCCCACATCAGGACATACAAGATTCAGTGATTCTGATTGGGGATACTCCCATCAGTGGGATTTGGACTCCGAGTGGGGACATTCCCACAGCTGAGGGTTTTGACTTCTCATAAGTTAATTGATAGGGAGCCCGTAAGCTGATGCTTGCATTTTTCATCTCCAAGTTGGGGACATTCCCACATCGGGATGTACAAAGTCAAGGATTCTAATGGGGGACACTCCCATTAGTGAGGTTTAGACTCTGAGCGAGGGACACTCTCATAGTGGATGAGAGGAAGTCCGTAGGCTGGTCCTTGTATTGTAATCTCTGAGTGGGGGACACTCCCATAACAGAACGTACAAGCATTGGGGATGGGGACACTCCCATCAGCGGGGTGAGCTGAAATGGTTAGTGGAAAAAATATAATTTTATTTGATAATCTAAGAAACAATATAATAAATTTAATTAAAATACTGGGGGGTTATTGAAGGAGGTACTCCCCTGTCTTTATTGAAAAAGTGGGATCACTCAATCGCTTTGTACTGGATGATCATATGTTGTGGTTGGGTAGGAGGCAGAGCGCTTGGCTGTCTTTGAGGAAGCCTTGGCGGATAATTTCTTTCGAAAACCACCGAAGGCTTTTGCAGTGGGCGATCTTGTGTCCCTTACTGTCGTGGTAAGAAAAGTAATCTTTCGCTCTAAGAAGTGTAAGGGTCATGTTGGATCAGTTTTGGGTGCCTAAACCATGGTTGGTTCTTGATGGCACTGAAGACTTCATTGATGGGGAACCTCATTGGCCTGAGGTATTGTTTCCACTTGAAATCTCGAAGTGAATTTGGAGAGAGAACTAGGAAGATCTATTTCTTGAAGGTGGGTTGCTCCCAATTCTGGTTACTGGCATAGGTTGGAGTCTCATACTACGAGTTTATCTTTCCTCCTTATTGTCATGTTTGAGAGAGTGGTTGATGGAATTCTTCATAGCCTCATCCAACTAAATGTAAGGCTGGGCTCACAATAGGGCCTCACTCATTTGAGTGATGTCATGCTTCAGCAAATGTGTGTATAGGGGGTGAGAAACCTATATCCCACTGATGAATGTGAGTGCAGAGACATCTTTACTATAGTTGAGAACCTGGGTAAGCTTGTTCTAGAAAGAGCCGATATAAGACTTGAGATTGTTATTGTACCCCTTTTTGACGGAAAGGAGGTGGTGGTTATTCTTTTTGGCCTCCCGGCGGAAGACGATTTGGTGAGAAATACCTTGGTTATCACCTTCAAACTGTGGAGCGAATGCGGAGGCAGGGAGTAGAACCAATCCGAGGCCACGCCTTTCATGCTTGACAAAAAGGTTAGGAAAATGAGTGCTTCATTGCAGGAGTAGACCACCATATCGTTCCAAAAGTGTCCAATCTGTTGGATTGGGTCGCTAGTTCCGGAGTAATAATCAAAGGTCAGAATCGTGAACTTCTTCAAAAACTCACACTCTAAGATTAATTTATAGCTAGGGGAGTCAAAGATTTTGGTAGCTACTAGTGTTTATCCGTTGTGAAACTACAACTTCACCTTCTTGATTCGCCTTTAGACCAGTTCATCAAGGATTTTGACGTCAGGGAACTCCTCAGTCCTTCCTCGAGTCTAGCTGCGTTGAACTCTTGTTTTGGTAATGAGACGAGTCGGCTTCATTGTCAAAGACATCTTCATGTAGGAGAGATATTGGTCAGGGTCACCTCAAATTTGTAATGGGCCCTTCACCCTGCGTGTCCCTAAATCCATATTCGTCCACTGGCTACGTCTACTCCTGGGTCCTCTGAAGAGTGGCAATCTATGCCTTGAGTTGGCTGTTGAGTTGCTTTATTGCCTCTTGCGGTCAAGGGTCGATGATCTCGATCACAATCTGATCGTGCTTGCTATTTTTTCATCTGCTCTTTCATGTCGGTGAGCATCTAAAGAATCTGGCCTTCATATAGCATGGGTTGGGCACTGGTGGTTGTCCTTTAAGACTAGAGGAGTCAACTTTATTTGTAGCGTGCTCATGATCGGCGGCGTGTGATCATACACGTGCATTACACGTTTTCATATCATATGTGTCACGTTTTTGCATTTATATTTAAATAAAACTCTGATATTAATGTATTTTCATGTCTAGTGGCATGCGGGGTAATTAAGAAAGAAAAGAGAGAGATTGAAAGATTTATCCAATTAAATCTAAAAGTTCAAAAGAAAGGGGATCAATTCAAATCTAGAGTTTCTAGAAGCCATCTTATCTGAAAACCAGGTATATCAGATAAGATAAATGCCAATTAAAATTCAAGAAAAATGGATTTTTTGAAGACCCAATTAGTTGAGCTGAGGATAAAAGGATGTATCATCAATTTTAGAGCAAAAATTCAAAATCCAAGAGGATAAAAGGGATAGAGGACGCATGGACAGACAAGCGCCCCCAGACCCTGGCCCAATGGCCAGGATTTGTCCGTGAATACATGGCCAAAGCTGCATTTTCACGGCTAGGTATTTGAATTAGGGGGAGTGTGTGCTATCCCTTTCTCTTTCTTCTCTATAAACACTTTTATACTCGAAGACAGAGGGGCACCACTCCAGAAAGAGCTTTATGTTAGTTTAGTTTAGGTTTTTCTCTTCTTTTTTTTAATGTAATTTTTATTTTTATTTTAGACTAGAGAGAGTTACATGAAAGAAGAAGAAGAAGAATTGTAATTAGAGTGACATCAATGTAATCCTTCTTCAAGAGAGAATTGTATTGAAGTGACATCAATGAATTTTTCTAGTTTTCTTCATCATACTCAATCTAGCCAAGTACTGCATTCAAATTACTTTTTATTTTACTTTATATTACTTCGCATCGAATCATGATACTTTATTCAACAATAAAGGGAAGTATTCTTCCTCTCTCTTTTCTATTTTTCTTTCTTAGATTGATCTAACAATTTTCAAAACTAACATCTCTTTCTTTTTCTCTAAACTGGTTTTGATTTCTTCTTTAACAATAAACTCATCTTCTTCTTTAGAATTTTTTTAACTTAGATTAGCCTTAACTATTTTTATTTTCTTATAAAACTGAGAGAGAACTCTTAACTTGTTTTGATGAATTAAAAGAAGAAACTTACATAACACTTTAATCGCTGTCTCTCCCTGTGGATCATGACCCATTAGCCCTAGGTTACACGGTAGTATTGAGGACCTAGCATTGTTCTTAAAATTCTGTATTTTTCTGTGCAGGTTTGCCTCGATCATAAATTTTGGTGTTGTTGCCGTGGAGGGACGGTAAGTTTTCTTTCTTTTTGATTTTATCCTTTTTCATTTCGATTTTGGTGTACAATGGCTAATTTTAGAAAACTAGTAGCTGCAGTGGACATATTGCTGCTTTATGCCTCTATCTAAGAAGACAAAGCATCAGAGCTCATAACTGTGATGAACTACTAACTGTAATTTCTTACAAGTTACTTGATTTTCAAAGAATAGCTCTCTGTAGTTTATTAGTTTATCTGTTTAACTCACTCTGTACATGTTTCTAATCTCAACAGTAATGTGGTTGCTTTGTAAATCTAAAAAACGTTTAGACTCTTGCATCTTAAGGAACATGTCTAATTCGTTTACCTTTTTTTATTATTGTTGAAGAGTGTTGGAGCAAAGGTATGTCTGCATTGCATATAGCTTAGAAATTCACTTGTATATTATATTGCTTGGGTGTTATTTTTGCTATATACTTGCACACGATCACGAAAATGATCTAAAGGCATAACCTATTAAACAACACAAGGTGGGGAAGTCATTACCCTTTCTTAGCCCAAAAACTATCTCCTCACTCACTAACCCAGCTTAACTTAAAATTGAGTAGATGTTGGCTTTAGGGATATCTCGGACTCAAATAAGAGGTTGACTTAAGGGGAAAGTTGTTAGAATTTGACTCTTGTCAAATCGGTGTCTAAAGTTAGTGATTGAGAGGTGAAATCTCGAAGAACAGTAGTTTGGCATAATTAGGCACGTTGCACAAGCACGGTAGCTCCCACTGATCTTATCCCTACCTGGCTGATTAACTTGTGTCAGATTGCTGCAATGTATCTCCAGTGGCCAGTCAACCAGATAGGAATCATCTAGGTCTAAGGTCTACCCTAACGTAGTCTAGATTTTTCTTTGTCTTCTTATTTGTTTATTTATTTGTTTTTGCTTATTCTTGTGAAAATAAATTATAATTACAATTATTCTGGTTATAACTCAAATCTATATTTCACCCAACCTCTTTCAATTTGGACATTACCAGCCTGACATTACATAACTTTAACTAACCAAGTATCCTGGATTGGTCTTATTCGAATCAATATATGGCCCATTCCCAGTATTATGAAAAGATTGGGTTAATCATTATGACCCTTCATCGAGTTAATGGGGATACAACTCCCCCAAGTCTTACTATCAACAACCTTACCAACAAACTGCTTCATATGCTCCATACCAAGACCAGCCTATAGAAGAAAAATCTCTTTTAGAAAAGAGTTTTGAACCATTTCATGAGTCCACACGACAAATGCGAATCATAGTGACTCAATGCTCTCAAACAATTCTCAAATCCAAGATCCTTATTCTAATTTCTAAGTCCAACCACAATAAGAAGAACCTGCTGACTTCGAAGAGAGTAAGGAATCTATGTTTCTGAGTGAAGATTCCTTTACCCAGTCCATCGATATGATAGAAGCAAAACTTAGTCGATTGGAAAACATGCATATGAATGAGGAAACTCTCCCTACTCAATCCTTGACTATTCCCGATACTTCAAACCATATTATTAGAAACCAAGAATCATGGTATCTTGAAGATTATGACCAGGATTAAATTTCACCACAAAATTTTGAACTTGACCAATACCAAACTATTGTCAAATTGGCAAGTTTTTATTTCAATGAGATTGAATTTAAAGATGAATGTGACACTGATTCCCAATATTGTGATTAAATTTCATTTTTTGAATCAATGTTGACTCCGATATACTTACCTGATTTGGACCCAATTTCAAAACAAACATTGATTCCTATCCTTATAGAGCTTGAACATGAATCACCTATTTTGGATATTCACATTCCATTATTAGGAAATGAATGTAAACTTGAATTCTGTGTTTGGACCAAACTCATGAACCAACTCCGACTCTCGAACCTAAACTTGATTTGAGTTTTATTCCCGAGTCAGTATTGGTTCTCATTCCTTTCATTGTTGAGCTCAAATCATTCATTCCATAAAATCACATTTCATTATTGGACCAAGGTTTAGATCAATATGACTCCATGATGATATCTCAAGATTGGTCATATAATCGGGAAAAATTTTATGTTAGGATCTTGTATGATCCTATTCATATAGGGGAGTATAAAAATGTTAATAGGAAAGAGGTCTCAAAAGGTGGGTTTCATGAAAATCCACATTATCATGATTGGGTAGAAACGCTTGGCCCAATGAGACTACTACTGGAACTGCCGCCTTGAGGTGACAATTTCCTTCTCTTTCTCCTTTTTCATGTATTATTGTATTTCATTCATACATTGAGGACAATGCATGAGTTAGGTATGGGGGAGGGTTTACTAACATACTAACTACTAAATAAAACCTTTTTTTTAAAAAATTCTTTGAAAATGAAAATAATACTTTGACTTATTTTTGTTAGAAATTAAGTTAATTTTAAGGCATAAGAGGATCATAAATAGGATTTCTTATACTTGGTCAAAATAAAATTATTTGTTTGATTTCGAGGTTAGGAAGAAAAATTAGAAAAGTAATTTAGTTTTAATTTTTAACTTGATGAACTATGCATATTTTATACACTTACACACTTAGGGTTCTAAAATAAAGATTCTTATACCTTATATATAAAAAAGTTACTATATAAAAAAAAATCCTCTGATTAAGTTGGGTATTTGTGCCTCATAAAGCATAAGTATTCACGCCTAAAAGTGATTCATATAAATAAAAATATTTAGTTTTGCAGCCTTATTTGCTTGAGTCCTAAGTCCTTGCGGTGTTTTCTCACTTTGTACCCTAAAACCGTCCAGTTTAGGAGTCATTGAGTAAGGCTTGTTACATGGGCGAATTAAAGGCCTAATAAAGCTAAGCGATATTACCGCCATATATGTAAAAAATAAAAAAATAAAAATAATAATAAGGCATAAGAGTTAGAATTGAAGAATTCCGAGTCAAATTTTCACGGTCACAAAGTGCATATGACTTATGGTAAAATAATAGCCTAGAAATACAATTTTAATTCTTACCTTGATTGAAAATAAATTTTTGAATAAATATTAAGTTTAAAAATGACTAAGTTTTAATAGGCCTATGACTTATAGATTACTTGAATTCTTACTTTAATACTTCAAATATTTTTTCCTTCAAAATATGTTTTCAAAAATACTAACAATTTATTTTTTCTTTATAGATTTTGTGGGTGTAATCCACTGAAAACCCTCACGAGACAAACTCATCCTCTAGGGGTAACCTAGAGTTTTAATAGCTTGTTACACGTGTTAAGTGCAATCATGATTTCTATGAAAGTGAGTTAGGTTAGTCAGTTTAGTATTTTTTTTCTTTTTGTTTTTCTCGAGGACAAGCAAAAGATAGGTGTGGTAGTGTGATCACACACGTGCATTACACGTTTTCATATCATATGTGTCACATTTTTGCATATATATTTAAATAAAACTCTGCTATTAATGTATTTTCATGTTCGGTGGCGTGCAAGATAATTAAGGAAGAAAAGAGAGAGATTGACAGATTTATCCAATTAAATTCAAAAGTTCAAAAGAAAAGGGATCGATTCAAATTCGAGTTTCTAAAAGCCATCTTATTTGAAAACTGGGTATATCAGATGAGATAAATACCAATTAAAATTCAAGCGAAAAAGGATTTTTTGAAGACCCAATTAGTTGAGCTGAGGATAAAAGGATGTACCGTCAATTTCAGAGCAAAAATTCAAAATCCAAGAGAATAAAGGGATAGAGGACGCATGGATGGACAAGTGCCCCCATACTCTGGCCCAATGGCGAGGATCTGGCCGCGTTTTCACGGCCAAAGCCGCGTTTTCACAGCTAGGTATTTGAATTAGAGGGAGTGTTTGCTCTCCTATCTCTGTACTCTTATTCCCTATCTGTTCTTTCCTATAAATACCTACATACTCCAAGGCAGAGGGGCACCATCTAGAGAGAGCTTTAAGTTAGTTTAGTTTAGATTTTTTTTTTCTTTTTTAATGTAATTTTTATGTTTATTTTAGATTAGAGAGAGTTACATGAGAGAAGAAGTAGAATTGTAATTAGAGTGACACTGATGTAATCCTTCTTCAAGAGAGAATTGTATTAAAGTGACATCAATGGAGTTTTCTACTTTTCATCATCGTACTCAATCTAGCCAAGCACTGTGTTCAAGTTACTTTTCTATTTTGCTTTATATTACTTCGCATCGAATCATGGTACGTTATTCAACAATAAAGGTAAGTCTTCTTTCTTTCTCTCTTCTTTATTTTTCTTTCTTAGATTGATCTAACAATTTTGAAAACCAACACTTTCTTTTTTTTTCTCTAAACCTGTTTTTCATTTCTTCTTTAACAACAAATCCATCTTCTTCTTTAGAATTCTTTTAACTTAGATTAGCCTTAACTATTTTTATTTTCTTATAAAACTAAGAAGAGAACTCTCAACTTGTTTTAGTGAATTAAAATGAGAAACTTATATAACGCTTCCATCACTGTCTCTCCCTGTGGATCACGACCCATTAGCCCTAAGCAGCACAGTAGCATCGAGGAATTAGCACTGTTCCTAAAATTATGTATTTTTCTATATAGGTTTGCCTCGTTCAGCGTGTAGGGGGACCGTGCCCCCAATGTTAATATTGGTCCTGCCTTTAGAAGGGGGTCATTATGAATGATCATCTGTTTCTTGAGGGCCATCAACACTAGGAGAAGCTTTTGAGGAAGGTTTTAGTTAGAAGAGAGGGATACCTCAAGTGTAGACTCAAGCTCTCAATGAAAGCACTAGTTTATGATGAAAAATCTCACCAGTTTATGACGGATAAATCTCCACCACAAACGACTGGACGATCATGAATAGACCCGTTAGAACAAACAAAGAAGACACGCCTTTCAGGTTATGAGCATCGATGTGGTTAGAATAGAGTTAAAACCCTCGGGCGTGAGAATCAGTAGGTGGATAGAGGGGAGGACTGAGCAGAGAGAAATTGTCGGTATATTTTGATGGTAGATTAGCAGAGAAAATTGTCAGTGTGGTGTAGTATGTGCTCTGAGGGTTAGGGAAGCGATCTCTTTCTCCTTGGAGAAGAAAATCATGTATAACTGACATGGATACTTGCGTGGAGACGAAATTAGTGGATTGTTGTAACTGCGCGATCTGCATGTGCTAGATTTGTGGTAATGGCCATGATCACCAATGCTAGTTGGTTGGGATTGCATGGAGAAAAATATGCCACTATGCATAACTGTCGCGCTGATAGGGGCATTGCACATTATGAACATGGGGCAGGATGGGGTTGTGTAACTGTCGACAAAGATCAAGGATGATCTGTTATTGGAGCTTCAGGTTTAGAGGTGAAGCCTTCAGGATGGAGAGGATATTGGAGTAGAGTAGACCCTGAGGAGGTAAGGATTTCGGAGTTAGAAAGGCTACCGGGTGGCGGAGTGCAGTTACGGGTCAAAAATGGCTTCGGGATAGAGGACATCTCCGGAAAGGCCAGTTGTGGCGGTGGCTTCAGGATAGATTCTTAGAGTTGTTGATGTCTTAGGGGAACCCCTCAGTAGTTTGGACATGTGCCATCATCCTGGTGCGGGTCAAATTTTGACCACTACGGGCGGGTAAGTGTTTTCTCGTGCATCACGTATTTTTGAGCTAGATACTCACGAGGAAAATTAAGTATAGCTGATAGATTTATGATATTGTTACAGTTAATTTAGCTTACCTTGAGATCATTTTGAATCTTTTGTGTTGCACGTATCTTGTCTTTCAAATAGAGTAATCATATTATAGGAGCTCATTTTGAAATAACTGTTTGTCCATGAGTCCAAAATTCACGGTCTAACTATAATAAGCATTAAATATTCATGAGAGATGAATTTTTTTCTTTCTAAGCGAAAACTCAAGATAATGAATTTAAGGCCTTCTGTTGTCAATTTACATATTACTAAGTCAAGCTCATTAAGAAATCATGCCATTTAGCACTTCCCTTAATACCATTTAGTAGACTAGCATCAAACTTACATGAAATAACAGCATAGATGAGCTACAAAAAAAGTTTTAGAATCAAAATAGCTAGAAAGAAGTACTACAAGAAGGGCACCTTAAAGAAGCTAAAGAGCCTAATTATTCTCTCTGTCTGCCTTTCTCTTTGTTGGATATTGCAAATGGGTCATGGTGTACTCAAGTGTATACAACATTCAGTTAGGCATTATCGAATATGCTACGAATTCAAAAATACCTCCAAATTTGGACAAGGAGGATTAACCTAGAACTAGAATCACATAATATTCATCTATACACTTTGAGCCATTAAAGTTTGCTCCTCAAGGTAACTCCATGACACAAAACTTGGATGTACCACTTTGCAGATGCACGCCATATGCTCAATTTCCAAAAGAATTGGATCACTTTGCAGTCCTTGAAGCTTTCCTATGAAGCAATACTAGGACAACTTTGTACAGGCTTTAGGTTGAGAGTATTTTAAATGTAGCCTTTATTGACGTATCATGTGTCTGGATTCTATATTCTTAACTATAATACTACAAGGGTCATTGAGGGGGACATAAAAGTTTGATCCTAAGATCTTAAGAAAGTATGTCTGCGTGCAAATATTCCTCTAAATTGCAACAAAAATATGACACAAGCAAGAATGCATATTCTCTCGAAATGCATGGAGTATTTGATTTATGTCCTTGATTGCAATGCCAGACAACTTCTATTTAACTAAAGTAGCACATATGTCTATATATAGTAACTTCAATGTTGAACTACATAGAGCAGTTAGAGTGTACACAATGCTACAAAATTCAATAAGCGAGAAAAATGAAAATTGCATTTGCAGCTTAGTCCAATCATATTAAGTGATCTTTGGCAAATGAAGGCGTTTCCTTAATCCCTATCTAAAGATGACATTATTGTGTTTTTTTTGTGCCTCAAGTTCATTGGAGAAGACTATGCGATAAGGTAGAGGAGATTCCAACAGATTCAGCAGCTAAAACTGTCAAGTTGTGAAGCCCAATTATAGCCTTAACGATTTGTCTCCCTACATAGAGACATTACGCGGATCGACTTGTGCGGTCAGGTCGTACTGGGAGTTAGAAAGAGGCGGGGAGCCCTCGGAACAATGAACTATTGAAATTGATTCACTGTCTTCGCTCTTTCAGGAATTATTTCAGCATGAATCATTTTCGCTCAAATTTAACGTTACGACATTCAAATACAAAATTCATTCTGTTGATCTACATTATTTAAAGTAATTAAAAATAAAAAAATAATATTTTATAGTTTTCTTGTCCAAGCATCACGTAGGCACAAAATAGACGACTTAAAGTAGCATATTACTTAGATCTATAATTTGAAACATACAAATTCTAAAATCGACCATTTGATCATGATCTAAACATTTAAAAATCCTCACACAAAAACTTTTATTAGATTTCAAATATTTTACATTGTTAAACTAACCAACTCACTATTTTGATTGTTTATTTTACACATACTTGATGAATAAGAAAAAATATTCAAAACACTTGAATTTTTGTTTTTAATCACTCTTAACAATGTATATCTACTCCAATGAAGTGAATCTTTAATTTGAATGACCTAATACTAAATTTGAATGGGAATGATTTATCTCCATATCCTTCTTAGAAGGCCCAAGTCTATATACATATGTATATACATATACATATGTATATGCATATGCATATAGATATGTATATACATATACATATATATATATATATATATATATATATATATATATACACACACACACACACATATACATATGTATATGCATATATATATATATATGTATATGTGTATATGTGTGTGTATGAAAATGGGTAAAAAGCTGACATAACGTGACTTTCCCACGAAAATTTCACACATCAAGTCGTACATTAGAATTTTTTTTGGTCTAAATATAGGTGTATGAAAATTCATGTGGGTTGGACCTTATTTGCTCATGAATCTAGTAGTCGTATTTGTTCCACTGTAGAAAAATCGTTAATTTTACAACCACTTGATGCATAGGTAAGAGATGTTAAAAACTCGCGAATTTTCATCAATATATATACATTTCATGACATGAAGATTAGTTTGAAAGGTTTAGATCTTGAGATTTTAACGGGAAAGTCGAGTTTTTAGTGCGCCATAGTCTCCTATGTCAACTTTTTTCTCGTTTGCATGTATACATACACATACATACATATATATATATTTACTCATGCATCAAATGATATCTTTTTTCTACAGCTAATATAACAAGATGTATACTTATTCTAAATAAATTATTTAAGTAGGAAATATGAATGACTGTATTACTTATAGTGTTAGTGCTCTTCTCTTTATCCTATTTTCTCTTATACATTTTATCTTCGTTTTTCACCTCCAAAGATTGTCATTGGAAAACTATTATCTATTATCCATGTGACACACATACCAATGTTGAAGGAGATGTTTTCTCTTTGGTTTTCTTCTTTTTTTTTCTTTAAATGATGAGATATTTACATTGTAGATCCTTTGCAACACAATAACGTCCACAAAAGATAGGAACTTTTAAACATAATGGAAAACTTTCTTGGATGCAAATAGTTTTATCCCGTTTCTAGTTGCATATAGCTAACATGATCTAAAATAATGCTATAGGAATTGGAGTAGAGCCCGATTAAGAGATTGATTACAGATGACCATTTATGTGTGATGTTAGCTAGATAGACGTGCAAATGAGACAAAGTCGAGCGAGCTATCCGTGTTCGAGTTCAGATTGTCCATCAATCGAGTTAGTTAGAAATAAGCTAATTGAAATAGAGAGCTGTACGCGAACTGCTTCCAATCAGCTTGTTTATTTATTTATTATTTTTTGGAATATAGGCCGAAGTCCGGTGCAAGTGGGATTCGTACTCCAGATCTCTTGCCCATTGCAAAGTGATCTTACCACTATGTTATGTGACATTTGCAGCTTATTTATTTGACAATCCTTGAAAATTAAACTTTTGATAGTGATCTCAAGAGTTTCTACATGTAATGGTTATAGTTCAAACTCTTTTAGAACAACTCTCTTATATTTCATTTCTTAAGTGACTTGTATAATAATGAAGTCTTGTCCAAACGAGGGTAGTCATAATTTGTTCAAAAATACTTACTAAAAATATATATTTAAAATATCACATATCAAGCTTGTTCGAGTCAGACACGAGTGAACATGCTTAGTTTAAATTCTGCTAGTTCATAAATTCAAGTAATTCAAGTGAGCGAAAATCAAGCTCAACAATGAGTTGATTGAATTGTTTGCGAACCGCGGGCTCATTTGGCAACTCTAATTATGATGGATGAGAGAGACTCGTACTTATGTTTAACTAAAATAATTACATTATTTATTAAAAATAAAGAAAATAATAAAAAGAGAAACTTAGGAGGAAAAAAGCACACACACAAAAAAAAAATAATCATAACATGAAGATACAATGAAACATTGTTAGAGATTTGAACTGATGTGGGCGGCCAAGAAGAACTGAGATGGGATCTCAGTTTCCTAATGTAATTCGGCCAATTAGCGTAACAATTCCGCTAACAGCAGACGGTGGCGGGAGTGAATTAAATCTGTCCGATATGATCTCAGCCGTCGGTTCGTACATCGAGAGCCCCACCGCAGTCCTTATAAAATGGATCGATCAGTCAAGAATCCACACAACATTCTCTAGCTCTCTCGCTCGCTCTCTCGCTCTCGTCCTGCAAATCGATAGATCGAACGATTTAGGTTTTTTTGGGCCGCTACTGTCAGCACCACCAGTTCAGTTCCCAAGAAAACCTCAAATCGGCCCTTTTCTCCTCTCCTCCCAAATCAGAATGGGTGGAAAGATCCTTAGCGTTTTAAGGGAATGCGAGAGAGAGAAAAGAAGAAAAGCTCAAGGTATGATTTTTATTTCTTTCTTCCTTTTTTTTTTGAATAATATTCTAGTTTCTTTAGTTGTTAGTGTGGATTCTGCTCGTATAACCCTAAAGAAATCTGCTTTCAATGTTTCTAATTGTGAAAAATGGTGCTTTAATTAAATTATTTTTGTACAAATTATTCAGAAAAAATGTATATGGCCAGCAATTTTCAGTCACTAGAGCATTGGCGAACTTTCTTCTGCGGTGCAACCACTGACATCTTTCAAGTGGTTGAGAATTCCATCCACATTGCCTCCCAAGATCACCCGGCTGAGTTCCCAGGTCGCTGCAATCAACTTATCAAGAGATTCTCCGATTACCCACAGCGCAAGAACGAGGAAGAGGTGCTGAGGATTAAGGATTTGCTCACGGCCAATTGGAAAGAACAGGTTTGTTTCTAATTACTAACTACTCATTTGAATATTTTTCAGATTCTAATTATGAAAAATTGTGTGTTTTGTTTGGAGTTCCAAATATTCCTTCCTATTTCTTTTTATTATATGTTATTGTTTTAGTTTTCAATGAACATGTCCGATCAGTTTTGCTGTTAATGTGGGTTAGTTTCTCTGTAGATGATTCTAGCCTGGAGCTCAATAGTATCATGTAATGCAGCTTTTGTGTGTATAATTTACAAATTCGAAAACAAGTAGTTTACTCACTGAAATAATTCACAGTTCTTGTATGTTTGAGAAAAATTAACCCCAATATATCTTCTTGTGCCAAACAGGATGCCTCTAACATCCATGCCAGAAGTTTCCATAAATCACACCATTAATAGTTAAATCTCTTATGATGTTACATTTAAGTATTTGGTTTTTACCTAAAAATACTCGATCAAATCAGAAGAATGGCGTCCTAAATGACCAACCGTATATTTCTTCTCATCTCTTCATTAGGAACATCTGCAAAAACACAGTGAGATTATAAATGTGCTTAATTTCCTTTGCTAAATTGGATGCACAAGTTCTGCAACAACGACATAATGCACACTTCTGATTTTGAGTTCCACTTCCTGTGATATCTAAAATTTGGATAGAGGAAGTGTGCATTACTGCGTTTCAGCTTTTAATTTGTTAGCATTCATCCCTACTTTTGTGATTTTTTTTAAACATGAAAGATTTATGAATGCTGATTTTTGTTATTTTGTTAAGGGTACTTTTCACTAACGTAGCTAACTAGAAATTTCCGTTATTTAGCAGGGTGAAGATTTAATATTTGAGTCACTGACGACACTAAGATTCATGGAGCTCTCTGTAGAGGTCCTCAAGGTAATAGCTCGATATGCTTTCTTCTGGCTTATGATTATTCCTGAACACTCAAAAAGGTTTTATATGCTAAAATTACTCTGTTTTCTGATTTTTAATTGTGTTATTTATGATTGTTGTTTCTGGATGACGCAGGACACAAAAATTGAAAAGATTATCAAATATCTGCAAAAACACCCGATAAAGAGGATCAAACACCTTGCCAAGCTTCTTATCAAGTATGTTTTCTGATACAATGATCAATATATGCATAGGTTTTCATGCAGATTACCAGTAACTAATCTTTCATTATTTGAACTTTTATTGTATTGCAGCTGTTGGAAGCTTCTTGAGGATGAGAAGGTGAATACCACAAAAAAACCAAAAACTTATTACTCAGAATCGGACAATTTATTTCCTGCAAAAGAAGAGGGTCGGGTCTCATTTGTTTCGGCGCTCCCTGCTCCGGGCCAGAATGCAGGCCTCCGAGCAACAAAATCTGACCGCTTTAACAGGACAGCTTCCACCATACATTCTCTAGCAGAACATATATACAAAGTGGAGGATGTGGTGAGGCAAGTACTTCCCAGTCAAGTGAAGCCAGATAGAAGTTACAGAAGGGTAGCAAATCCTCAGAATGTCCCAAGAAACCAAGCAACTGTGACACCCTTACCACTAGGTTTTGAGCAGAACAAGAAATGTAATGACCAACCGTTTGAAGCTAGGCTGGAGACCACAAAAAGGAAGCTTCAAGACGCATATGTAAAGGAGAAACTAGCCAAAAAGCAACGCTGCATCAAGCTGATAGAGATTGAAGACTTGCCAAAGAAAGATCTTCACCATGAAACAACTGATAGGAGGTGCTCCTCTAAGAAATGGACGAATTGGCAGGCTAGACACCCAGTTATGCCAATTTCTTGAAATGAAATGCAGCAGTGAGAAGGAATAATTTTGTAAAGAGGGGGAGAGACATGGAATGAGGTGATGTATAGAAACACTTGCGAGTAATGTATTTAATCTCTCAAGTTCAGATTTTGTGTATAATGTTTGTGTCCTTCATATTATGATAAATGAAAGTGAATGATTTTTACTGAGATATGGAGCTCTTTTGGTCCAAGTTATTGACAATATCAATAAAAGTAGAATCAACATCCACAACAGTATCAGCTGAAAGAGGATATCCTGACGTTTGTTCATCAAGTGAAACCTGTGTCGTGCATGAACTTCATGCAAATAGCTTTTAATTTATTTCAGTAGGAAAAAGACCACAAACTTTAATGAACATATTGCTAAAGCTGGAGAGAATATTCAGGATTAGTGGTCTATTATGTTAAGTTGTCAATAAAGAACATGGTATACTTTTTGGATGTTGATATAACCCTTAAGGGAAAGCTTGTGGAATTTCTTCTTGAAAAAAACTTTTATCTGGTTTAAGAACTCCCCTGTCTAAATTGCCCATAATAATGGTGCACCTCGCTTGAGTCTTGGCATTCACCATTACTATATCTGAATGGAGATATAGATAGGAAACTAAGCTAGGAGGAAAAGGCAGTTCTGATAATTCAAATTTTTTTGTTCCAATATGGTTTCATGAATTTATGTTACAAGAGTAGCAGTTCCAGTATCATACATCAGTAATTTCACATTCTTCTGAAATCTAGAAATCTGTAATTGTGATGACAATGTCATAAATTAAGATGCATATGCAAGGAAATCTGTTTGCCTCTGAGTTTACTTTCATAGTAAATTGAATTTGTCTTTATTTGATATGATTTGAACTCTTGTCAATCTGCCCGGTGCTCTGAGAGAAATTTGTGGCTGAAACAAGATTTTTCAAGATTGGGTCACAGTGAAGCTGTGCATGTTTTGGACCTACAGAAGGACAGGTTTCATGAATTTATCTTATACCGGTACTCCAGTATCATAAAGTAGATCATTGTTTTCAGATTTATCTGAAATATCGAAAAGTGTAACTGTGATGACGATCTTAAATTATTTGATGCATATGCAAGGAAATGTCAGTTTAAGTTCAATTTTTATGATTCAGTTGATATCTGGGAACATAGTCTGACGTAAATGATCATAGGATTCAGTTGACTAGTATGGAATAAATAATAGGATAGGATTATACATAGTTTGTTTCTATAATTGGACCATTCTGACGGACTGACCGACTTCAAGTTCTAACCATAAAACTACTTTTCCTTCCATCTCATCATATTTAAGTAATAAAAATGTAATGATGTTTGGATCATGAAGAGGAGAAAACATGAAGAGGTGACGAAGCATGTATCTTCTATTGGACTAATGTGCCCAATCGGATAGCACAAAGACTGTCAACCTATTAGCACTTTTGTGCATTTTCGTAAACAGATCTTTATAGTTGGAGTTTAGCGTGTTAGTGCCCTTTTCCTTGTCCTGTTTTCTCTTATAAATTAAGTTTTGATGTTCTTCGCCTCTAAAGATGGTCATTGGAAATTATTATCGATGCGATGTAGATCAGTCATGAAGGTGGAGTTTTGTTGGAATATGAAGAATATATATGTGAATCTTTGAATTGAATGACGGCGAGATCTGTTGATCGAATCAATTGGATGATGGTTGGAGTGTGTTCTCCTTCCATTGGGAATGAACGTGGTATATTCACATGTTCAATTCCGACTTCGAATGAATGAGATATTCAAGTCTAAAGATTGCCTAATTCAAAGCCAAAATGGGACTAAAGGTAGCTAAAGGCATTTAGTCCCACATTGACCATGAGATGGAAGTTTGTAGTATTTAAATAGAGAAAATTGAGAATAAAGGGCGTGCCCTTTGGGTACTTGGAGTTTTCGCGCGCGATTGGAAGGAAACCATGCGCGCGCCACCGCCGCTGGCAGCGGCCGCCCGGCGCCAGCGCTGGGCTAGGGGACTCGGGACTCGGGACTGGGATCGGGACCGGGTCCGGGGCTGGGTGCGGGTTCCCTACCCGGCTTGGTTCTTTTTGAACTGGGTCTCACGGGTATGGGTTACGCGGAGCATACCCGCTCCGCTATCCGAACCGCCCCGCCAACAGCTGTCTGTAAACTGTCGCGGCAGTTGGACGGTTGGACGGTTGCGGTGGTTGAACCGAACTGTTACAACTGTCTATGAATAGCGCTCTGTATTCTCAATTTAAGACACACCAAAAACAAACACTCAACTCTCTCTCTGCGTTCTGAACTGGGACTGAAGTGAAGTTCTGCCTTAAAGTAACTTCCAAAGGGAAGTGGGAAATTCAGTTTCCGAAGTAACAGAACTGGGACTGAAGTGAAGTTCTTCCTTAAAGTAACTTCCAAAAAGAAGTGGAAAATTCAGTTTCTGAAGCAACTTCCAAAAGAGATTCTACAAAATTAGTTCTAAAAAAAGTTCAGAAAATTCAACAAATTCTTTAATCGAATTGTTGTCTGAATCTGGGACTTCCGAAGAAGAATATTCTTCAACCTTCTTCCTCTACAGTGGTTGCTCCTCCTGAAATTTATCTTTGTCCCGCTACTTCAACAATCCTGTGAAGGTACTGGTTAACTACGGTTCAATTGTACAAGTGCTATCCAAATACCGTGAATGAGTGTTGTATCTTGGGAGACCAGCGTCCAGTAACCCGTTAGCACCGGTGCGGGGGACGTAATTGTCTTAAGGAGATTCGCTTTAAGCGTACCTCACTCCAAGTACTGTATAAGTGAATTAATTTCTTTATACAGGGGATATACTGATATTCAGTATATTGAGACTGATTTATACCGGTCTAATTAGTATTTAACCAAGGAAGAAAATTGAAAGTGGTTCTTAAATTAAGGAACATTCTATTGAATGTAAAACCTCCCACCTGATATTAACCGACCTGGCCAATTAGATTGTTAATATTTCAGTGATATTGATTAGTTGCTAGATTGATTTCAGAAACCAACAATTTTAAGACAATTACTTATTGAAGTTTCTTACTTCTGTTCTGCTTGAACTTGCAGAAAATGTCTGAGACTAATCAAGATAGCTCTAGTAAGGCACCAAACATGCAGCTACAAGTTTTGATGCCTACTCCACTTCCTAATTCGAAGCCGGAGAAGTTAGAAAAATTTGACGGCACAGAATTCAAGATGTGGCAACAGAAGATGCTCTTCTACTTGACCACTCTTCATCTGACCAAATTTCTGCAAGAAGATCTACCAGACCCGGAACTGATCTGGACTCGGTCCTTGCAGTCGATGCATGGACTCAAGGTGACTTCCTTTGCCGAAATTATGTTTTAAATGGACTGGATGACTCTCTTTACAATGTCTACAGTCCCATCACAACGACAAAGAAGTTATGGGCCAATCTTGATAAGAAGTATAAGACTGAGGATGCTGGTACCAAGAAGTTCGTCATAGGACGATTTCTGGAGTACAAAATGGTGGACAGCAAGACTGTAATCAGTCAGGTGCAAAAGTTCTAACTTATCTTGCACGAGATAGAAGCCGAAGGTATGATTCTATCTGAAACCTTTCAGGTTGCTACTATCGTGGAGAAACTCCCACCTGCGTGGAGAGATTTCAAGAACTACCTGAAGTACAAGCGCAAGGAGCTGAAGTTGGAAGATCTCATTGTGAGGCTTCGGATTGAGAAGGACAACAGAAAGTCTGAGAAAAGGAGCAGTAAGAACTTCTAGGAAGCCAAAGCCAATGTGATCGAAGACTCAAAGGGGAAAGCATCTACTTTCAAAGGTTAAAGCAGAAGAAGACTTCCCAGGGGTACAAAGACAAGGTCCAAGAAGGCAAGCACATGCGCTTCAAGGGAACCTGCTACATCTGCAATAAAGAAGGGCATAAGGCGAATGAATGTCATAGCCATCTCAAAAAGAACAAGAAGAACCATCCACAAGCAAATTTGATCAACCATGCGTCGCCAAGCCTTTCAGTTATGGTGTCAGAAGTGAACCTGACAACCAACAATAAGGATTGGTGGGTAGACACTGGGTCTACTAGGCACATCTGTTCTAAGAAATTATTATTCTCTGAATATCAAAAACTAGAGCAAGATGGGCAACTATTCATGGGAAACTCAGCCGTCTCAAAGGTTGAAGGAAAAGGCAAGGTCATCCTGAAGTGGACATCTGGGAAAGAGCTTACTCTAAATGATGTGCTACATATTCCAGATATCCGCAAGAATCTAATCTCTGGATCAATACTTAGTAAGAAAGGATTTAGAATGATTTTTGAATCATATAAGTTTGTACTTACTTAGGGAGGGATGTATGTGGGAAAGGGTTATCTTTTTGATGGACTTTTTAAAGCCAATGTACAATGGTAGATAAAAAGTCTGTGTATTTGTACCCGAAGCTTATAAATAAAGGAAAATCTTCTGTTTATTTGCTTGAGTCTCCTACTTTATGGTATGCTAGATTAGGGCATGTGAATTACAAGTCTTTAAAGAACTTATCTAATCTAGAATATATTCCTAAACTCAACTTGAAAGAAATTCGCAAGTGTGAGATTTGTGTTGAGGCCAAGTTAGCGAAAAATTCATTTTACTCAATTGATCGAAATACAGAGCCTTTAAGGTTAATTCATAGCGATCTGTGTGAGTTGAAATTTATGCCAACCAGAGGCGGGAAAAAGTATTTTATTACTTTTATTGATGACTGTATAAGATACTGTTATGTGTATCTTTTAAATAGTAAGGATGAGGCAATAAATATGTTTATAACATATAAACCAAAGTTGAGAATCAACTCAACAAGAATATCAAGATTCTAAAATCCGATAGAGGCAGAGAATATGAATCAAATGATTTTAGTGAGTTATGTGCTAAATTTTGTACAATCCATCAAACAACAGCACCATATACTCCTCAGCAAAATAGAATTGCTGAATGGAAGAACATAACTTTGAAGGAGATGGTCAATTCCATGCTCGTAAGTTCTGGAGCTCCGCATAACTTGTGGGGAAAAGCTCGTTAACTGTAAATTATATTCTAAACAGAGTACCCCCACAAGAAACTTGGCCTTATACCATTTGAGTTATGGCATGGAAGGACACCTTCTTACCATTACCTCAAAATGTAGGGGTGCCTTGCAAAGGTACTAGCACCCTTACCTAAAAAGACTAAGTTGGGAGCAAAAACTATGGAACTGCATATCATAGACTTGCCTTGAATAGTAGTGCCTACAGATTTTTGGTTCATAAATCAGAGATACCAGATATTCATGTAAACATGATTATCGAATCTAGAGATGATGTGTTCTTTGAAGAATCTTTCCATACAAACGGGAAGCAGATAAGACTTCTGGGAAAAGAACACATGAGATGGTATTCAGGGACGAAAGCCCCGAGGAACCGATTGTTAATGCGGAAATTGAATCAAGAAGAAGTCAGAGATCTAGAATCTCAAAATCTTTTGGTCTATATTTCATAGCATACGCTATTGAAAGCGAGCCTCAAATATTTAAAGAGGCTATGTCAACCCCAGAAGCACAAATATGGAAAGAAGCTATAAATAGCGAAATAGAATCCATACTAAGTAATCATACTTGGGAATTGGCAAACTTGCCTCCTGACAGTAAACCAATTGGGTGTAAATGGATTTTTAAAAGAAGATTAAAACTCGATGGATCTATCGATAAGTACAAGGCTAGATTAGTAGCCAAGGGTTATCGACATAAGAAAGGACTTGACTACTTCGATACTTATTCACCAATAACAAGAATAACCTCCATTCAGATGTTGATTGCAATTGCAGTATTGCATAACTTAGATATCCATCAAATGGATGTCAAGACTGCATTCTTAAATGGTAAATTAAATGAAGAGATATATATAGAGAAACCTGAAGATTTATAATCAATGGCCAATAACACAAAGTGTGTAAATTAGTAAAATCCTTATACGGTCTAAAGCAAGCTCCAAAATAATGGCATGAGAAATTTGATAGTGTCATGATCAAAGATAGATTCACTATCAATGAATGCAATAAGTGTGTTTACACTAAAACAGTTGGAAATACATGTATCATTGTTTGTCTTTATGTAGACGACATGTTGATACTTGGGACTAATATTGAAATTATTAAGTCCACTAAAAGAATGTTATCCAACAGTTTTGACATGAAGGATCTGGGGGTTGCTGATAAAATTTTAGGAATTA
Organism: Agave tequilana; assembly: GCA_038442645.1. Taxonomy (NCBI): domain Eukaryota; kingdom Viridiplantae; phylum Streptophyta; class Magnoliopsida; order Asparagales; family Asparagaceae; genus Agave; species Agave tequilana. Next base: position 69,367 of record JAVJIF010001756.1, on the reverse strand, counting down.
AAATCACCAGAACACCAGATGGAATCAGTCTATCTCAATCTCACTACGTGGATAAGATGATAGAAAGATTTAAGGATCATGGGATAAAAGAGAATACAAATCATTTTCTCCCACACGTCCACCTTCATAAGAATACAGGAACTAGAATACGCCAGTTGGAGTATTCTCAAATTATCGGAAGTCTTGTTGGCCCAAAGGCCATTAGCCCCAAGTCTTGATGATAACAAACCATATGTAGTTAAGTTTTAACAAGATTGTTTAAATAAGTTTCAGGAAAAATCATAGGTTGATTGACGTCTCCAACACAAGACTCACACATTTGAAAGCCGCGAAGATGTAGATCCCAGAGCCCAGCACACTAAAAGAGCTCCAGGATCAAGTAAGTTGAGAAGACTATATAATACAAGATTTGTATTTTTGCATTTTTCTTTTTAGTTAGGATTTATAGTCTATTTGTCAAAACCGAGATGATAGAGGTTGATAACATTGGGATTACCACACGCACACATTTGATATTACTTCATGCTTTCAAACAAAATTTTATTACAAAATTTCTTATCAAGTTTCAGAAAAACGAAGTTTGGAAAAACAAGTTTTTGGAAAAACGGTTTTTAAGTTTAGAAAAAGAATTTTTATCAAAATATAGTTCAAATTGTTTTGGTGTTGATTTATGATCACACTATGATCTTTCTTAGCCATAAAGCTCTATTTTGTATCTACCAATCTAAAGAATTTTTATCGGAAAAATTTAGACTTCAAAAAGTTTTCAAAAACCTGAATTTTGGCCTAGTCCGATCGATCGGAATGGTCGACCGCTGAAAAAGCAGAACTGCTCTGTCGGTCGACCGACATGCACCAATGTGCATTGTGCACATCGGTCGACCGTCCCGGTCGACCGGCACAAAGAGCAGAGCTCTCTGTTTGTTCCGGTCGACCGTCCTGGTCGACCGACAGAGGGTGGTCACTCTCTGTTTGGGACTTCGGTCGACCATCCCGGTTGACCACTTTCCCAACGGTCAAAAATCGACCGTTGGCGGTCGACCGACAGCAGTCAGAATCTGCTGACAGATTCCAACGGCTAGTTTTTTGTTTGTCTTTTGTTGGGACTTCTCCCAACGAATATTTTGGCTGGTTTTATCCTATTTTCTTCCCTTATAAATAGTGGGAGTGTTTCACATCTCAAATACAACATTTACAAGAGTAAAATCAAAATTTCTCAAAGTTTAGCCTTTTAGCAAAAAGAATTTTTCTTGAGCCTAATTTTCAATCCTTTGTGTTTTAGCTTGAAGTTTTTTCCTCTTCTTCTCTATTTGTTTTAGCAGCACACAATCCCTAAGTTTCATCTCCTCATCTTGATTATAGGATTGCGCAAGTGAGCTTTATTTGTGGTCAAGTGTTGATCACCGTTTCTTCATATTGAGAAGTTGTAGAGGTTGCGGCCTCAAGCGAGCTAGCGAGCTCTAAGTCAGTGTTGCGGCACCGTGAGAGAGGACAAGTGTGTCTGAAGAGTTCTAGTGAGAACTTGTATTGACGATCCGGTGGGATCAAGCATAGTGGAAATCCTTCATCGTGTTGAAGGCAGAGACGTAGAGCAGTGGCTCGAACCTCGAAACATATTCTCATGTTTGTGATTATTCACTTATCTCTAAACTCTCTCTCTCCCCTTTACTTGCACTATTATTTGTTTACTTCCTTGCAAATTTAATAATGTTGTTATTTATTGTTAATTAATTTTTAATCCGTATTATTTGTCACTTAGTATAGCCATCACTTATTCACCTCCTCTAGGTGATTTCAATTGGTATCAGAGCCTAATCCTAGCATTTGGTTTAGCTACTTTTGGGAGTTCCTCATTATTGGCTATATCTATTTGTTGCATTTATTGTTTGTTGTGCATTATACTTGTATTTATGGCATCTGTTGACTTTTTTAGCATCAAGTCCCCACCCAAATTTGATGGGTTGAACTTTCCCATTTGGAAGGTCAAAATGAACCTATTCCTAAATCCCTAGGAGTTAGAGTTGCAAAGTCCATCACCAAAGAATTTATTGAACCTCTCACTGATGAGAAAACAAGGTCTGAAGAAACCTCTAAGGACTATGAGGCCAATGTTAGAGCCTAATATGCACTCACTCAAGTATTAAATGAAGATGATCTTTCCCGCATCATAAATTGTAAATCTTCTTATGAAGTTTGGAATGTACTTATTGTTACTCATGAGGGGACGTCGCAAGTTAAGAGATCTAAAATTGTCTTGCTCCGTTCTCAATATGAGAATTTCTATATGCTTGATAATGAAGGCATAAATGATATGCTCACTCGTTTCACCAAGATTACTAATGCCTTATCTTCTTTAGGTGACAACATCGACAATGACCAAAAGATCTGAAAGGTCATTAGAGCTCTTCTCAAATCTTAGAAAGTCAAGGTAACCACCCTCAAAGAGCTAAATGATAGGGAGGAGATGGACTTCTCTGGCTTCATCGGCAATCTCAAAACCCATGAGATGGAGATGAAGGTAAGAGAAGAAAGGGAGGCACCAAAAAATAAAACTCTTGCTTGCTCCTTTATGAAGAGGATTCATTTGAAGACTATGATGAAGACTTTGCCATGCTCATAAGGAAGGTTTGAAAAGAAGAGAGAGAAACTGGGTCCATGTTTTCATTGCAAGAAGACGGGACACCTAATTGCCGATTGCCCTTCTTTACAAACTACTACCTCCAAGAACGGGCAAAAGAAGAAAAAGGCGATGGTGGCCACGTGGGATGACTCGGAGTCAGAATCCGAAGAGGAGATCGACGCCGCTCACATGTGCTTCATGGCACATGGTGATGATGCTTCTAAGGTATGTCTAGAAAACTCTTTAGATGATGAAGACTTAACCATGGATGAACTTGCTCATTTTTCTGAAGATTACAAAGTAGGTATGAAATATCACTTGCTCAAAATAAAAAATTGAAAAAGGAAAATGATTCCCTAAAGAATAAATTTGAGCTTGTTTTAAAAGAGAAAAATGAATTATCAAATTCTTTTGAGAAAATGAAAAAGGATTTTGAAAAATACAAAACCTCTTGTAAAGGAAAAAGCCCTATTTCTACTTGCAATAAAAATGAATTTTTAGAGATCCAAAAACGTATTGAAGTTTTGGATACAACTTTAAAGAAATGTGCTTTTGACATGACTAAATTGCATCTAGGTTTCCTAAAGGAATATCCCAAGGGAAACACACTCATCATCTTGCTTCAAACTCACACAAGCATGCACACACACAAGCATGCATTTATGTATGATAGAATTTATACTTGTGCACATTGTGGCCGCAAAGACCATTTAGCTAAATTTTGTTATGCTAAGCTAAACTTGTCAAATAAAAATGTTTGGATTCGAGAAAACACTAACCCTATAGGACCTAAAAAGATTTAGGTACCAAAAGACACACCGAATTTAATTAATGCAGGTGCGTCGTCCTCCTCCTAGACTTAGGGGGAGATGGTGTCTGGGTGGTGGATGCATCAACGCTCAACGAACACATCGTCGCTTGCATCACTATCGAAGAGGCAACCATTTTGGAGAATACCTATGGTTTGGTAACTTCTCCACATAAAAATTTTTTTTATATGCATAGGATTGCTAGTTGCATTTTTGTGATAATGTGCCTTACATATGTAAACATGCATATCCATTTGTTTGTATCTTTGCCATGATTGAGAATATATTCATGTTTCTTTGCCATATATTTTTTGTCCATATATCAAGATTTTGTTAAATTGAAGTTTTATAATAAAAATTTATTTAACCAAATAGAGCTAATAAAAAAAGATGGTAATTGCGCACCTCAACTCTTACCTAGAGGAATTTCGAGGAGAAGTTCAGAACCCTTAACAGGGTATTTTGCTTCAACACTCTTATTTATCGCTTAATAAATATATGGAGATATAAATATTAATAATAATCAATAAAAATGAAAATAAATTTTTTTTTGAGTTTTTCATGCCAAGAAAGATTTCATTTGATTTCAACATCACTATTATGATTATATAAGAAAAATATACTTTTTTGGTTAAAAGAAAATAAAATTAAAAACCCTAAATGTAAAAATAGTTTTTCTCTCTATTTTTAGTATAACCGGTCGACCGGCCCGGTCGACCGTTATAGCCTGGAACAGAAATTATTTTTCTGCCCGTAGCCGGTCGACCGAGGCGGTCGACTGACTGAAACTGAGTTTGCTCCCGATTTCTACCGGTCGACCGGCCCGGTCGATCGGCAGTCGGGTAAGCTGTCTTTTTACCCGATTGTTTATAAAACCCTAATCCCCAAATCTTTCTTTTCTTCATCTTCCACCGCCTCCTACTCCTCTAATCCTCTCTTCTCTCAACCCTACACCCTCTCAAACTCTTTTTCCTCTCTCTAATTCCTCTAATTCATCTACAAAAATTCAGAAAAATTGTGTTCATGCTTTAGATCTACTCTCAACTTTGGGATTTTCGTCTGATTTTCAAGGTGTAATCTTTTTCCTTCAAATCTCTTATTTCCTTGTGATTTCTAGGTTCTATTATTTAGATCGTGCCTTATTAGTTCCTAATCTTGCTTATACATCATCCATGTCTAAAAGAACCCATTCTGAAAAGGGGAAAACCCCCCAATCTTCATCCTCCCCTTTTTTATCTCAAAATGCATCCTATAGGCATGTCTTAATCTCCACTAAAAATGTGAATTCTGGTAGAACTGTGGTGCTTAGCGACTTTGAGCACCTTAATCTTGCATCTATCCTAGCATCTAGCTCCTTAGAATATTATGTCACTATTAAAGAACCTGTCTATCCTACTTTGGTGCAATATTTCTATTCAAATCTCACTTTTGAAAATAATCATATCAGATCCAGAGTCTTGAGCAAAAATATAGATATCTCACTTCAACAGTTTGCACGTCACCTACACCTCTCCTGTGAGGGGGTAGACATTTATAACTTCGATCTGCTCGATTTTGAGTATTCTGACGGTGAGTCTGCCCACACTGCCTCTACACTGCTTCAAGATTATGATAACCCCGGTTTAGTTAGGAACGAGGAGGTGAAGTACTACACTCTCACCGCCCAGGTCCTGGCCAAAATCATGTTTTATAACCTCCTGCCAATATCAGGAGAATATAGTCACGCTAGGGGTTCTACTCCTCTTATCATCTATTACCTTCTGAAAGGCATTAGAATCAATATACCTAAAATCATCATCAATTACATGACTTCTGATCATCTCCTTGTCCCAAACCAGCACTTGCCCTTTAGGATGCTCATCACACGTCTTTTGAAGCAGCTAAATTTTGATCTTTCCTCTGAACAGTCGATTGAACCGTCAGTAGACAATAACAGCACCCTCCTCAAGAGGATGCGTCCTAGGGAGCATCATCCATCTCCTCAGTCGCAGCCTTTCTTTCCTGCTGTTCCTGGATCATCCTCTGGCTCTTCTGCTCTCGCCGACCCCTATCTTGCCTTATCTACTCAGCTTCATGAGCACCACTGGCAGCTTTCTGCTGAGATATCCGCACGCCTCAACAGATCCGCTGAGATGACCGAGTATCGCCAACAGATTTCTTGAGGTGACCGCACACTATTAGCGGATGGAGCAGCGTTTGGACAATAATCTCAGCCGTATCTGTGACTCCATGCGCTATATGCATGCCTTTCTCGGTGGCATCTACAATAGATTTGATTGACCAGCTCCTCTTCCTAGTGAACGTGCTCAGCCATTTCCTACTTCCGGCCTTCCGTTCGTCGCCTGGGCTCCTGCTTCTTCTACTCCTCCTACTTCGGCTCCACCACCTACTTCCCCGAGCGACACAGATTTTGGGAGACATTGACTCCTTTTGATAATGTCAAACAGGGGGAGAGATTTCTGGGAGTTATTTCTGGGTTATGTTATTTTGGACATGTATTTTGGACATGTGTTATGTGTTATGTTTTTTGGGTTGTGTATCTATGCAGTATTTGGATATTAGTTTGCTTTCTGTATGGACATGTGTTATTTGTGGACATGTGTTATGTTTTTGCTTTTGAGGTTGGCATGAACCTCCTATCTTGTATGGACATTTTTTATGATATGGCAGTTGTTTTTGTTATCTCCATGTGGTATATATAAATGGTTGGTTATTGTTCTATATTTGTTCCAACCTTCTACCACTCACTTTGGAGGATGGAGGTATTTATGAATGGATGGAGGTAACCATGTATGCGTACATTTTCATATTTCTGTATCTTTGGTATGCATGGATGGTTGGTATATATGTTTATTTTCATATCATATATATACCTGTGTTATGCATTTAGATCTTTATATTATATTCATGTATATGCATCTGTTAAGGGGGAGCTTCACTTGAAGTCTCCACCCAAAATATTTGTAATAACTCCGTATGTTTTGTCATCATCAAAAAGGGGGAGATTGTTGGCCCAAAGGCCATTAGCCCCAAGTTTTGATGATAAAAAACCATATGTAGTTAAGTTTTAACAAGATTGTTTAAATAAGTTTCAGGAAAAATCATAGGTTGATTGACGGCTTCAACACAAGACTCACACATTTGGAAGCCGCAAAGATGTAGATCCCAGAGCCCAGCACACTAGAAGAGCTCCAGGATCAAGCAAGTTGAAAAGACTATATAATACAAGATTTGTATTTTTGCATTTTTCTTTTAAGTTAGGATTTATAGTCTATTTGTCAAAACCGAGATGATAGAGGTTGATAACATTGGGATTACCACACACACACACATTTGATATTGCTTCATGCTTTCAAATAAAATTTTATTACAAATTTTTTATCAAGTTTCAGAAAAACGAAGTTTGGAAAAACAAGTTTTTCAAAAAACGGTTTTTAAGTTTGAAAAAGAATTTTTATCAAAATATAGTTCAAATTATTTTGGTGTTGATCTATGATCACACTATGATCTTTCTTAGCCATAGAACTCTATTTTGTATCTACCAATCTAAAGAATTTTATCGAAAAAATTTAGACTTCAAAAAGTTTTCAAAAACCTGACTTTTGGCCTAGTCCGGTCGACCGGAACGGTCGATTGCTGGCAGAGCAAAACTGCTCTATCGGTCGACTGGGCGGTCGACCGCTGGCACCAATGTACATTGTGCACATCGGTCGACCGTCCCGGTCGACCGGCACAAAGAGCAGAGCTCTCTATTTGTTCCGGTCGGCCGTCCTGGTCGACCGACAGAGAGTGGTCACTCTCTGTTTGGGACTTCGGTCGATCGTCCAGGTCGACCGCTTTCCCAACGGTCAGAAATCTGACCGTTGGCGGTTGACCGGCCCGGTCGACCGACAACGGTCAAATCTGCTGACAGATTCCCACCGCTAGTTTTTTGTTTGTCTTTTGTTGGGGCTTCTCCCAGCAAATATTTTGGCTTGTTTTACCCTGTTTTCTTCCCCTATAAATAGTGGGAGTGTTTCACATCTCAAATACAACATTTACAAGAGTAAAATCAAAATTTCTCAAAGTTTAGCCTTTTAGCAAAAAGAATTTTTCTTGAGCCAAAATTTCAATCCTTTGTGTTTTAGCTTGAAGCTTTTCCCTCTTCTTCTCTATTTGTTTTAGCACCACACAATCCCTAAGTTTCATCTCCTCATCTTAGTTATAGGATTGTGCAAGTGAGCTTTGTTTGTCATCAAGTGTTGATCACCGTTTCTTCATATTGAGAAGTTGTAGAGGTTGTGGCCTCAAGCGAGCTCTAAGTCGGTGTTGCAGTACCGTGAGAGAGGACATGTGTGTCCGAAGAGTTCTAGTGAGAACTTGTATTGACGATCCAGTGGGATCAAGCATAGTGGAAATCCTTCATCGTGTTGAAGGCGGGGACGTAGAGCAGTGACTTGAATCTCGAAACATATTCTCGTGTTTGCGATTGTCCACTTATCTCTAAACTCTCTCTCCTTTTCTTGCACTATTATTTGTTTACTTCCTTGCAAGTTTAATAATGTTGTTGTTTATTTTTAATTAGTTTTTAATCCGCGTTATTTGCCACTTAGTATAGTCATCACCTATTCACTCCCCCTCTAGGTGATTTCAAGTCTAATGTATTTGATGAATTGCACTAGAACCGATGTTGCTTACGCTGTAAGCAAGTTAAGCAAATACATTAGTAATCCTAGTGATCAACATTGGACTGCTCTACTACGAGTATTGGGTTACTGGCGCCGTTGCCGGGGAGGGACGGTAAGTTTTTCTCTAAAACAAAAAAAAAATTTTAACTAATTCTTTTATTCTTTTCTGTTTGCAGGTTTGGAGAACAGAAAAATAACAGCAGAAGTGGACATATAGCAACTCTGTGCCTCTGCCCTCGAAGGCAGAGCACAAGAGTCTACTTCAGAGCTGCGGAAACGCGGCAATTGCCGCGAAATCGCGGCCTGAGTAGTTCCCTACTGATCCATCTTTTTGCAGGTTGCTGCAAATTGCAATATCTGTCTACTGCTCTGTTAAACTTTGTTCTGTGATAACCCTGCTTACTGCTAATTAATCAACAGTAAATTACTTGTTGTTAAAAGATAAAAAATTGATTAGACGTTTGCATATTAGGCACGTGTCTTTTCAATTCCTTTATTTTACTGTTGAAGAGTGCTGGAGCAAGGTACGTTCGCATTGCATGTAGAATAGGACTCATCTCTTGGTTGATGCTTTGAGTGAATCTTATTTACATATTTTGTACACTTGCACAAATTTATTCTAAGGGCATAACCTATTAACAAGATAAGGTGGGGATTTCATCACCCTTCCTTAGCCCAAAAATCATATCCCAAGCACTCACTAACCCAAGCCTAACTTAAAATTAGTAGACGTTGGCCCTAGGGACATCTCGGACTCAATTAGGAGATTATCCTAAGAGGGAACAGTGCTGGAAGTTGACTCCTGCCAAATCAGTGTCTAGGAAGAGGATTGAGCGCCGAAAGCCTGAAGATTGGTGGTTATTTAATTAAGGAACGTCTTTGACGGAAAATCTCCCACCACTCTTGCCCTGACCTGGCTGATTAACTTGTGGTCAAAGTCTGCACCCGACCTCCCGTGGACAGTCAACCAGTTAGGAGTCGTCTAGGTCATAGGTCTACCCTAACTTAGGTTAGAATTTTTTCTTTTTTATTTGTTTATTTGTTTGTTTTCTTTTCTTTGTTTGTGTTTGTGTGATATGGCATATAATAATTTTTCCAACTTTAATCCATATTACACACCTAACTCTTTTTCGGATATTACCAACCTGGCATATCACAACTTTGACCAACCTAGTGCGCCGGAATGGTCTTATCCGAATGACTATAACCCATACCCCCCATCTTATGACCATAATTTTCATACTTTCAACTCTTCACAGAGTTCATGGGGTTTCGCTTCCCCGAGTCCAATTTTCAACCGACTTGTCCTCCGTCTCCACCTTGTCCACAATATTCCCAAGATTCATACTCAGATCCACCCATTCAGAATAGACAACCATCTATCCAGGAAATGATGAGTATGCATGAGTCCAAGCAACAATTACCATCAATCTCAGACATGATGCGTGAGTCTACCGACTCACAACTTCATCACGATTACACTTCATCTTTTCAAGTCCAATCATAACATGATGCACCTATCAACTATGAAAGGATGCTTGCAGCCATGACTCAGGCTAGATTAGCCCGAGATCATGAAATAGATATGATGGTTCAATCTTTGCGTTCTCACCATCCGGCCAATTCTGCTTTCGCTGACCACTCTCTTAGAGCCGACGAACCAAGTTGCTTTTGACAACAAGATTCTAATTCAGTACAATCATTTGAACTTGCCGAAACTCTAATTGTTGATAGTTTGGCAAGTTTTCCCTTTCTTGAATTAGAACTTGAGCATGAATACGATCATGATCTTCCACTTGGTGATTCAATTCTACTTCCTGATTCAATAATGACTCCGGTGTCTCCACCTGATTTCACTTTTTCCGAGTCAACATTGGATCCTGTGCCAATTCATCATGAATTTGAATCACCCATTTTTAATGATCATATTGAACTTGACCAATTGTGCAATTTTGAAAGTCCCATGAAAAAATTGGCAAGTTCTCATTTTTATGATATTGAGCTCAATGAGATATGTGACCTAGATTCTCAAATCTGTGATCAAGTTCAAATTCCCGAATCATTATTGACTCCTGTTTTGTTACCCGACTTAGGTAATCTTTTAGAGTCAGTTTTGATTCCCACACCTATCATTCCGGAACTTGAATCACCAATATTGAGTCACATTCCATTGTGGGAAGATTATTGTAGACTTGAGCTTCAACTTATTGATTTGGACCCACTTCCTGAACCTAGCCCGACTCCTGAACCCTTACTTGATTTAAGTTTCTTTCTTGAGTCGGTATCGTTCCCGTACTTCCCACGTCCAAGTCAATCATCTCATCTTTTCATACTCCATTTTGGGACAAGGAGGTTGATTCAATTGACTCTGAAACTAATTGTGGAATTTGAAAATTTGATGGGGTGAAAATTGTAAAAAATGATTATACATACATTTTAGTGGGTTATACAAGGGAAATTTCTAATGGGTTCCACCAAATATTATGTTATCTTGATTGGGTAGCAACGCTTGGCCCAATTAGACCACCACCGGAACCACCACCTTGAGGTAACTTCTGCCTTCCCTTGTTCTTTTTCATGCATATATGCATTCATTCATACATTGAGGACAATGCATGAGATAAGTGTGGGGGTAGGCTTTACTAACATAGGTAGAAACTAACAAAAATTTGCTAATAAAAAAAAAATTTTAAAAAAAATGTTACAAAAAGGAAATATTTTGACTTATTTTTTGAAAGAAATCTAAGTTAGTTTTAAGGATTAGGAAAATCATGATTAGGATTTCTAAAAACTTGGTCAAAATAAATAAATTGTTTAATTTTTAGGTATAGGAGGAGAAATTGAATATGTAATTAGTCTTGATTTTTATCTTAATGAAATATGCATACCTAATGCATATCTAGGATTCTAAGACAAAGACCCTTGTGCCTCATATATATAAAAAAAAAATTACTAATTAAGCTGGATACATGTGCCTCAAGAAGCATAAGTATTCACGCCTAAAGGTGAGTGTAAAAAAAAATAAAACCTTAGTTTTGGGGCCTAGTTCACTCGAATTTGAGTCCGCGGGTGTTTTCTCACCTGGTGCCCTAAAGCCAACTGGTTTAGGAGTCACCGACTTTAAGTTCGCTACATGGGTGGATTATAAAGCCTAAGCAAACTAAGGAAAAATTACTTATATATGTACTAACACATCTAACAGTCAATTAGTTAGGTATGAAGGCCTCAAGAAGCCTTGATACTTACACGAAAGAAAATTAGATGAGTTATACATATCAAAAAATATATATATAAATATATATAATAAAATAATAAAAAGGCATGAGAGTCCAAGTTAAGGAATTCCTAGTATAGATTCATAAGGATGCATATATTTTTGGTAAAGAAAAAGACTATACAAAAATTCAGTTTTGACCCTTACCTAAAAAGGAAAACAATTTACTTTATAAAGACTAAGTCTAAGAATGAACAAAAATGATAATCCTAAAACTTATAGACTACTTAGTCTCTTCAAACATATTTCAAATATTTTCCTTTTTATGGATTTTATGGGTGTAATCCGTTGAAAACCCTCACGAGACAACACTCGTCTTTTAGGGTAACCTAGGGGTTTAACGGCTTGTTGCACATGCTAAGTGCAACCGTGATTCCTATGAAAGTGAGTTAGCTAGATTAATTTTTCTTTTCTTTTTGATTTTTACTCGAGGACGAGCAAAAAGATAAGTGTGGGGGTGTGATTGGTAGTGAAAAGTGCATTTTTATCATTATATTTACCATCACATTTTCATATTTATTCCTATAATTCTGCACATTTACTAATATTTTATGATTTATTGTGTGCAGGCATAAAAAATTAAAATAAAGAAATAAAGCCTAAAAAGAAGCCCAAAAGCCCATATTCAAGCCTAATGTAAAAGTTGCAAATATCAATTGCCAAAATTGCAAATACACAAGGGCCAAAGTTACAGATACAAAAAAGAGGGAAGGATAGACTTCTATTTAACCCTAAACACTTGCAGGATGAGGATAAAAGCCAAAGAAGAGAGTGCAAAGAAAAGGAAATTCGTTTAAAAAGATATTGGGAGATTTGAGATCTAGGTAACTTGATTTCTAAGTTATCCCGAAAATCCAATATGAAGAGTCAGGATGCAGCTTCCAGAAAGAAACGACCAGATGGATGGACCAGGAGAGGCCACGCGCCAAAGCGCGTGGCCAGCCGCCACCATTAGGCCGCGGAAACGCGGCCCAAGCCGCGTTTCTGTGGCAATCTTGATGAGACCTGGTACCAGATTTCGTGGACGACTTCGATCTGGAATCTACCTCCTTCTGCACCTATAAATACCCCTACAGTGCAACCGAGAACGGCGTCCAGCGAAATACAGAGCAAATTCTAGGGTTTCTTAGGCTAACTTGTAGTTTAGGTTAGATTTTATTTTCGTTTTTCTTTTGTAAATTTTGTAACTGAGAGTGGAGGAAGCTTTCATGGAGGAAGGAGTCCATGCTTGTACTGAGGTGACAGCGGTGTAAGCCTACTTTTCTTCCATTGTTAATGAAATCCACTTGAGGTTTGTTTGTGTTCTTTTATTCTTGTTTATTCTTGTGTTCTTTTATTCTTATTTATTTATGTTCTTCTATCCTTGTTTCTCTCTAACGTTTTGTGAACCATGAGACCCGATTGCGTTGAGACTGCCTAGCCGAAGAAGAGCCCTTGATGGCCTATGGAGATGAACAATCCTTCGTGAGTTTGTCTTTTATTTTCGTAGTGTAGATCAAGGAGGTGGACGATCCTATACGCCATACTTGTACGCCTTCCAAGACAAGGTAAGTCATCGCACGGATCAAAGGTAAGCAGACTGAAGAGGTATGTATGTATAGTTTTCTTTCTTTCTAATTCTAGTTTAGATCTCCATCTCTCTCCAATTTCTTTCACCATCTCATTGTAAATATCACTTCTAATTCTTCATCTTCTTTCTTTCTAACTGTAAATAAATTAATAAAAACTTTAGAGATAACTTATTGATAAAGCTTCCATCGCTAGTCCTTCCCTGAGGATCACGACCCGCATAGCCTTTGCTACAGCGGATAGTATTGAGCACCTCGCACACCTTTACTTCTCAATCTAAACTTCTCTATTTTGTGTGCAGGGAAAATCTCAATCAAAACCGCGGCCTAATGGTGGCGGCTGGCCACGCGCTTTGGCGCGTGGCCTCTCCTGGGACCAGTTTTCGTGGACGACTTCGATCTGGACTCTACCTCCTTCTGCACCTATAAATACCCCTGCAGATGCAACACAGAAGGCGTCCAGCGAAATACAGGGCCAAAAATTAGGGTTTTTAGGCTTTCTTCTAGTTTAGGTTTTCTTTTCTCTTTTGTAATTTTTATTTTTCCTTTTTGTAAACCGAGAGGAGAGGATGTTCTCATGGAGGAAGGAGATCTACTTGTACTGAGGGTGACAATCGGTGTAAGTTTTGCTTTTCTTCTATTGTTAAATAAATCGACTCGAGGTTCGTTTTGTTCTTTTATTATTTTTATTCTTTTGTTCTTGTTTTCTTCCATTGTTTCTCTCTAACGTTTTGTGAACCATGAGACCCAATTTTGTTGAGACTGCCTAGCCAAAGAAGAGCCCTTGATGGCCTATGGAGATGAACAATCCTTCGTGAGTTTGTCTTTTATTTTCGTAGTGTAGATCAAGGAGGTGGACGATCCTATACGCCATACTTGTACGCCTTCCAAGACAAGGTAAGTCATCGCACGGATCAAAGGTAAGCAGACTGAAGAGGTATGTATGTATAGTTTTCTTTCTTTCTAATTCTAGTTTAGATCTCCATCTCTCTCCAATTCCTTTCACCATCTCATTGTAAATATCACTTCTTTTTCTCCATCTTCTTTCTTTCTAACTTAACTTTAAATTAATAAAAACTTTAGAGATAACTTATTGACAAAGCTTCCATCGCTAGTCCCTCCCTGAGGATCACGACCCGCATAGCCTTTGCTACAGCGGATAATATTGAGCACCTTGCACACTATTATTTCTCAATTTAATATTCCTTATTTTGTGTGCAGGGAAAATCTCAATTAAAATTTTGGCGCCGTTGCCGGGGTATTTATAGGTGCAGAAGGAGGTAGAGTCCAGATCGAAGTCGTCCACGAAAACTGGTACTCTGGGTCATCCAGATTGTCGCGGAAAGCCATACAGTGGCAGATGGCCACGCGCTTTGGCGCGTGGCTTCTCCTGGTCCGTCCATCTGAGCGTCGTCTTCTGGAAGCTGCATCCTGGCTCTTAATCTTTGGATTTAGATATAACTTGGGAAGCAAGTTACCTAGATCCCAAATCTTTTATCCACGAATTTGTGATCTTAAATTCTCCTTCTTTGGCTTTTATCCTCAACCTGCAAGTGTTTAGGGTTGAATAGAAGTCTATCCTTCCCTCTTCTTTGTATTTGCAACTTTAGCCCTTGGTATTTGCAGTTTTGCCAAAATTTTGATTGAGATTTTCCCTGCACACAAAATAGAGAAGTTTAGATTGAGAAGTAAAGGTGTGCGAGGTGCTCAATACTATCCGCTGTAGCAAAGGCTATGCGGGTCGTGATCCTCAGGGAGGGACTAGCGATGGAAGCTTTGTCAATAAGTTATCTCTAAAGTTTTTATTAATTTATTTAAAGTTAGAAAGAAAGAAGATGAAGAATTAGAAGTGATATTTACAATGAGATGGTGAAAGAAATTGGAGAGAGATGGAGATCTAAACTAGAATTAGAAAGAAAGAAAACTATACATATATACCTCTTCAGTCTGCTTACCTTTGATCCGTGCGATGACTTACCTTGTCTTGGAAGGCGTACAAGTATGGCGTATAGGATCGTCCACCTCCTTGATCTACACTACGAAAATAAAAGACAAACTCACGAAGGATTATTCATCTCCATAGGACATCAAGGGCTCTTCTTCGGCTAGGCAGTCTCAACGCAATTGGGTCTCATGGTTCACAAAACGTTAGAGAGAAACAAGGATAGAAGAACATAAATAAATAAGAATAAAAGAACACAAGAATAAACAAGAATAAAAGAACACAAACAAACCTCAAGTGGATTTCATTAACAATGGAAGAAAAGTAGGCTTACACCGCTGTCACCTCAGTACAAGCATGGACTCCTTCCTCCATGAAAGCTTCCTCCACTCTCAGTTACAAAATTTACAAAAGAAAAACGAAAATAAAATCTAACCTAAACTACAAGTTAGCCTAAGAAACCCTAGAATTTGCTCTGTATTTCGCTGGACGCCGTTCTCGGTTGCACTGCAGGGGTATTTATAGGTGCATAAGGAGGTAGATTCCAGATCAAAGTCGTCCACGAAATCTGGTACCAGCTCTTATCAAGATTGCCGCGGAAACGCGGCTTGGGCCGCGTTTCCGCGGCCTAATGGTGGCGGCTGGCCACGCGCTTTGGCGCGTGGCCTCTCCTGGTCCGTCCATCTGGTCGTTTCTTTCTGGAAGCTGCATCCTGACTCTTCATATTGGATTTTCGGGATAACTTAGAAATCAAGTTACCTAGATCTCAAATCTCCCAATATCTTTTTAAACGAATTTTCTTATCTTTGCACTCTCTTCTTTGGCTTTTATCCTCATCCTGCAAGTGTTTAGGGTTGAATAGAAGTCTATCCTTCCCTCTTCTTTGTATCTGCAACTTTGGCCCTTGTGTATTTGCAATTTTGGCAATTGATATTTTCAATTTTTACATTGGGCTTGAATATGGGCTTTTGGGCTTCTTTTTAGGCTTTATTTCTTTATTTTAATATTTCGAGGCCTGCACACAATAAATCATAAAATATTAGTAAATGTGCAGAATTATAGGAATAAATATGAAAATGTGATGGTAAATATAATGATAAAAATGCACTTTTCACTACCAATCAGTTACGTATCACATACCAAGGAATATGCCTTGAGATATGGAAAGTGTCCACTTGTACTTGAAGGATACAGTGATGCTAATTGGATTGCAGATTCTGAGGAATCAAAATCAACTAGCGGATACGTATTTACTCTAGGAGGAGCAGCGGTATCCTGAAAATCTTCCAAGCAAACATGTATTGTCCGTTCCACTATGGAATCAGAATTCATAGCCTTAGATAAGGCCGGAGAAGAAGCATAATGGCTTCGATAATTTTTGGAAGACATACCATTATGGCAAAAGCCAGTGCCCGCTATATGCATGCACTGTGATAATCAAGCAGCTATTTCTAGGGCACAAAATGTTATATACAACGGTAAGTCTAGACATATTCGTCGTAGACATAATACTGTGAAGCAGTTGCTCTCAAATAGAATTATCTCTATTGACTTTGTCTCATCAAAAGATAATTTAGCGGATCCGCTTACTAAAGGTTTAAGTGGAGAGCGTATAAACTGTGCATCGAGGGAAATGGGTCTAAAAGCCTAACCTTACTGAGTCAACTTAATGGAAACCTCACTTAGGGACTGGAGATCCCACGGACTAAGTTCAAGAGGAAAAACTAGTTATGATTGACTCAGCAAGTAAGCATTTGGGAGCTTGACTCCAAACCATTCCTAAGGTGCACATAAGTGCTTTTCTACAAGTAGATTAAGGATAAGCTTAAACGCTTTTAATGATGCCTATATCTTGTTACTAAACAAGTGGAGTAGAGTAAACTACTCTTAATAGGACGATCACCTATGTGAGTATAGAGTTGGGTCGGCTCTTTGGGAATTTCTATGGAGGCTGTTATTCCCTAAAGATACTCTCTGAAACCAAGAATGTTCAGGGCAAAAATAGACACAACTGAGAACCAAAGTTAATTTGGGAAGTCACTATGTGAAGCTTGTTGACTTGGCTTACACTAACAGCTAATAATTCAAGACCTAGTTCATTGATTAGCCAGTAAGTCCGATAAAACTTTCGCTATGGAAGGTTCAAGACCTAGTTCACCTATCCTGATGCAGTTTCTTTTCTAAAGTATCTTTCACAATAGAGTCAGTCTCTTTGTGTGTCAATTCCTTGAATCTTCATTCATTGTGGGGGATTGTTGGAATATGAAGAATATATATGTGAATCTTTGAATTGAATTATGAAGAGATTCGTTGACCGAATCAATTGGATGATGGTTGGAGTGTGTTCTCCTTTGACTGGGGATGAACGTGGTATATTCACATGTTCAATTTTGACTTCGAATAAATGAGATATTCAAGTCTAAAGATTGCCTAATTCAAAGCCAAAATAGGACTAAAGATAGTTAAAGGCATTTAGTCCCACATTGGCCATGGGATGAAAGTTTGTAGTGTTTAAATAGAGAAAATTGGGAACAAAGGGCGTGCCCTTTGGGTACTTGGAGTTTTCGTACGCGATTGGAAGGAAACCATGCTCGCACATGAGCGCGCGCCGCCGTTGGTGGCGGCGGCGACCGGTCAGCCAGCCGGCGCAGGCGCCGATGCCGGACCGGGCTCGGACACGGGCCGGGCTCGGGACCGGGTCCGGGTCTGGGTGCGCGGGTTCCCTACCCGGCCTGGTTCTTTTTGAACTGGGTCTAACGGGTATGGGTTACGCGGAGCATACCCGCTCCGCTATCCGGATCCAAACCGCCCCGCCAACAGACCCGCTCCGCTATCTGAACCGCCCCGCCAACGACTGTCCGTAAACTGTCGCGGCGGTTGGACGGTTGCGGCGGTTGGACCAAACCGTTGCAACGGTTCAGACCGAACCGTTGCAACAATTCATTGGGTTCCGACCAAATTGCCCCTCCTGGAGCGCTATAAATAGCGCTCCGTATTCTCAATTTAAGACACACCAAAAACAAACACTCAACTCTCTCTCTCTCTCTCTGCGTTCTGAACTGAGGCTCTCTCTGCGTTCTGAACTGGGATTGAAGTGAAGTTCTGCCTTGAAGTAACTTCCAACGGGAAGTGGGAAATTCAGTTTCTGAAGGAACTTTCAAAAGAGATTCTGCAAAATTCGTTCTGAAAGAAGGCTCAGAAATTTCAACAGATTCTTTAATAGAGTTGTCTGAATCTAGGACTTTCGAAGAAGAATATTCTTCAACCTTCCTTCTTCCTCTACAGTGGGTGCTCCTACAAAGTAAAGGCAAATATTCTCCCGAAATTTGTCTTTGTCCCGCTGCTTCAACAATCCTGTGAAGGTACTGGTTAACTACGGTTCAACCATACGGTGATTTGGTAATGCTATCCAAATACCGTGAAGGAGTGTTGTCTCTTGGGAGACCAGCGTCCAGTAACCCGTTAGCACCGGTGCGGGGAACGTAATTGTCTTAAGGAGATTCACTTTAAGCGTACCTCACTCCAAGTACTGTATAAGTGAATTAATTTCTTTATACAGGGGATATACTGATATTCAGTATATTGAGACTGATTCATACCAGTCTAATTGGTGTTTAACCAAGGAAGGAAATTGAAAGGTGGTTCTTAAATTAAGAAACGTTCTATTGAACGGAAAACCTCCCACCTGATATTAACCGACCTGGCCAATTAGATTGTTGATATTTCAGTGATATTGATTAGTTGTCAGATTGATTCCAGAAACCAACAAGTTTTTCTTCTTTTTCGTTTAGTTTTCGAAAATGATGAGATATTGACATTGCAGACCCTTCCGCCAAGAGTGCCAGAAAAAGGATGCATTTCTGGACAATGGATAAGTTTGTCACATGCAAATATTTTTTTTCTTGTTTCTAGTTGCATCTAGCTAACATGACTAATCCTTATGTTATTAGTTTTATGTTTAAAACCTTTAAAAAGATTTCTTGAGCTTCATTTCTAAATCTGTCAATATTTCATTTGACGGCAATGTGGCACCTAAGGTGCCCTTACTGGTGCAGGCTTCTCAATAATTGTCTATCCTGTAGGGCCTGATGAATCATCCACAGGGTTTGTTGTGATTTCATAATCTCCAGGTTATAATGCAAACAAGGCTGGCATTCTACCTGGAGATATCATTTTAGCAACTAATGATATGTTTACAGATGGCATGGATGGTTATGACACAGAAGAACAGTTACACTGAGACTTCCACTTAGCATTAACTTTTATGGCATGCCTTTTCATTTGACATATTTCTTATTAAGTTACTTCATATTATATAAAGCAATCTAATTTACATGACACAAGTTTTTTTGTTATAGTTGAGAATTGGACCCAATCAAGCCATATGCAACCTGTAGCTTCAAGCATCACTAGAAAATGTACTTACAGTGTGGTCTTCACTGACTATATTCAGTTGAGTTACTGGAATCTTGAAACTTGTCAGCTAGATGACAATGTCTTATAGTTTGTCTGTAACAATGCATTCTCTCTCTTATACATATAAAATATCACAAATTCTCATGATTAGGGACAACTTGCTACTGAAGAGATGCTCTTGAAAATTTTGTAATTTGTCTTAAAGTGAAAATAATATGATCCTGCTCTGCATTGAACGCCACCGGGGCCTTGTTCATTGGTAAAATGGCGGTTTGGATTATGAGAGTTACCAGGTTCAAGACCGAGCTATACCCTTTGTTCCCAAAGAAAGAAAAACAGAAAGAATAAAGAAGAATAAGAAGAAGCTCTATGTGACATGATGTTTTACACAGAATTTTCATATTACATTTTTTTTAACGCGGTGATACTTACTCGGGTCATAACTAATATGTGAAGTGCTCAAATAACCTCCTTTGAGTTCCTTGATTCTTTTTGTCTATTACAACAATTCTATTAGATGGTATTCTATAAGAAAACTCTCACTTGTCGACATTCTCGTCCTTTAAGCTATGGCAATTCTTATGCTTTAGATTAGCATGCATTTCATACTCCTGTGCATTCGGTAGGATCAGCACTTGTAGTATATGTCATATTCTATTTCATCAGTAAATTACTACTTCGCTTCATATGAATTCTGGATATTACTTTGAAGGAGCCTGAAGGAACTACAGTGAAATTGGACACTCAAAGTGGGGTTGAGATCAGGGCACATACTTTTGACGAAAGAAGTATCTTCCGTCTCCTTGCTTGTTAGCAGTCTGATTTTTTGACATTGGTCTGTTATGCTAGTCTTGTAAGTTCAAGTGGCTTTCTTTCCTAATGCTTAAGTAGATATGAATAGTTTTAAGGCAGGGCTTGTTGATAACCATCTTTGCATTGTAACCACTTGATAATTGTGATGTCAAAGTTATGTGAGATCAGGGGCTCTGGAGACGAGAGCACAAAAAATGGGTACGTCAATTTGACATCATTTAACCAAAGTGTATCAGGTTAGTACAGCTATGTGGCATTCCTCTCGGGCCACATTGACGTTGTTGTTCACATTTGGATTGTGCTTCATACACAAAAAAATCATGTATAAAGTTTAATAAATTCTTTAATGTTCAAAATAGTATTCTTATTTTACCCAAATTTTATGATATGCTATTACATACTTCCATGTTATACATGCGAAAATGAGAGCTAGAATTTTTAGCTTGTTCCTTACCTCGTAGAAGTGAATATCATATGTTCAACTTATAGTTGTGTACATGAGTGGGGCTTCAGCCTCTTTGTGGCCAGCTTAAGAATTTTTTCAAGACTCCACTGTACTTCTTATTGTTTAGTATGGATGTTCATAAGACTCAAAGCGAATAATAACAATATGATTGCCATATTAACAATTCATGCCCGTCTCCCATTTAATGGTAAGAAAACTTTTTTATTTTGTGATTTGGAAAAATGGTTGAGTATGACCTACTTTCTTATCTCTATCTAGGTTGTTTTGCCATGTTCTAGTTTCTCATATTAAAGGCACATACTCAATGCTGATGAAGTTTAGAATACATATTTACTCGTTAGTTTCGATTCTTTGTGCATTTGACACACACAGACACAACCACCCCCACCCAAACCACCCACCTATTTAATACTTGATAGTAGTTTTATTATCCTTTTCTGTTTAGGCTGGATAAAGGTGTGATTATATATATTTGTGATATCCATGGTGTTCGCCGAGCCCCGCTTAAATAGCTACTCCCTGGAGAAGGCACGTTCTTCATAAAGGTAAAAGGATCCACCTTTCTTTCAGATTTTTTTTTCTATTGATCTCTACTTGGTTTTAACATCAAGATGAAATTATTGTTCAGGATTCAGTTCCTAATTTTGTTCACTAGGTAACTTTTGGTTCCTTTTTTTTGTTTTGTGCTCTACTACACATATCCCATTTTCTCATATATATATATATATATATATATATATATATATATATATATATATATATATATATATATATATATGGTAAAGTGCTCCTAGTAGGTCTCCTTAGATGCAGTCTAAGGAGTCCCCTAGGTGGCAAGATCTCATCTGCTGATCTCGACCAAAGAGAACAAGGTTCTACTTGTAAAGGGTGCTATTTTTCAAAAAAAAAACTTCCTCAGTTAATGGGTCATGCTGTAAATTGAATCCTCTCTCCTCTCTTCTGTCGCTGGGCAGAGGAAAGAAAAAAAAAACCCTTCCTGATCGATCCTTTTCCAAACCTAGCGCCGACGCCTGCTACCGCTCCACTACGAGCACTATCACTGTTCAGCGCCTCCTCTCTCCGGACCTTCTTTTCTCCGCATTCATCACCATCTCCGCCCCTTTTTCAATTCGCAAACCATTCTCCCTTCTCATATATACCCATCAGCTCTTGTTGGAATAAAGCAGTGGTATGTTGAGGAGTTCGGAGACTATTTGTTTGCAAGAGAGGCCCAACTTCTTTGTTGGGATCGTTTGGGTTGAAGCTTTGTTTGTGTGCCCTCTCTCACTTATCAACATCTACGGGATTCTCGCGAGCAAGATCAATCAAAACGTTGCATTGCAATACAACTTTGATGGATTTGAGTTTTCCAATTTATATTTTTATTTTTCATTTGAATTTGATAAAGAATTGAAAATCTTTCTGTAGTGATGGGTTAGAGCAAATAATCTGTTTGTGAATAAGGATTGTATTTGAATAACTGATATTTGGCACCAACTTCTTTCTTGGTTGTTGTTTGGAATCATCTTTCTTTCATGAATTTGGAGAGAATTTTAGTGTGTAATTCTGACCACAATCTATGGTATGTGTGTTAGTAATGGATGTAAAATCTTTGATAATGAACCTAGTCAAATGATACAAAAAAGTATGCTTCTTAAGGCTGGTATCTTTGAATCTTTGAATGTGAATGGTGCTTATGACATCTTTGAATTTTTATGTTCCTGTACTGGTTATCTTTTTAAGGCTACCTTGTTCCTCTACAGTCAAATTGTTTTTAACTGTCTTTTACTGTCAAAGTTTGGGGCACATGTATTTTCATTTTACAAGTTGAGTAAAAGAACTTCGGTACAAAAAAATTCAATAGCCCGTGTATAATACAAATTCAAAAATGAAAAGTATCCTTCTTAAGGCTAGCATTAGCTTCATCCCATATCTCAAAAAAAAGGAAAAGTATCCTTCATGGCAACACACAAGCCCTCAGTTTGCAGTTTTCCAAAGTATAATAAGAAGTTCAACTACTCAAAATACACACTCAAAATGGATAATACAATCACATGTTTTCTAAAATGGCATCCACTTGATGACATCCTATTTTCCGATACAAGTCTCATATAATGGCCGATGTCTTTTACGATGGTACCCACCTGCTGAACATGCAAAAGCAACTCATTATTACATGCATAAAAAATTAATAAAAGATAACAGAAAGCATACAAATGAAGTAAAATATTTTAATTGATAGTAACTTATGAAATCATGTAAATCATTTTCTTTATCTTCCTCTTCCTCTCGTACTATCCCCATCCTCTTCTTTCATCTACAATACAACATTCAGGGATTACTTTAGGGGGAAAAAATTAGCTTAAAGTTGTAGTTAGAATAACTTTAAGTTTGAATCCAATACCTTTGCCAAATGACAACTTGTTATATAATGACCCTTTTCCTTACAAAATCCGCAAGTTCTTTGCTTCTTGATACTTTTTTCTTGTGATATCTCTATTCCGTCCTTAATTATGTCAGCTTGTGTGGGTCGTCCCTTTGTCTTAACTGGTCCATCAGGATCATGAATAGTAATTTGAGATGCTTGTTCTTTAGTGACTAATATGCTTGACATTGGCATCTCACTACTATAAACGCCAAGTTCCTCGGTTGCTTTCTACTTTTGATCATTTTCAACTTTCTTCCCAAACTCATCTAACATAGTATCAAGCTCATTATGAAACACTTCTAAAATTTTGCTCCTTCTAGTGCTTTATTACATTTCACTTTAAGTCCCCAATGCTTTATGATGAAAACTTGCTCTTCACTATTTGCAATGTTATTCCTAACCACCCCGCGACCAACATGTCTGGCGTCCATTGTCCATCGCCTCATAATATAGCTTGCAGGAATAGCTAACTTCTGCTTCTTCAGTAGAATGTGTAGACTATGCTTACATAATATTCCTTCAGTCTCAAATTTGGCACAAGTTCAACTAACTGATACTTCTTCAAATACATCAAAGACAACAATTTGAAGTTTTTTACTATTCTCTTCATCATCCATTGCCCAAACTGTATATTTGCTATTGAACCCATTTTTTGACAACTTCTCATGGAGCAGAGAGTGACTAGCATTGAACTCTTGTTGAAAAATATCAAATATGGTTCTTGTGTAGCATGCTCTAGCTTGCTTTTCAATTGGATGTGTGGTGCTCAACAAAGGGATAAAATTTGTACTCCTTAAATCTACATCAAGTTCAACTGCACGACGAGCTCCTATTGCCTCATCAAATTGCCTTACAAACTCGTACAACTCAGTTTGTGCATTCACATAACCATCAAAATAGGCATTGATTCCCTCACTTCGCTGAGTAGATGTCATGTCAGCAGCAAAGGTATCTTTTAGATATAATGGAGCCCAATGATGCCGTTGGTTGTACAAATTTGTAAGCCAATTTCTTTCATCTAAGCTACATTTATCTTTAATTTCTTTCCAACGCATCTCAAACTTCTCATCTGAACTACTCCAATACCACTTTTGGCACATTACTGATATTTCCTCTCCATGAAGACTGCGTAGTGACTGAAGATTCTGTAAAGAACTCCTACTGAGATGCCATGAACAAAAACGATGACGAGTCTGAGGGAAGACATTTATGAATTGCACCACACATGGAAGTATTAAGATCTGCAAATATCTCTTAAACACAATTTAAAGAGAAAAAGACAAAATTAAAATAGCTCAGAAAAATAGCCGTTACTGTTCAAACGGCTCTCTCGGTCGACCGGTCGGTCGACCGAAGTTCAAATAAAAGAGCCGTTGCCGGCTCTCGGTCGACCCACCGGTCGACCGAAAAATACAGAGAGCAAACGTCTTATAGTCAGGCAGGTTTCGGTCGACCGCTCGGTCGACCGTGAAACGTGCACACGGATACGCACCTGCTGCCAGAAGTTCGGTCGACCGACCTGACCTGACACAGTGTCGGCCGACCGACTGGTCGACCGGATAAGGCCAAAAACTGAAACTAGAACAGATTTTTGAAGAGATATTAATTTTTAACAAAATAGTTTTGAATAGAGATATATATATATAAAACATAAAAATGAGTTTGTAGGCTGAAGATTGTATACGAAAATATTTTGTACATATTATAGGGAATATTTTTGGAAATAAGATGTGTACAAAAACGTGTGTGATAGAGCTTCAAACCTATTCACTATTCTTTAACAAAACTATAAAACTAGGAACAAATCTAATGAAACATTTTGAGCAATCTTGAAGTCTTGAGCCATGTAGTGCCTTGCTAGATCCTTCTCTTCTATGTTCCTTCTTTGATGTGCAAAAAGCCTTCTTTACTTCATGAACCTAGAATTTCTTACAATAGCTAAGCAATGGCCTCCAAATATAGTACTAACCTGAAACTTATCTTGAACAAACTTATTAGTACCAAATAGCTCTTATTTGGTTTGTTATCATCAAAACTCTAAACAAATGGAGAGTGTAACCTTATGGGCCAACAATCTCCCCCTTTTTGATAATGACAAAACAAATAAGCTATAAGCAAAAATATAGGGGAGGAGAAAGCTCCCCCTCAAATTATGCTATAATAAACAAACAAAAACAAAAACAATGTAGATTGCAAGCAAAACCATAAGACTAAAAACCATGAAATATAAAAAACTTGCAAAAACACTATAAAATCAAAACAAAACAGGAATTCATAAGATCACATCAAAAACCAAAAACATATAAACTCATTCTCCCCCTTTTTGTCATACATCAAAAAGGGTTAAGAAAACATTTTTATTCAATTACACAAACATTAAGTTCACCACAAATAAAAGAAAATCTAGCAAAATCAAGTGGTTTAGTGAAAATATCGGCAAGTTGCAAATCCGTAGAAATATAGTCAATATCTATATCTCTATTCTCAAAATGATCTCTAAGAAAGTGATATCTAATCTCAATGTGCTTGGTCTTACTATGTTGATTTGCATTTTTACTCATATGTATAGTACTAGTATTATCACAAAATATTTTTATATGGTTAAATTGCAAATCATAATCAAGGAGAGTATGTTTCATCCAAAAGACTTGTGCACAACAAGCCCCCGCAGCAACATACTCCGCCTCAGCGGTTAAGAGAGCCACGAAATTTTATTTCCTAGAGGACCATGAAACAAGACAATTACTAGGAAATTAACATGTCCCACTAGTACTCTTTCTATCTACTCTACAACCTGCATAGTCGGCATCCGAATAACTCGTCATTGAGAAATCTCCGATTTTCGGATACCATAGACCCATTCCAATTGTGCCCTTAATATAACGAATAATGCTTTTTACCGCAATAAGATGGGACTCTTTGGGACACGATTGAAATCTAGCACAAAGACACACACTAAACATTATATCCGGCCTACTTGCAATCAAATAAAAAGACTACCTATCATGCTTCTAAACAATTTAATATCAACATTTTTACCTTGGTCATCCTTATCAAGCTTGGTTGTAGTTGCCATGGGAGTGTTGCAAGCTTTTGAGTCTTCAAGTCCAAACTTCTTTACGAGTTCCTTTGCGTACTTGGCTTGACATAAGAAATTTCCATCTTGCAATTGCTTGATTTGGAGTCCAAGAAAGAAATTTAACTCACCCATGGAAGACATTTCAAACTCACAGTGCATAACCTTTTCAAACTCCCTGTATAAAAACTCATTAGTAGAACCAAAAATTATATCATTAACATAAATTTGCACAATTAAAATGTCATTATCAACATGCTTAGTAAAAAGAGTTGTGACTACTTTGCCTTTAACAAAATCATTTGAAATGAGAAAACTAGAAAAGCCTTTCATACCAAGCTCTTGGAGCTTGTTTCAATCCATACAAAGCTTTATCAAGTTTAAAAACAAAATTAGGATGAACATGATCAACAAAACCGGGAGGTTATTCAACATAAACTTCTTCATTTATAAAACCATTCAAAAATGCACTTTTCACATCCATTTGAAAAAGATTTAAATTTTTAAAAGATGCAAAAGCTAGTGTCATCCGTATGGCTTCAAGCCGTGCTACGGGTGCAAAGGTCTCCTCAAAGTCAATTCCTTCAACTTGAGTGTAACCTTGGGCCACTAACCTAGCTTTATTCCTAATGACATTTTCGGACTCATCCATCTTGTTTCTAAAGATCCACTTAGTACCAATTATTGGTCTATCGTGGGGCCTAGGAACAAGGTGCCAAACTTGGTTGCGCTCAAATTGATTGAGTTCCTCTTGCATGGCAAGCAACCAATATGAGTCCGCCTCGGCTTCGAGGATGCTTTTGGGTTCAAAATGAGAAATGAAAGCAAAGTTATCACATAAGTCATGGAGCTTAGAGCGAATTGTTTCCCCTTTAGAGACATCACCTAAGATGAGTTCCTCGGGGTGATTTGTAGCGTATCTCCAATCTTTAGGAAGCGGTTGAGAGCTTTCCTCTTTATCCTCTTGAACATCACCAATTGGTTCTTGCTTTTCTTCTTGAGTGGGTGAGTCCTTTAAGGATAGTCTCTCCATGTCTTCACCTAATAGGTCAACCTCTATACTGTTGATAGTGCCTTTGGAGTCATCCCCGAAGGTGACGGTGCCACCTTCCATGTACCTTGATAGGGTTGTAAAGTTATTGATGTCCCTTGTCATTTGTCTTGAATAACCACTATCAAGGTACCACCGCTCCTTACGTCTTGGAGTCTTGGTGTGTACCTTTGGTGTGTTTGCCATGAAACACATGCTCGTCGTGTCCACCTCATCTTCGGATTCGCTTTCCGAATCCCATGTAGCTTTGTAGGCTTTCTTTTCAACCGGCTTCTTTGGCTTGAAGGAGGAAGTCATCTTCTTCTTGAATTCCGGGCAATCCGCCATGATGTGTCTGGGCTTTCGGCAATTGTAGCAAATGATTCTTCTCTCCTCTTTTCCTTCAAACTTCCTTCTAAAGTTGAGCTTGTTCTTCCGGTACATTCTCTTCACGTTTCGCACAAGAAGGGAGAGCTCCTCATCTTCTTCTTCATCTTCTTCATCGTCATCAAGAGTGGATGAAGACTTGAAAGCAATGGATTTCTTCTTTTGAGGAGTGGCATCTTCTCTTGCCTTCTTTTCCATCTCATGAGTCTTCAAGTTACCGATGAGACTTATGAGATCCATTTCATCCTTGTAGTTCAATTCTTTCAAGGTGGTGGCCTTTATCTCCTATGAAGAAGGAAGAGCCCGAATCACTTTTCGCACCTTTTGGTCATTGGAAATATCATCACCTAAAGAGGAAAGAGCATTGGTGATTTTAGTAAACCTTGTAATCATGC
Organism: Agave tequilana; assembly: GCA_038442645.1. Classification (NCBI taxonomy): domain Eukaryota; kingdom Viridiplantae; phylum Streptophyta; class Magnoliopsida; order Asparagales; family Asparagaceae; genus Agave; species Agave tequilana. Next base: position 41,476 of record JAVJIF010001756.1, on the reverse strand, counting down.
AATCAATAGATTCATCATCAATCATTTTAAAAGATTCATATTGGGACCTCAAGAGATCTATCTTAGCTCTCTTGACTTGTGATGTCCCTTCGTGTGTGACCAACAAATGTTACCAAATCTCATAGGCGGATTGGCAATGTATTACCCGTGTAAGGTCATCCTCATTCAAGGCGGTTAGGAGGGAATTTTGGGCTTTTGAGTTAGCCTCATATTCTCTAAAGGTAAATTCGGTCCAAGTGCTTTCATCACTATCGGGTACAACATAGGGCTTGGTCAAGGACTTTGCAACTAAGCTACCTAAAGATTGCAAGAAAATAGTCATCCTAACCTTCCAAATAGGGAAATTAAGTCCATCAAATTTAGGAGGGGTTTTGATGTTATCGGCCATGTTTACTAGTGTATGAATGATGGAATGAAAATATTGATTAGCAAATTTTAAGGATCCCTCTAAGGATGTTAAGCCAAACCTAGAGTCCAAGTTCTGATACCAATTGAAAATCACCTAGAGGGGGGGTGAATAGGTGATAATGCTAATCAATGCACAATTAAAAATATGATGCAACAATCGCTCAAAACAAGACTAGAAGTCGGATGCCCCGTGAAGGGTTCTGAACTTCTTCCTCGTGATTCCTCTTGAAATGAGTTGGTTGTGCACAATGCAACCTTGTTGTATGGGACTTTGATTGACAAGATGAATGAAAACAAGTGAATATTGCAATGAAAATAAAGAGCAAGTAATGAGAGCAATGAAAGTAAAGCAAGAAGCAAGAGCAAGTAAACCAAACGCAAACACCGAGAATTTTTCCGAGGTTCGAGCACCCAGCTCTACGTCCCCACCTTCCCCAGAAGGATTTCTAACCACTATAACTTCATAAAGTGTTACAAATACACCGGAGTACCCAACTCCATAATCTCAAGTACAAGTTCTCTTTTGGTGATCAAAAGACCACAAACTCTCTTTTGAAAAGTTCTCTTCCCTTACAAAAATCCTTGTAGAACAATGAGAGGATTGAAGCTCTTGTGTGTAAGTGGAAAAGAAAAAGAAATCAGAGAGTCTTTTGAAAAACCCTTCAGAAAATGAGAGAAATATTCAGCACAAAAACCAAGAAACAAAGCTCTTTTGAATGCCTTAAACTTTTGAAACTTTTGCAAATTTTTCTTGTAATGAACCTCTCCCTAAACACCCCTATTTATAGTAGAGGGATAGGGTTTAAGGATAAACCTCACTTAAGGCAAATTAGGAAGTATTAAGATCAACAAATATCTCTTAAAAACAATTTAAAGAGAAAAAGACAAAATTAAAATAGCTCAAAAAAATAGTCGTTACTGCTCAAACGGCTCTCTTGGTCGACCGATCGGTCGACCGAAGTTCAAATAAAAGAGCCGTTGCCGGCTCTCGGTCGACCGATCGGTCGACCAAAAAATACAGAGAGCAAACGTCTTACAGTCAGGCAGGTTTCGGTCGACCGTGAAACGTGCACACGGATACGCACTTGCTACCAGAAGTTCGGTCGACTGGGTCGATCGACCGACCTGACCTGACACAGTGTCGGCCGACCGACCGGTCGACCGGATAAGGCCAAAAACTGAAACTAGAACAGATTTTTGAAGAGATATTGATTTTTAACAAAATAGTTTTGAATAGAGATATATATATATAACATAAAAATGAGTTTGTAAGCTGAAGATTGTATACGAAAATATTTTGTACATATTATAGGGAATATTTTTGGAAATAAGATGTGTGCAAAAACGTGTGTGATAGAGCTTCAAACCTATTCACTATTCTTTAACAAAACTATAAAACTAGAAACAAATCTAATGAAACATTTTGAGCCATGCAATGCCTTACTAGAGCCTTCTCTTCTATGTTCCTTCTTTGATGTGCAAAAAACCCTTTTTTGCTTCATGAACCTAGAATTTCTTGCAATAGCTAAGCAATGGCCTCCAAATATAGTACTAACCTGAAACTTATCTTGAACAAACTTATTAATACCAAATAGCTCTTATTTGGTTTGTTATCATCAAAACTCTAAACAAATGGAGAGTGTAACCTTATGGGCCAACACCAGGCTGTTGCACCTCATCCCTCTTCTCTTGAACTGAAGAAGACCTGGCGAAGACGAGATTCCTGGAATCTCAACATCATCTCTTCCTACCAAGTCAACTTCAGGTCGCTCAGCCTCTTCAGCTGTGGTGGGTTCATCTACAAGCTCCCCTTCTTCTAAGATCATGGGGACCCTGTTGCGTAGTCCACGAGGACGAAGAAGGGGGACTTCCTCTTTCTCTTCCTCTTCCTCCCTCTGCCCCTCAATACCAGAAGGGACTATTTCGGGCATTGAAACTCTTACCACTGGTTCTCTTCAAGCCTTCTTTGAGATAGGCTCACTCTTCGAAGTAGAGCCATGGAAACGTTTGGACACAGCCTGTCGACTCTTTTTAGCAGGCTGCTCCTTGGGTGCTACTGCTCTCGGTCCCACCCCTGTCTCCCCTCCTGCCTCTTTTTCAGCTGCCTAGTATTCCTCCATGCCTCGCACGCGTTTGTTGGACGCCAATTTGTCCTTATAAGATGCTTTGATGATCTTAATGCATGAGATATTTATTGAGAAACTAGGCATCTTGCTAGCCTGGAAATACCAAGTACAGAAACTGAGGCTCGTGTAGCAGTTGGCGTCTTGTGAGGCAAGCTGAAAATAGCTTTTGTCCCTCCATCCACACTGTAATACCATGCTCGGGCACCTTCAAACAAATTTTTGCTAAAAGAGAGTTTGGCATTGGGGTTACCGACATATAATTGATCATAACCGAATTGTCGAGCAAAATGGTTCGGCATATAGAGCTCGATCGTACATGAGTTCCCTTCCCGAAAGAGAAGATACCTGGGCCTAATGTTAATTAGCCACCAGAAGACTCCCGATGGCAACTTTGTAAAATCATCTGGTCTCAGAAGGTCAGCAAATTTATCCCCGTAAGATGCGCCAGTAATTTCGGGGAAGCAACGGTCAAGATGATAGTTCGAACCGTTCAGAATACATTTCCGAACGTAGAACATGTAGTAGCAAGACCAGCTTGAGTTCTCCAGCCTCTGCACAAAAGGGACAAACCCCTCGGATGGAGGCACCACCGTCATCAGTAAAGGGCAGTGTATAACGTACCAAGCCATCAAGTACGTGTATGAAAGCTCGATCCTGGGGTTGGGGTCTTCACTCTTGGCCTTCCCTCCGAGTCAACCTCTGGTCTACCTTTGGAGTCGACGATGGCCTCCACTTTGCACAAGCTTTGAACTAGAGCCCGTAATCCACTTTGAATTCCAGCCACCATTGCTAGAAGGAGGGCGATAAACCTGCTGTAGGCCAACAAGACCGTCGGGTACACCACATCGGCGACAATTACTTCATGTGACAGTATTGGCACCACGAAGCGCTTCAGCCATAGCATGAGAAAGCCCGCCAATAGCGCTCGGTCAGAAATGGGAACCCGGGCTTGATGATAAAAACTTTCAAAAATCGTATCAGGTTTGAAAGTGTCTTCATTTGACTCCGTGGTGTAAGAGCTCACAGAGGCGTCAATCCTCTCAGTAATTTCTTCATCAGTACTAGAAGCCAGAATGTGAAATCACCTAGAGGGGGGTGAATAGGTGATATAGCTAATCTATGAACTAAATGCGGAATTTAAAAAACTTAATGCAATTCACACTCAAGTGCTATCAACAAGTGATGCACACAACCAAGCCAAGCAAATATGAATGAGCAATATGAATAGATGCAAGGCACAAAGTAAAGAAAGAGTTAGAGAGAGAGTCAATGGATCAAGCGCAAACAACAAGATATGTTCCGAGGTTCGAGCACCCAGCTCTACATCCCCGCCTTCGACACACGAAGGATTTCCAATCCACTAGCTTGTCCACAAAGGACTCCCACAAAGGGAACCTCCACCGAGGATTTGGGGCAATCACAATTACAAGGAGTACCCTACTCCTCCCTTTACAAACACAACCTCCTCCTTGAGGCACAACTCCAAACCAATCAACAATCACCTCACAACTTGAGGGATACAACCCAATAGCCAAACTTCCTCAACACAATGAGGGAAAGGCACAAAGCCAAGCTAAAGATAGGGTTTACAACTTAGTAGTTTCAAACAACAACCACAAAACAATCTCTTTTTCCCACACAAAATCCTATAGAGAAGATAGTAGATTTTAGCTCAAGTGTGGAGAAAACCAAGGGATTTGAAACCAGCAACTCAAAGAAAAGCTTTGGGAAATAAATGAAACCAAGATAGAGAAGTTCAATTCAAAAGCTTTTCCCAAAACCCTTTTCTTTGATTTTTTCAAACCCTAATGAAAACACCAAAAAAGATTGTTCAATTTGAATCCAAAAACCTATTTTGATTGCAGCAAAAACACCTGAGAGAATGAAAATTTTAGCCCAAAAATTCTTAGAGAAAAACTCTCCCAAATGGGGTATTTATAGGCAAATCTGGAAAATAGCCGTTGGCTGTAATTTTTGCCAGAAATACCCTGTCGGTCGACCGGTCGGTCGACCGCCCAACGGTCAATTTTTTGAACGTTGGCAACCACCGGTCGACCGCCCGGTCGACCCAAACAAACAGAGAGCAATCTGCTCTCAGTCGGTCGACCGCCCGGTCGACCGGCTACAGATATAGCCAGCGTGCACATTCTGTGCACGTCGGTCGACCCATACGGTCGACCGGCTACTTGGTGCGGTCGACCGTCCGGTCGACCGACACAGCCTGGCAGACACTGTTCAGGTCAGAAAAACTGTGGTAAAAATATTTCCATAAATTCTTGTAAACTATTAAAAATCCACAAAAATAGTTTTAGCATTTTGCATTGATATATAAACATGTGATAAAAGTTTTGACTCAAATATCAAGCAATTAAAACTATTTTTGTATCTTATCATATTTACCAAAAACCAAAACTTGTATTTTCTAAAACTTGGAATCTTGAATAGAAAATACATTTTGTCCAAAACTCATTCAAATACAAAAAGTATGAAACACATGAATATCATGTTGAAATATCAAGTCTTTGTATTTGATTCCAAAATATGTTTTGTTAGAATTACCAAAACATAAAACTCATGAAGTAGACTATCAAACTAAGTTTGTTTAAGCAATAGAAGCATGCATGTATATAGAACAAATCATATATACACTAAACGATGTAAACTTGTTTTGATATAAAATCTATTCATGAAAACCAAGATCGGTTAAACCTAAAACCGAAAACCAATATTCAAAACATGAAACGTGTGTGTTGTGAATTTGAGCTTATCATACTATTCTAATCTTTACAATTTGCGATCTAAACACAAAAACTAAACGATGGATACCTAAGTCTTCTTGTAGAGCGCAATCTCCAAGCCGACTCGATCCAAAACTCCTTGATTCACCGAGCAAGTGCTATATATGATCTTTGACGCTCGGGCTCTTGAATCAACATGTGAAAGCTTCCAAATCATCTTGTTGAAGCTAATCACCAACTAATAACTTGATTAATGATCTGAGACTAAAATCACAAGATTATTAGTACATATAACTACATGAGTTAATTATCATCAAAACTAGAGTGGAAGGCCTTTGGGGTTATATATTAAAAATAAATTAAAAAAAAATAAAAAAAAGTTTAACTTATAGTGGTTATATATAAAAACTTTGTAATACTACTCTCGGCTCTTAAAAACCTCGTTTTCTGCCTGTTTTGGTCCTATTCAGCTCTAATAAGGCCTAGTTCAGGCCAATAAGGGCTTAATGTTTGACTTTTGATCAAACTTCCTAATTAAAACTTAAAACAATTTTAATTAGTAGTGTAGGGCCCTAATGGGAAACCGCCTTAGTTATAGTTATTGTAAAACTTAAAACAATTTCACTTTTGATCAAACTTACAAATTAAAAATAGAAACAAATTAATTAGTTATAGTTTATACATAGAAACTATGTGAACAACTCCCGAATCCTGAAAATCATGGTTTCTCCCCGTTTGGGCCCTATATGGCTCTTATAAGACCTGGTTCAGGCCAATCGGGGCTGAAAGTTTAACTTTTGGTAAAACTTCCAAATTAAGACTAGAAAAAGGTTTAATTAGTAGTAATTACACATAAAAACTATGTAATACTACTCCCGACACTTGAAAACCTCATTTCTCCCTCTTTGGACCTTATTCGGCTCTTATTTGGCGGCCTAGGCCAATCGGAGATGCAAGTTTGACTTTAGGTCAGTAATCCCAATTAACGCTAGAAATAAAATAAATTAGTAATAATTGTACATAGAAACTATATAATATCACTCTAAGCTCTTGAAAATCATGTTTTCTTCTGGTTTGTGTCTTATTCGGCTCTATAAGGTCTAGTTCAGGCCTATAAGGGCTGAAAGTTTGACTTTTAGTGAAACTTTTCAATTAATACTAGATATAAGTTTATTTAGTAATAATTATACATAAAAACTATATAATACAACTCCTAACTTTTGAAAACTATATTTTCTCTCTGATTGGACCCATTAGGCTCTTATAAGGCCTAATTCAGGCCAATAGGAGCTGAAAGTTTCAATTTTAGTCAAACTTCTCAATTAACACTAGAAATAAGGTTATTCAGTAGTAATTGTACATATCACTATGTAATACCTTTTATGGCCCTTGAAAACCATATTTTCCTCCCGTTTAGTCACTATTCGACTCTTATAAGGTGTAGTTTAGGCTAATCGAGGCTGAAAGTTTGATTTTTGGTAAAACTTTTCAATTAAGATTAGAAACTAGTTTAAATAGTAATAATTATAAAGAAAAACTGTGTGCTACTGCTAATGACTCTTGAAAACCTCATTTTCTCCCTGTTTGGGCCCTAATCGGCTATTATAATGCCTAATTTAGGCCAATCGGAACTGAAAGTTTGACTTTTAGTCAAACTTTCTCATTAACACTAGAAACAAGGCTAATTATTAGTAATTGCACATAAAATTAATGTAACACCATTCAGGGCCTTTGAAAACCATGTTTTCCTCCCGTTTGGTCCCTACTCAGCTCTTATGAGGCCCAGTTCAGGCCAATCAGGACTGAAAGTTTGACTTTTAAGTTAAACTTCTCAATTAAGACTAGAAACTAGTTTAATTTGTAGTAATTATACATAAAAACTATGTATTACTACTTTCGGCTTTTGAAAACTATATTTTCTCCCCGATTGGACATTATTAGGCTCTTATTAGGACTAGTTCAGATTAATCTGGGCTGAAAGTTTGACTTTTGTTCAAAATTTCCAATTTAATATTAGAAACAAGGTTAATTAGTAATAATTGTATATAGAAACTCTACAATACCACTCTCAGCCCTTGAAAACCATGTTTTCTCCCGTTTGGGCCCTATTCGACTCATAGAAGGTCTAGTTCAGTGGTATTACATAATTTCTATGTATAAATACAATCAATTAAACTTATTTTTAGTCTTAATTAGGAAGTTTGATCAAAAGCCAAACTTTCAACCTTGATGGGCTTAAACTATGCCTTATAAGTGCCGAGTAAGGCCCAAACATGGGGAAAACGTGGTTCTCAAGATCTGGGAGTAGTATTACATAATATTTATGTAAAATTACTACCACCTAACCTTATTTCTAGTCATAATTTGTATATTTAACTAAAAGTCAAACTTTCATCCACGATTGGCCTGAACTAGGAAGAAAACGTTATTCTTAAGGGCATATAAGAGCCGAATAGGGTGCAAACAGGAAGAAAACTTCATTCTTAAGAGACAGGAGTGGTATTACATAGTTTCAATATATAAATTCTATCAATTAACTTAATTTCTAGTAATAATTAGGAAGTTTAACTAAAAATCAAACTTTCAGCCCTGATTGGTTTGAACTAGGCCATATAAGAGCTTAATAGGGCACAAACAGGGAGAAAACATGGTTCTTAAGACACGAGAGTGATATTACATAATTTTTATATACAAATACTACCTACTTATCTTATTTCTAGTCTTAATTAGAAAGTTTGGCCAAAAGACAAACCTTCATCCCTGATTGGGCTGATTTGGGCCTTATAAAAGCTGACTAAAGAATAAACAGGGGAAAACGTGATTTCTAAGAGCTGAGAGTGGCATTACATAGTTTCTATATACAATTACTACTAATTAAGCTTATTTTTAGTCTAAAATGAGAAGTTTAACTAAAAACTAAGGTTCAACCCTGATTGACTGAACTAAGCCTTATAAGAGCTGTGTAGGGCCCGAACAAGAATAAAATGTGGTTTTCAAGAGCCGGGAGTAATGCTATATAGTTTATATGTACAATTACTTCTAATTAACCTTGTTTCTAGTGTTAATTAAGAAGTTTGACCAAAATTTAAACATTCATCCCTGATTGGCCTGAGCTAAGCAATTTAAGAGTCGAATAAGGCCCAAACAGAGAGAAAACATGGTTGTCAATAGCCATGAATTGTATTACATAGTTTCCATGTACAAATACTACCAATTATCCTTACTTCTATTCTTAATTGGAAAGTTTGACCAAAGTCAAAGTTTCAGCCCCAATTGGTCAGAACTAGGCCTTATAAGAGCCGAATAGCACCTAAACTGAGAGAAAATATGCTTTTTAAAAGCCAAGAGCCGAATAGCCCCAATTGGCCTGAGCCAAACTTTCAGCTCCGATTGGCCTAAAATTAGGACTTATAAGAGTCGAATTAAGAACAAACATGGGAAAAACGTGATTCTGAAGAGCTGGGATTAGTATTACATAGCTTTTATGTTCAATTACTTCCAACTAACTTTGTTTCAAGTATTAATTGGGAAGTTTGACAAAAGCCAAACTTTCAGTCTGATTGGCCTTCAGCCTTATTAGAGCCGAGTATAGCCCAAATGGGGAGAAAACGTGATTCTCAAGAGCAGAGAGTAGTATTAGTTTGTTTATATCCATAATTACTACCAATTAACCTTGTTTCTAGCCTTAATTGAAAATTTTAATTAAAAAGTCAAGTTTTCATCCCTGATTGGCCTGATTTAGGCCATATAAGAGCCTAATGGACCCAAACGGGGAGAAAACGTGGTTACACAAACCGGTTGTGGTATTATACACTTCCTATGTACAAATACTATTAATTAATCTTATTTCTAGTCTTAATGGAGAAGATTGATCAAAAGTAAAACTTTCAGCCCTAACTAGTTTGAACTTGGCCTTATAAGAGCCAAATAGGTTCTAAACGGGGAGAAAATATAATTTTCGAGAGCCGTGAGTCTTATTAAATAGTTTCTATATATAAATAATACCAATTTACCTTGTTTTTAGTCTTAATTGGGAAGTTTAGTCACAATTTAAACTTTCAGCCCCGAATAGCCTGAAATAGGCCTTAAGAGCCAAATAGGGGCCTAAACGGGGAGGAAACAAGATTTTCAAGAGCCGAGAGTGGTATTACATAATTTCTATGTACAAATACAATCAATTAAACTTATTTTTAGTCTTAATTAGGAAGTTTGACCAAAAGCCAAACTTTTAACCTTGATGGGCTTAAACTATGCCTTATAAGAGCCGAGTAAGGCCCAAACATGGGAAAAACGTGGTTCTCAAGATCTGAGAGTAGTATTACATAATATTTATGTAAAATTACTACCACTTAACCTTATTTCTAGTCATAATTTGTATATTTAACTAAAAGTCAAACTTTCATCCACGATTGGCCTGAACTAGGAAGAAAACGTTATTCTTAAGGGCATATAAGAGCCGAATAGGGCGCAAACAGGAAGAAAACTTCATTCTTAAGAGACAGGAGTGGTATTACATAGTTTCAATATATAAATTCTATCAATTAACTTAATTTCTAGTAATAATTAGGAAGTTTGACTAAAAATCAAACTTTCAACCCTGATTGGTTTGAACTAGGCCATATAAGAGCTTAATAGGGCACAAACGGGGAGAAAACATGGTTCTTAAGACACGAGAGTGGTATTACATAATTTTTATGTACAAATACTACCTACTTATCTTATTTCTAGTCTTAATTAGAAAGTTTGGCCAAAAGACAAACCTCCATCCCTGATTGCGCTGATTTGGGCCTTATAAAAGCTGAATAAAGAATAAACAGGGGGAAAACGTGATTTCTAAGAGCTGAGAGTGGCATTATATAGTTTTTATGTACAATTACTATTAATTAAGCTTATTTTTAGTCTAAAATGAGAAGTTTAACTAAAAACTAAGGCTCAACCCTGATTGACTGAACTAAGCCTTATAAAAGCCGTGTAGGGTCCGAACAATAATAAAACGTGGTTTTCAAGAGCCGAGAGTAATGCTACATAGTTTATATGTACAATTACTTCTAATTAACCTTGTTTCTAGTGTTAATTGAGAAGTTTGACCAAAATTCAAGCATTCATCCCTGATTGGCCTGAGCTAAGCAATTTAAGAGTCGAATAAGGCCCAAACAGGGAGAAAACATGGTTGTCAATAGCCATGAGTTGTATTACATAGTTTCCATGTACAAATACTACCAATTATCCTTACTACTAGTCTTAATTGGAAAGTTTGACCAAAGTCAAAGTTTCAGCCCCAATTGGCCAGAATTAGGCCTTATAAGAGCCGAATAGCGCCTAAACTGAGAGAAAATGTGCTTTTCAAAAGCCAAGAGTGGTATTATATAGTTTCTATATAAAAATAACTATCAATTAAACTAATTTATAGTCTTAATTTGAAAGTTTTACCAAAAAGCCAAACTTTCAGCTCCGATTGGCCTAAAATTAGGACTTATAAGAGTCGAATTAAGAACAAACATGGGAAAAACGTGATTCTGAAGAGCTGGGATTAGTATTACATAGCTTTTATGTTCAATTACTTCCAACTAACTTTGTTTCAAGTACTAATTGGGAAGTTTGACCAAAAGTCAAACTTTCAGTCTGATTGGCCTTCAGCCTTATTAGAGCCGAGTATAGCCCAAATGGGGAGAAAACGTGATTATCAAAGCCGAGAGTAGTATTAGATTGTTTCTATGCATAATTACTACCAATTAACCTTGTTTCTAGCCTTAATTGGAAAATTTAATCAAAAAGTCAAGTTTTCATCCCTGATTGGCCTGATTAGGCCATATAAGAGCCCAATGGACCCAAACGGGGAGAAAACATGGTTAAACAAATTCGATTGTGATATTATACACTTCCTATGTACAAATACTATCAATTAATCTTATTTCTAGTCTTAATGGAGAAGATTGTTCAAAAGTCAAACTTTCAACCGTAACTAGTTTGAACTAGGCCTTATAAGAGCCAAATAGGTTCTAAACAGGGAGAAAATATGGTTTTTGAGAGCCGTGAGTCTTATTAAATAGTTTCTATATATAAATAATACCAATTTACCTTATTTTTAGTCTTAATTGAGAAGTTTAGTCACAATTCAAACTTTCAGCCCCGAATAGCCTGAAATAGGCCTTAAGAGCCAAATAGGGGCCTAAACGCGGAGGAAACAAGATTTTCAAAAGCCGAGAGTGGTATTACATAATTTCTATGTACAAATACAATCAATTAAACTTATTTTTAGTCTTAATTAGGAAGTTTGATCAAAAGCCAAACTTTCAACCTTGATGGGCTTAAACTATGCCTTATAAGAGCCGAGTAAGGCCCAAACATGGGGAAAACGTGATTCTCAAGATCAGGGAGTAGTATTACATAATATTTATGTAAAATTACTACCACTTAACCTTATTTCTAGTCATAATTTGTATATTTAACTAAAAGTCAAACTTTCATCCACGATTGGCCTGAACTAGGAAGAAAACGATATTCTTAAGGGCATGTAAAAGCCGAATAGGGCGCAAACAGGAAGAAAACTTCATTTTTATGAGACAGGAGTGGTATTACATAGTTTCAATATATAAATTCTATCAATTATCTTAATTTCTAGTAATAATTAGGAAGTTTGACTAAAATCAAAATTTCGGCCCTGATTGGTTTGAACTAGGCCATATAAGAGCATAATAGGGCACAAACGTGGAGAAAACATGGTTCTTAAGACACGGGAGTGGTATTACATAATTTTTATGTACAGATACTACCTACTTATCTTATTTCTAGTCTTAATTAGAAAGTTTGGCCAAAAGACAAACCTCCAGCCCTGATTAGGCTGATTTGGGCCTTATAAAAGCTGAGTAAAGAATAAACATGGGGAAAACGTGATTTCTAAGAGCTGAGAGTGGCATTACATAGTTTCTATGTACAATTACTACTAATTAAGCTTATTTTTTGTCTAAAATAAGAAGTTTAACTAAAAACTAAGGTTCAACTCTGATTGACTGAACTAAGCCTTATAAGAGCCGTGTAGGGCCCGAACAAGAATAAAACGTGGTTTTCAAGAGCCGAGAGTAATACTACATAGTTTATATGTACAATTACTTCTAATTAATCTTGTTTCTAGTGTTAATTAAGAAGTTTGACCAAAATTTAAATATTCATCCCTGATTGGCCTGAGCTAAGCAATTTAAGAGTCGAATAAGGCCCAAACAGGGAGAAAACATGATTGTCAATAGCCATTAGTTGTATTACATAGTTTCTATGTATAAATCTACCAATTATCCTTACTTCTATTCTTAATTGGAAAGTTTGACCAAAGTCAAAGTTTCAGCCCCAATTGGCCAGAACTAGGCCTTATAAGGAGCCGAATAGCACCTAAACTGAGGGAAAATATGCTTTTTAAAAGCCAAGAGTGGAATTATATAGTTTCTATATAAAAATAACTATCAATTTAACTAATTTATAGTCTTAATTTGAAAGTTTTACCAAAAAGTCAAACTTTCAGCTCCGATTGGCCTAAAATTAGGACTTATAAGAGTCGAATTAAGAACAAACATGGGAAAAACGTGATTCTGAAGAGCTGGGATTAGTATTACATAGCTTTTATGTTCAATTACTTCCAACTAACTTTGTTTCAAGTATTAATTGGGAAGTTTGACCAGAAGCCAAACTTTCAGTTTGATTGGCCTTCAGCCTTATTAGAGCCGAGTATAGCCCAAATGGGAGAAAACGTGATTCTCAAGAGCAGAGAGTAGTATTAGTTTTTTTATATCCATAATTACTACCAATTAACCTTGTTTCTAGCCTTAATTGGAAAATTTAATTAAAAAGTCAAGTTTTCATCCCTGATTGGCCTGATTTAGGCCATATAAGAGCCTAATGGACCCAAACGGGGAGAAAACGTTGTTACACAAACCGGTTGTGGTATTATACACTTTCTATGTACAAATACTATCAATTAATCTTATTTCTAGTCTTAATGGAGAAGATTGATCAAAAGTCAAACTTTCAGCCCTAACTAGTTTGAACTAGGCCTTATAAGAGCCAAATAAGTTCTAAACAGGGAGAAAATATGCTTTTCGAGAGCCGTGAGTCTTATTAAATAGTTTCTTATATATAAATAATACCAATTTACCTTATTTTTAGTCTTAATTGGGAAGTTTAGTAATAATTCAAACTTTCAGCCCCGAATAGTCTGAAATAGGCCTTAAGAGCCAAATAGGGGCCTAAACGGGGAGGAAACAAGATTTTCAAGAGCCGATAGTGGTATTACATAATTTCTATGTACAAATACAATCAATTAAACTTATTTCTAGTTTTAATTAGGAAGTTTGACCAAAAGCCAAACTTTCAACCTTGATGGGCTTTAACTATGCCTTATAAGAGCCGAGTAAGGCCCAAACATGGGGAAAACGTGGTTCTCAAGATCAGGGAGTAGTATTACATAATATTTATGTAAAATTACTACCACTTAACCTTATTTCTAGTCATAATTTGTATATTTAACTAAAAGTCAAACTTTCATCCACGATTGGCCTGAACTAGGAAGAAAACGTTGTTCTTAAGAGCATATAAGAGCCGAATAGGGCGCAAACAGGAAGAAAACTTCATTCTTAAGAGACAGGAGTGGTATTACATAGTTTCAATATATAAATTCTATCAATTAACATAATTTCTAGTAATAATTAGGAAGTTTGACTAAAATTCAAACTTTCAGTCCTGATTGGTTTGAACTAGGCCATATAAGAGCTTAATAGGGCACAAACGGGGAGAAAACATGGTTCTTAAGACATGGGAGTGGTATTACATAATTTTTATGTACAAATACTACCTACTTATCTTATTTCTAGTCTTAATTAGAAAGTTTGGCCAAAAAACAAACCTCCAGCCCTGATTGGGCTGATTTGGGCCTTATAAAAGCTGAATAAAGAATAAACATGGGGAAAACGTGATTTCTAAGAGCTGAGAGTGGCATTACATAGTTTCTATGTACAATTACTACTAATTAAGCTTATTTTTTGTCTAAAATGAGAAGTTTAACTAAAAACTAAGGTTCAACTCTAATTGACTGAACTAAGCCTTATAAGAGCCGTGTAGGGCCCGAACAAGAATAAAACGTGATTTTCAAGAGCCGGGAGTAATGCTACATAGTTTATATGTAAAATTACTTCTAATTAACCTTGTTTCTAGTGTTAATTGAGAAGTTTGACCAAAATTCAAACTTTCATCCCTGATTGGCCTGAGCTAAGCAATTTAAGAGTCGAATAAAGCCCAAACAGGGAGAAAACATGATTGTCAATGGCCATGAGTTGTATTACATAGTTTCCATGTACAAATACTACCAATTATCCTTACTTATAGTCTTAATTGGAAAGTTTGACCAAAGTCAAAGTTTCAGCCCCAATTGGCCAGAGCCTTATAAGAGCCGAATAGCGCCTAAACTGAGAGAAAATATGCTTTTCAAAAGCCAAGAGTGGTATTATATAGTTTCTATATAAAAATAACTATCAATTAAACTAATTTATAGTCTTAATTTGAAAGTTTTACCAAAAAGCCAAACTTTCAGCTCCGATTGGCCTAAAATTTGGACTTATAAGAGTCGAATTAAGAACAAACATGGGAAAAACGTGATTCTGAAGAGCTGGGATTAGTATTACATAGCATTTATGTTCAATTACTTCCAACTAACTTTGTTTCATGTATTAATTGGGAAGTTTGACCAAAAGTCAAACTTTCAGTCTGATTGGCCTTCAGCCTTATTAGAGTAGAGTATAGCCCAAATAGGGAGAAAACGTGATTCTCAAGAGCCGAGAGTAGTATTAGATTGTTTCTATGCATAATTACTACCAATTAACCTTATTTCTAGCCTTAATTGGAAAATTTAATCAAAAAGTCAAGTTTTCATCCCTGATTGGCCTGAATGAGGCCATATAAGAGCCCAATGGACCCATACGAGGAGAAAACGTGGTTACACAAATCCGGTTGTGGTATTATATACTTCCTATGTACAAATACTATCAATTAATCTTATTTCTAGTCTTAATGGAGAAGATTGATCAAAAGTCAAACTTTCAGCCCTAACTAGTTTGAACTAGGCCTTATAAGGGCCAAATAGGTTCTAAACTGGGAGAAAATATGGTTTTCGAGAGCCGTGAGTCTTATTAAATAGTTTCTATATATAAATAATACCAATTTACCTTATTTTTAGTCTTAATTGGGAAGTTTAGTAATAATTCAAACTTTCAGCCCCGAATAGCCTGAAATAGGCCTTAAGAGCCAAATAGGGGCCTAAACGGGGAGGAAACAAGATTTTCAAGGGCCGATAGTGGTATTACATAATTTCTATGTACAAATACAATCAATTAAACTTATTTCTAGTTTTAATTAGGAAGTTTGACCAAAAGCCAAACTTTCAACCTTGATGGGCTTTAATTATGCCTTATAAGAGCCGAGTAAGGCCCAAACATGGGGAAAACGTGGTTCTCAAGATCAGGGAGTAGTATTACATAATATTTATGTAAAATTACTACCACTTAACCTTATTTCTAGTCATAATTTGTATATTTAACTAAAAGTCAAACTTTCATCCATGATTGGCCTGAACTAGGAAGAAAACGTTGTTCTTAAGGGCATATAAGAGCCGAATAGGGCGCAAACAGGAAGAAAACTTCATTCTTAAGAGACAGGAGTGGTATTACATAGTTTCAATATATAAATTCTATCAATTAACATAATTTCTAGTAATAATTAGGAAGTTTGACTAAAAATCAAACTTTCAGTCCTGATTGGTTTGAACTAGGCCATATAAGAGCTTAATAGGGCACAAACGGGGAGAAAACATGGTTCTTAAGACATGGGAGTGGTATTACATAATTTTTATGTACAAATACTACCTACTTATCTTATTTCTAGTCTTAATTAGAAAGTTTGGCCAAAAAACAAACCTCCAGCCCTGATTGGGCTGATTTGGGCCTTATAAAAGCTGAATAAAGAATAAACATGGGGAAAACGTGATTTCTACGAGCTGAGAGAGGCATTACATAGTTTCTAAGTACAATTATTACTAATTAAGCTTATTTTTAGTCTAAAATGAGATGTTTAACTAAAAACTAAGGTTCAACCCTGATTGACTGATCTAAGCCTTATAAGAGCCGTGTAGGGCCCGAACAAGAATAAAACGTGGTTTTCAAGAGCCGGGAGTAATGCTACATAGTTTATATGTACAATTACTTCTAATTAACCTTGTTTCTAGTGTTAATTGAGAAGTTTGACCAAAATTCAAACTTTCATCCCTGATTGGCCTGAGCTAAGCAATTTAAGAGACGAATAAGGCCCAAACAGGGAGAAAACATGATTGTCAATAGCCATGAGTTGTATTACATAGTTTCCATGTACAAATACTACCAATTATCCTTACTTCTAGTCTTAATTGGAAAGTTTGACCAAAGTCAAATTTTCAGCCCCAATTGGCCAGAACTAGGCCTTATAAGAGCCGAATAGCGCCTAAACTGAGAGAAAATATGCTTTTCAAAAGCCAAGAGTGGTATTTTATAGTTTCTATATAAAAATAAATATCAATTAAGCTAATTTATAGTCTTAATTTGAAAGTTTTACCAAAAAGCCAAACTTTAAGCTCCGATTGGCCTAAAATTAGGACTTAAAGAGTCGAATTAAGAACAAACATGGGAAAAACGTGATTCTGAAGAGCTGGGATTAGTATTACATAGCTTTTATGTTCAATTACTTCCAACTAACTTTGTTTCAAGTATTAATTGGGAAGTTTGACCAAAAGTCAAACTTTTAGTCTGATTGGCCTTCAGCCTTATTAGAGCCGAGTATAGCCCAAATGGGGAGAAAACGTGATTCTCAAGAGCCGAGAGTAGTATTAGATTATTTCTATGCATAATTACTACCAATTAACCTTATTTCTAGCCTTAATTGAAAATTTTAATCAAAAAGTCAAGTTTTCATCCCTGATTGGCCTGAATTAGGCCATATAAGAGCCCAATGGACCCAAACGGGGAGAAAACGTGGTTACACAAATCCGATTGTGGTATTATACACTTCCTATGTACAAATACTATCAATTAATCTTATTTCTAGTCTTAATGGAGAAGATTGATCAAAAGTCAAACTTTCAGCCCTAACTAGTTTGAACTAGGCCTTATAAGAGCCAAATAGGTTCAAAACGGGGAGAAAATATGCTTTTCGAGAGCCGTGAGTCTTATTAAATAGTTTCTTATATATAAAAAATACCAATTTACCTTATTTTTAGTCTTAATTAGGAAGTTTAGTCACAATTCAAACTTTCAGCCCCGAATAGCCTGAAATAGGCCTTAAGAGCCAAATAGGAGCCTAAACGGGGAGGAAACAAGATTTTCAAGAGCCGAGAGTGGTGTTACATAATTTCTATGTACAGATACAATCAATTAAACTTATTTCTAGTCTTAATTAGGAAGTTTGACCAAAGCCAAACTTTCAACCTTGATGGGCTTAAACTATGCATTATAAGAGCCGAGTAAGGCCCAAACGTGGTTCTCAAGATCTGAGAGTAGTATTACATAATATTTATGTAAAATTACTACCACTTAACCTTATTTCTAGTCATAATTTGTATATTTAACTCAAAGTCAAACTTTCATCCATGATTGGCCTGATCTAGGAAGAAAACGTTGTTCTTAAGGGTATATAAGAGCCGAATAGGGCGCAAACAGGAAGAAAACTTCATTCTTAAGAGACAGGAGTGGTATTACTATTACATAGTTTCAATATATAAATTCTATCAATTAACATAATTTCCAGTAATAATTAGGAAGTTTGACTAAAAATCAAACTTTCAGCCCTGATTGGTTTGAACTAGGCCATATAAGAGCTTAATAGGGCACAAACGAAGAGAAAACATGGTTCTTAAGACACGGGAGTGGTATTACAAAATTTTTATGTACAAATACTACCTACTTATCTTATTTCTAGTCTTAATTAGAAAGTTTGGCCAAAAGACGTGATTGGGCTGATTTGGGCCTTATAAAAGCTGAATAAAGAATAAACATGGGGAAAACGTGATTTCTAAGAGCTGAGAGTAGCATTACATAGTTTCTATGTACAATTACTACTAATTAAGCTTATTTTTATTCTAAAATGAGAAGTTTAACTAAAAACTAAGGTTCAACCCTGATTTACTGAACTAAGCCTTATAAGAGCCGTGTAGGGCCCGAACAAGAATAAAACGTGGTTTTCAAGAGCCGGGAGTAATGCTACATAGTTTATATGTACAATTACTTCTAATTAACCTTGTTTCTAGTGTTAATTGAGAAGTTTGACCAAAATTTAAACTTTCATCCCTGATTGGCCTGAGCTAAGCAATTTAAAAGTCGAATAAGGCCCAAACAGGGAGAAAATATGATTGTCAATAGCCATGAGTTGTATTACATAGTTTCCATGTACAAATACTACCAATTATCCTTACTTCTAGTCTTAATTTGAAAGTTTGACCAAAGTCAAAGTTTCAGCCCCAATTGGCCAGAACTAGGCCTTATAAGAGCCGAATAACGCCTAAACTGAGAGAAAATATGCTTTTCAAAAGCCAAGAGTGGTATTATATAGTTTCTATATAAAAATAACTATCAATTAAACTAATTTATAGTCTTAATTTGAAAGTTTTACCAAAAAGCCAAACTTTCAGCTCCGATTGGCCTAAAATTAGGACTTATAAGAGTCGAATTAAGAACAAACAAGGGAAAAACGTGATTCTGGAGAGCTGGGATTAGTATTACATAGCTTTTATGTTCAATTACTTCCAACTAACTTTGTTTCAAGTATTAATTGGGAAGTTTGATCAAAAGTCAAACTTTTAGTCTGATTGGCCTTCAGCCTTATAAGAGCCGAGTATAGCCCAAATGGAGAGAAAACGTGATTCTCAAGAGCCGAGAGTAGTATTAGATTGTTTCTATGCATAATTACTACCAATTAACCTTGTTTCTGCCTTAATTAAAAAATTTAATCAAAAAGTTAAGTTTTCATCCCTGATTGGCCTGAATTAGGCCATATAAGAGCCTAATGGACCCAAACGGGGAGAAAACGTGGTTACACAAATCCGATTGTGGTATTATACACTTTCTATGTACAAATACTATCAATTAATCTTATTTCTAGTCTTAATGGAGAAGATTGATCAAAAGTCAAACTTTCAGCCCTAACTAGTTTGAACTAGGCCTTATAAGAGCCAAATAAGTTCTAAACGGGGAGAAAATATGCTTTTCGAGAGCCGTGAGTCTTATTAAATAGTTTCTATATATAAATAATACCAATTTACCTTGTTTTTAGTCTTAATTGGGAAGTTTAGTCACAATTCAAACTTTCAGCCCCGAATAGCCTGAAATAGGCCTTAAGAGCCAAATAGGGGCCTAAATGGGGAGGAAATTTGTTTTCAAGAGCCGAGAGTGGTATTACATAATTTCTATGTATAAATACAATCAATTAAACTTATTTCTAGTCTTAATTAGAAAGTTTGACCAAAAGCCAAACTTTCAACCTTGATGGGCTTAAACTATGCCTTATAAGAGCCGAGTAAGGCCCAAACATGGGGAAAACATGGTTCTCAAGATCTGGGAGTAGTATTACATAATATTTATGTAAAATTACTACCACTTAACCTTATTTCTAGTCATAATTTGTATATTTAACTAAAAGTCAAACTTTCATCCACGATTGGCCTGAACTAGGAAGAAAACGTTGTTCTTAAGGACATATAAGAGCCGAATAGGGCGCAAACAGGAATAAAACTTCATTCTTAAGAGACATGAGTGGTATTACATAGTTCAATATATAAATTCTATCAATTAACATAATTTCTAGTAATAATTAGGAAGTTTGACTAAAAATCAAACTTTCAGCCCTGATTGGTTTGAACTAGGCCATATAAGAGCTTAATAGGGCACAAACGGGGAGAAAACATGGTTCTTAAGACACGGGAGTGGTATTACATAATTTTTATGTACATATACTACCTACTTATCTTATTTCTAGTCTTAATTAGAAAGTTTGGCCAAAAGACAAACCTCCAGCCCTGATTGGGCTGATTTGGGACTTATAAAAGTTGAATAAAGAATAAACATGGGGAAAACTTGATTTCTAAGAGCTGAGAGTGGCATTACATAGTTTCTATGTACAATTACTACTAATTAAGCTTATTTTTAGTCTAAAATGAGAAGTTTAACTAAAAACTAAGGTTCAACCCTGATTGACTGATTTAAGCCTTATAAGAGCCGTGTAGGGCCCGAACAAGAATAAAACGTGATTTTCAAGAGCCGGGAGTAATGCTACATAGTTTATATGTAAAATTACTTCTAATTAACCTTGTTTCTAGTGTTAATTGAGAAGTTTGACCAAAATTCAAACTTTCATCCCTGATTGGCCTGAGCTAAGCAATTTAAGAGTCGAATAAGGCCCAAACAGGGAGAAAACATGGTTGTCAATAGCCATAGTTGTATTACATAGTCTCCATGTACAAATACTACCAATTATAATTACTTCTAGTCTTAATTGGAAAGTTTGACAAAGTCAAAGTTTCAGCCCCAATTGGCCAGAACTAGGCCTTATAAGAGCCGAATAGCGCCTAAACTGAGAGAAAATATGCTTTTCAAAAGCCAAAAGCCAAGAGTGGTATTATATAGTTTCTATATAAAAATAACTATCAATTAAACTAATTTATAGTCTTAATTTGAAAGTTTTACCAAAAAGCCAAACTTTCAGCTCCGATTGGCCAAAAATTAGGACTTATAAGAGTCGAATTAAGAACAAACATGGGAAAAACGTGATTCTGAAGAGCTGGGATTAGTATTACATAGCTTTTATGTTCAATTACTTCCAACTAACTTTGTTTCAAATATTAATTGGGAAGTTTGACCAAAAGTCAAACTTTCAGTCTGATTGGCCTTCAGCCTTATTAGAGCAGAGTATAGCCAAAATAGGGAGAAAACGTGATTCTCAAGAGCCGAGAGTAGTATTA
Source organism: Agave tequilana (assembly GCA_038442645.1). Lineage (NCBI taxonomy): Eukaryota > Viridiplantae > Streptophyta > Magnoliopsida > Asparagales > Asparagaceae > Agave > Agave tequilana. The sequence goes on along the minus strand of JAVJIF010001756.1, from coordinate 20,189 downwards.
GATTGTTTCTATGCATAATTAATACCAATTAACCTTGTTTGTAGCCTTAATTGGAAAATTTAATCAAAAAGTCAAGTTTTCATCCCTGATTGGCCTGAATTAGGCCATATAAGAGCCCAATGGACCCAAACGAGGAGAAAACGTGGTTACACAAATCCGGTTGTGGTATTATATACTTCCTATGTACAAATACTATCAATTAATCTTATTTCTAGTCTTAATGGAGAAGATTGATCAAAAGTCAAACTTTCAGCCCTAACTGGTTTGAACTAGGCCATATAAGAGACAAATAGGTTCTAAACAGGGAGAAAATGTGGTTTTCGAGAGCCGTGAGTCTTATTAAATAGTTTCTATACATAAATAATACCAATTTACCTTATTTTTAGTCTTAATTGGGAAGTTTAGTAACAATTCAAACTTTCAGCCCCGAATAGCCTGAAATAGGCCTTAAGAGCCAAATAGGGGCCTAAACGGGAAGGAAACAAGATTTTCAAGAGCCGAGAGTGGTATTACATAATTTCTATGTACAAATACAATCAATTAAACTTATTTTTAGTCTTAATTAGGAAGTTTGATCAAAAGCCAAACTTTCAACCTTGATGGGCTTAAACTATGCCTTAAAAGAGCCGAGTAAGGCCCAAACATGGGGAAAACGTGGTTCTCAAGATCTGGGACTAGTATTACATAATATTTATGTAAAATTACTACCACTTAACCTTATTTCTAGTCATAATTTGTATATTTAATAAAAGTCAAACTTTCATCCACGATTGGCCTGAACTAGGAAGAAAACGTTGTTCTTAAGGGCATATAAGAGCCGAATAGGGCGCAAACAGGAAGAAAACTTCATTCTTAAGAGACAGGAGTGGTATTACATAGTTTCAATATATAAATTCTATCAATTAACTTAATTTCTAGTAATAATTAGGAAGTTTGACTAAAAATCAAACTTTCAGCCCTTATTGGTTTGAACTAGGCCATATAAGAGCTTAATAGGGCACAAACGGGGAGAAAACATGGTTCTTAAGACACGAGATTGGTATTACATAATTTTTATATACAAATACTACCTACTTATCTTATTTCTAGTTTTAATTAGAAAGTTTGGCCTAAAGACAAACCTTCATCCCTGATTGGGCTGATTTGGGCCTTATAAAAGCTGAATAAAGAATAAATATGGGGAAAACGTGATTTCTAAGAGCTGAGAGTGGCATTACATAGTTTCTATGTACAATTACTACTAATTAAGCTTATTTTTAGTCTAAAATGAGAAGTTTAACTAAAAACTAAGGTTCAACCCTGATTGACTGAACTAAGCCTTATAAGAGCCGTGTAGGGCCCGAACAAGAATAAAACGTGGTTTTCAAGAGCCGGGAGTAATGCTACATAGTTTATATGTACAATTACTTCTAATTAACCTTGTTTCTAGTGTTAATTGAGAAGTTTGACCAAAATTCAAACTTTCATCCCTGATTGGCCTGAGCTAAGCAATTTAAGAGTCGAATAAGGCCCAAACAGGGAGAAAACATGGTTGTCAATAGCCATGAGTTGTATTACATAGTTTCCATGTACAAATACTACCAATTATCCTTACTTCTAATCTTAATTGGAAAGTTTGACCAAAGTCAAGTTTCAGCCCCAATTGGCCAGAACTAGGCCTTATAAGAGCCGAATAGCACCTAAACTGAGGGAAAATATGCTTTTTAAAAGCCAAGAGTGGTATTATATAGTTTCTATATAAAAATAACTATCAATTAAACTAATTTATAGTCTTAATTTGAAAGTTTTACCAAAAAGTCAAACTTTCAGCTTCGATTGGCCTAAAATTAGGACTTATAAGAGTCGAATTAAGAACAAACATGGGAAAAACGAGATTCTGAAGTGCTGGGATTAGTATTACATAGCTTTTATGTTCAATTACTTCCAACTAACTTTGTTTCAAGTATTAATTGGGAAGTTTGACCAAAAGCCAAACTTTCAGTCTGATTGGCCTTCAGCCTTATTAGAGCCGAGTATAGCCCAAATGGGGAGAAAACGTGATTCTCAAGAGCAGAGAGTAGTATTAGTTTGTTTATATCTATAATTACTACCAATTAACCTTGTTTCTAGCCTTAATTGGAAAATTTAATTAAAAAGTCAAGTTTCATCCCTGATTGGCCTGATTTAGGCCATATAAGAGCCTAATAGACCCAAACGGGGAGAAAACGTGGTTACACAAACCGGTTGTGGTATTATACACTTCCTATGTACAAATACTTTTAATTAATCTTATTTCTAGTCTTAATTGAGAAGATTGATCAAAAGTCAAACTTTCAGCCCTAACTAGTTTGAACTTGGCCTTATAAGAGCCAAATAGGTTCTAAACGGGGAGAAAATGTGATTTTCGAGAGCCGTGAGTCTTATTAAATAGTTTCTATATTTAAATAATACCAATTTACCTTCTTTTTAGTCTTAATTGGGAAGTTTAGTCACAATTAAAACTTTCAGCCCCGAATAGCCTGAAATAGGCCTTAAGAGCCAAATAGGGGCCTAAACGGGGAGGAAACAAGATTTTCAAGAGCCGAGGTGGTATTACATAATTTCTATGTACAAATACAATCAATTAAACTTATTTTTAGTCTTAATTAGGAAGTTTGATTAAAAGCCAAACTTTTAACCTTGATGGGCTTAAACTATGCCTTATAAGAGCCGAGTAAGGCCCAAACATGGGGAAAACGTGGTTCTCAAGATCTGGGAGTAGTATTACATAATATTTATGTAAAATTACTACCACTTAACCTTATTTCTAGTCATAATTTGTATATTTAACTAAAAGTCAAACTTTCATCCACGATTGGCCTGAACTAGGAAGAAAACGTTGTTCTTAAGGGCATATAAGAGCCGAATAGGGCGCAAACAGGAAGAAAACTTCATTCTTAAGAGACTGTAGTGGTATTACATAGTTTCAATATATAAATTCTATCAATTAACTTAATTTCTAGTAATAATTAGTAAGTTTGACTAAAAATCAAACTTTCAGCCCTGATTGGTTTGAACTAGGCCATATAAGAGCTTAATAGGGCCCAAACGGGGAGAAAACATGGTTCTTAAGACACGAGAGTGGTATTACATAATTTTTATGTACAAATATACTACTTATCTTATTTCTAGTCTTAATTAGAAAGTTTGGCCAAAAGACAAACCTCCATCCCTGATTGGGCTGATTTGGGCCTTATAAAAGCTGAATAAAGAATAAACATGGGGAAACGTGATTTCTAAGAGCTGAGAGTGGCATTACATAATTTCTATGTACAATTACTACTAATTAAGCTTATTTTTAGTCTAAAATGAGAAGTTTAACTAAAAACTAAGGTTCAACCCTGATTGACTGAACTAAGCCTTATAAGAGCCGTGTAGGGCCCGAACAAGAATAAAACGTGGTTTTCAAGAGCCGGGAGTAATGCTACATAGTTTATATGTACAATTACTTCTAATTAACCTTGTTTCTAATGTTAATTGAGAAGTTTGACCAAAATTCAAACATTCATCCCTGATTAGCCTGAGCTAAGCAATTTAAGAGTCGAATAAGGCCCAAACAGGGAGAAAACATGGTTGTCAATAGCCATGAGTTGTATTACATAGTTTTCATGTACAAATACTACCAATTATCCTTACTTCTAGTCTTAATTGGAAAATTTGACCAAAGTAAAAGTTTCAGCCCCAATTGGCCAGAACTAGGCCTTATAAGAGCCGAATAGCGCCTAAACTGAGAGAAAATATGCTTTTCAAAAGGAAAGAGTGGTATTATATAGTTTCTATATAAAAATAACTATCAATTAAACTAATTTATAGTCTTAATTTGAAAGTTTTACCAAATAGCTAAACTTTCAGCTCCGATTGGCCTAAAATTAGGACTTATAAGAGTCGAATTAAGAACAAACATGGGAAAAACGTGATTCTAAAGAGCTGGGATTAGTATTACATAGCTTTTATGTTCAATTACTTCCAACTAACTTTGTTTCAAGTACTAATTGGGAAGTTTGACCAAAAGTCAAACTTTCTGTCTGATTGGCCCTTCAGCCTTATTAGAGCCGAGTATAGGCCAAATGAGGAGAAAACGTGATTCTCAAGAGCCGAGAGTAGTATTAGATTGTTTCTATGCATAATTACTACCAATTAACCTTGTTTCTAGCCTTAATTGGAAAATTTAATCAAAAAGTCAAGTTTTCATCCCTGATTGGCCTGAATTAGGCCATATAAGAGCCCAATGGACCCAAACTGGGAGAAAACGTGGTTACACAAATCCGGTTGTGGTATTATACACTTCCTATGTATAAATACTATCAATTAATCTTATTTCTAGTCTTAATGGAGAAGATAGATCAAAAGTCAAACTTTCAACCCTAACTAGTTTGAACTAGGCCTTATAAGAGCCAAATAGGTTCTAAACGAGGAGAAAATGTGGTTTTCGAGAGCCGTGAGTCTTATTAAATAGTTTCTATATATAAATAATACCAATTTACCTTGTTTTAATTGGGAAGTTTAGCCACAATTCAAACTTTCAGCCCCGAATAGCCTGAAATAGGCCTTAAGAGCCAAATAGGGGCCAAAACGGGGAGGAAACAAGATTTTCAAGAGCCGAGAGAGGTATTACATAATTTTTATGTACAAATACAATCAATTAAACTTATTTTTAGTCTTAATTAGGAAGTTTGACCAAAAGCCAAACTTTCAACCTTAATGGGCTTAAACTATGCCTTATAAGAGCCGAGTATGGCCCAAACATGGGAAAAACGTGGTTCTCAAGATCTGGGAGTAGTATTACATAATATTTATGTAAAATTACTACCACTTAACCTTATTTCTAGTCATAATTTGTATATTTAACTAAAAGTCAAACTTTCATCCACGATTGGCCTGAACTAGGAAGAAAACGTTATTTTTAAGGGCATATAAGAGCCGAATAGGGCGCAAACAGGAAGAAAACTTCATTCTTAAGAGACAGGAGTGGTATTACATAGTTTCAATATATAAATTGTATCAATTAACATAATTTCTAGTAATAATTAGGAAGTTTGACTAAAAATCAAACTTTCAGCCCTGATTGCTTTGAACTAGGCCTTATAAGAGCTTAATAGGGCACAAACGGGGAGAAAACATGGTTCTTAAGACACGGGAGTGGTATTACATAATTTTTATGTACAAATACTACCTACTTATCTTATTTCTAGTCTTAATTAGAAAGTTTGGCCAAAAGACAAACCTCCAGCCCTGATTGGGCTGATTTGGGCCTTATAAAAGCTGAATAAAGAATAAACATGGGGAAAACGTGATTTCTAAGAGCTGAGAGTGGCATTACATAGTTTCTATGTACAATTACTACTAATTAAGCTTATTTTTATTCTAAAATGAGAAGTTTAACTAAAAACTAAGGTTCAACCCTGATTGACTGAACTAAGCCTTATAAGAGCCGTGTTGGGCCCGAACAAGAATAAAACGTGGTTTTCAAGAGCCGGGAGTAATGCTACATAGTTTATATGTACAATTACTTCTAATTAACCTTGTTTCTAGTGTTAATTAAGAAGTTTGATCAAAATTTAAACATTCATCCCTGATTGGCCTGAGCTAAGCAATTTAAGAGTCGAATAAGGCCCAAACAGGGAGAAAACATGGTTGTCAATAGCCATTAGTTGTATTACATAGTTTCTATGTACAAATACTACCAATTATCCTTACTTCTATTCTTAATTGGAAAGTTTGACCAAAGTCAAAGTTTCAGCCCCAATTGGCCAGAACTAGGCCTTATAAGAGCCGAATAGCACCAAACTGAGAGAAAATATGCTTTTTAAAAGCCAAGAGTGGTATTATATAGTTTCTATATAAAAATAACTATCAATTAAACTAATTTATAGTCTTAATTTGAAAGTTTTACCAAAAAGCCAAACTTTCAGCTCCGATTGGCCTTAAATTAGGACTTAAAAGAGTCGATTAAGAACAAACATGGGAAAAACGTGATTCTGAAGAGCTGGGATTAGTATTACATAGCTTTTATGTTCAATTACTTCCAACTAACTTTGTTTCAAGTATTAATTGGGAAGTTTGACCAAAAGCCACTTTCAGTCTGATTGGCCTTCAGCCTTATTAGAGCCGAGTATAGCCCAAATGGGGAGAAAACGTGATTCTCAAGAGCAGAGAGTAGTATTAGTTTGTTTATATCCATAATTACTACCAATTAACCTTGTTTCTTGCCTTAATTGGAAAACTTAATTAAAAGTCAAGTTTTCATCCCTGATTGGCCTGATTTAGGCCATATAAGAGCGTAATGGATCCAAACGGGGAGAAAACGTGGTTACACAAACCGGTTATGGTATTATACACTTCCTATGTACAAATACTATTAATTAATCTTATTTCTAGTCTTAATGGAGAAGATTGATCAAAAGTCAAACTTTCAGCCCTAACTAGTTTGAACTTGGCCTTATAAGAGCCAAATAGGTTCTAAACGGTGAGAAAATGTGATTTTCGAGAGCCGTGAGTCTTATTAAATAGTTTCTATATTTAAATAATACCAATTTAACTTGTTTTTAGTCTTAATTGAGAAGTTTAGTCACAATTTAAACTTTCAGTCCCGAATAGCCTGAAATAGGCCTTAAGAGCCAAATAGGGGCCTAAACGGGAAGGAAACAAGATTTTCAAGAGCAGAGAGTGGTATTACATAATTCTATGTACAAATACAATCAATTAAACTTATTTTTAGTCTTAATTAGGAAGTTTGATCAAAAGCCAAACTTTCAACCTTGATGGGCTTAAACTATGCCTTATAAGAGCCGAGTAAGGCCCAAACATGGGGAAAACGTGGTTCTCAAGATCTGGGACTAGTATTACATAATATTTATATAAAATTACTACCACTTAACCTTATTTCTAGTCATAATTTGTATATTTATGTGATTCTCAAGAGCCGAGAGTAGTATTAGATTGTTTCTATGCATAATTACTACCAATTAACCTTGTTTGTAGCCTTAATTGGAAAATTTAATCAAAAAGTCAAGTTTTCATCCCTGATTGGCCTGAATTAGGCCATATAAGAGCCCAATGGACCCAAACGAGGAGAAAACGTGGTTACACAAATCCGGTTGTGGTATTATATACTTCCTATGTACAAATACTATCGATTAATCTTATTTCTAGTCTTAATGGAGAAGATTGATCAAAAGTCAAACTTTCAGCCCTAACTAGTTTGAACTAGGCCTTATAAGAGCCAAATAGGTTCTAAACTGGGAGAAAATGTGGTTTTCGAGAGCCGTGAGTCTTATTAAATAGTTTCTATATATAAATAATACCAATTTACCTTATTTTTAGTCTTAATTGGGAAGTTTAGTAACAATTCAAACTGTCAGCCCCGAATAGCCTGAAATAGGCCTTAAGAGCCAAATAGGGGCCTAAACGGGAAGGAAACAAGATTTTCAAGAGCCGAGAGTGGTATTACATAATTTCTATGTACAAATACAATCAATTAAACTTATTTTTAGTCTTAATTAGGAAGTTTGATCAAAAGCCAAACTTTCAACCTTGATGGGCTTAAACTATGCCTTATAAGAGCCGAGTAAGGCCCAAACATGGGGAAAACGTGGTTCTCAAGATCTGGGACTAGTATTATATAATATTTATGTAAAATTACTAACACTTAACCTTATTTCTAGTCATAATTTGTTTATTTAAATAAAAGTCAAACTTTCATCCACGATTAGCCTGAACTAGGAAGAAAACGTTGTTCTTAAGGGCATATAAGAGCCGAATAGGGCGCAAACAGGAAGAAAACTTCATTCTTAAGAGACAGGAGTGGTATTACATAGTTTCAATATATAAATTCTATCAATTAACTTAATTTCTAGTAATAATTAGGAAGTTTGACTAAAAATCAAACTTTCAGCCCTGATTGGTTTGAACTAGGCCATATAAGAGCTTAATAGGGCACAAACGGGGAGAAAACATGGTTCTTAAGACACGAGATTGGTATTACATAATTTTTATGTACAAATACTACCTACTTATCTTATTTCTAGTTTTAATTAGAAAGTTTGGCCTAAAGACAAACCTCCATCCCTGATTGGGCTGATTTGGGCCTTATAAAAGCTGAATAAAGAATAAATATGGGGAAAACGTGATTTCTAAGAGCTGAGAGTGGCATTACATAGTTTCTATGTACAATTACTACTAATTAAGCTTATTTTTAGTCTAAAATGAGAAGTTTAACTAAAAACTAAGGTTCAACTCTGATTGACTGAACTAAGCCTTATAAGAGCCGTGTAGGGCCCGAACAAGAATAAAACGTGGTTTTCAAGAGCCGGGAGTAATGCTACATAGTTTATATGTACAATTACTTCTAATTAACCTTGTTTCTAGTGTTAAGTAAGAAGTTTGACCAAAATTTAAACATTCATCCTTGATTGGCCTAAGCAAAGCAATTTAAGAGTCGAATAAGGCCCAAACAGGGAGAAAACATGGTTGTCAATAGCCATTAGTTGTATTACATAGTTTTCATGTACAAATACTACCAATTATCCTTACTTCTATTCTTAATTGGAAAGTTTGACTAAAGTCAAATTTTCAGCCCCAATTGGCCAGAACTAGGCCTTATAAGAGCCGAATAGCACCTAAACTGAGGAAAAATATGCTTTTTAAAAGCCAAGAGTGGTATTATATAGTTTCTATATAAAAATAACTATCAATTAAACTAATTTATAGTCTTAATTTGAAAGTTTTACCAAAAAGTCAAACTTTCAGCTCCGATTGGCCTAAAATTAGGACTTATAAGAGTCGAATTAAGAACAAACATGGGAAAAACGTGATTCTGAAGTGCTGGGATTAGTATTACATAGCTTTTATGTTCAATTACTTCCAACTAACTTTGTTTCAAGTATTAATTGGGAAGTTTGACCAAAAGCCAAACTTTCAGTCTGATTGGCCTTCAGCCTTATTAGAGCCGAGTATAGCCCAAATGGGGAGAAAACGTGATTCTCAAGAGCAGAGAGTAGTATTAGTTTGTTTATATCCATAATTACTACCAATTAACCTTGTTTCTAGCCTTAATTGGAAAATTTAATTAAAAAGTCAAGTTTTCATCCCTGATTGGCCTGATTTAGGCCATATAAGAGCCTAATAGACCCAAACGGGGTGAAAACGTGGTTACACAAACCGGTTGTGGTATTATACACTTCCTATGTACAAATACTATTAATTAATCTTATTTCGAGTCTTAATTGAGAAGATTGATCAAAAGTCAAACTTTCAGCCCTAACTAGTTTGAACATGGCCTTATAAGAGCCAAATAGGTTCTAAACGGGGAGAAAATGTGATTTTCGAGAGCCGTGAGTCTTATTAAATAGTTTCTATATTTAAATAATACCAATTTACCTTCTTTTTAGTCTTAATTGGGAAGTTTAGTCACAATTTAAACTTTCAGCCCCGAATAGCTTGAAATAGGCCTTAAGAGCCAAATAGGGGCCTAAACGGGGAGGAAACAAGATTTTCAAGAGCCGAGGTGGTATTACATAATTTCTATGTACAAATACAATCAATTAAACTTATTTTTAGTCTTAATTAGGAAGTTTGATTAAAAGCCAAACTTTCAACCTTGATGGGCTTAAACTATGCCTTATAAGAGCCGAGTAAGGCCCAAACATGGGGAAAACGTGGTTCTCAAGATCTGGGAGTAGTATTACATAATATTTATGTAAAATTACTACCACTTAACCTTATTTCTAGTCGTAATTTGTATATTTAACTAAAAGTCAAACTTTCATCCACGATTGGCCTGAACTAGGAAGAAAACGTTGTTCTTAAGGGCATATAAGAGCCGAATAGGGTGCAAACAGGAAGAAAACTTTATTCTTAAGATACAGGAGTGGTATTACATAGTTTCAATATATAAATTCTATCAATTAACTTAATTTCTAGTAATAAATAGGAAGTTTGACTAAAAATCAAACTTTCAGCCCTGATTGGTTTGAACTAGGCCATATAAGAGCTTAATAGGGCACAAACGGGGAGAAAACATGGTTCTAAAGACACGAGAGTGGTATTACATAATTTTTATGTACAAATACTACCTACTTATCTTATTTCTAGTCTTAATTAGAAAGTTTGGCCAAAAGACAAACCTCCATCCCTGATTGGGCTGATTTGGGCCTTATAAAAGCTGAATAAAGAATAAACATGGGGAAAACGTGATTTCTAAGAGCTGAGAGTGGCATTACATAGTTTCTATGTACAATTACTACTAATTAAGCTTATTTTTGTCTAAAATGAGAAGTTTAACTAAAAACTAAGGTTCAACCCTGATTGACTGAACTATGGCTTATAAGAGCCGTGTAGGGCCCGAACAAGAATAAAATGTGGTTTTCAAGAGCCGGGAGTAATGCTACATAGTTTATATGTACAATTACTTCTAATTAACCTTGTTTCTTGTGTTAATTAAGAAGTTTGACCAAAATTTAAACATTCATCCCTGATTGGCCTGAGCTAAGCAATTTAAGAGTCGAATAAGGCCCAAACAGGGAGAAAACATTGTTGTCAATAGCCACGAGTTGTATTACATAGTTTCCATGTACAAATACTACCAATTATCCTTACTTCTATTCTTAATTCGAAAGTTTGACCAAAGTCAAAGTTTCAGCCCCAATTGGCCAGAACTAGGCCTTATAAGAGCCGAATAGCACCTAAACTGAGAGAAAATATGCTTTTTAAAAGCCAAGAGTGGTATTATATAGTTTCTATATAAAAATAACTATCAATTTAACTAATTTATAGTCTTAATTTGAAAGTTTTACCAAAAAGCCAAACTTTCAGCTCCGATTGGCCTAAAATTAGGACTTATAAGAGTCGAATTAAGAACAAACATGGGAAAAACGTGATTCTGAAGAGCTGGGATTAGTATTACATAGCTTTTATGTTCAATTACTTCCAACTAACTTTGTTTCAAGTATTAATTGAAAAGTTTGACCAAAAGCCAAACATTCAGTCTGATTGGCCTTCAGCCTTATTAGAGCCGAGTATAGCCCAAATGGGGAGAAAACGTGATTCTCAAGAGCAGAGAGTAGTATTAGTTTGTTTATATCCATAATTACTACCAATTAACCTTATTCTAGCCTTAATTGAAAATTTAATTAAAAAGTCAAGTTTTCATCCCTGATTGGCCTGATTTAGGCCATATAAGAGCCTAATGGACCCAAACGGGGAGAAAATGTGCTTACATAAACCGGTTGTGGTATTATACACTTCCTATGTACAAATACTATTAATTAATCTTATTTCTAGTCTTAATGGAGAAGATTGATCAAAAGTCAAACTTTCAGCCCTAACTAGTTTGAACTTGGCCTTATTAAATAGGTTCTAAACGGGGAGAAAATGTGATTTTCGAGAGCCGTTAGTCTTATTAAATAGTTTCTATATATAAATAATACCAATTTACCTTGTTTTTAGTCTTAATTGGGAAGTTTAGTCACAATTTAAACTTTCAGCCCCGAATAGCCTGAAATAGGCCTTAAGAGCCAAATAGGGGCCTAAACGGGAAGAAAACAAGATTTTCAAGAGCCGAGAGTGGTATTACATAATTTCTATGTACAAATACAATCAATTAAACTTATTTTTAGTCTTAATAAGGAAGTTTGATCAAAAGCCAAACTTTCAACCTTGATAGGCTTAAACTATGCCTTATAAGAGCCGAGTAAGGCCCAAACATGGGGAAAACGTGGTTCTCAAGATCTGGGAGTAGTATTACATAATATTTATGTAAAATTACTACCACTTAACCTTGTTTCTAGTCATAATTTGTATATTTAACTAAAAGTCAAACTTTCATCCACGATTGGCCTGAACTAGGAAGAAAACGTTGTTCTTAAGGGCATATAAGAGCCGAATAGGGCAAAAACAGGAAGAAAACTTCATTCTTAAGAGACAGGAGTGGTATTACATAGCTATTCAATATATAAATTCTATCAATTAACTTAATTTCTATTAATAATTAGGAAGTTTGACTAAAAATCAAACTTTCAGCCCTGATTGGTTTGAACTAGGCCATATAAGAGCTTTATAGGGCACAAACGGGGAGAAAACATGGTTCTTAAGACACGAGAGTGGTATTACATAATTTTTATGTACAAATACTACCTACTTATCTTATTTCTAGTCTTAATTAGAAAGTTTGGCCAAAAGACAAACCTCCATCCCTGATTGGGCTGATTTGGGCCTTATAAAAGCTGAATAAAGAATAAACATGGGAAAAACGTGATTTCTAAGAGCTAAGAGTGGCATTACATAGTTTCTATGTACAATTACTACTAATTAAGCTTATTTTTAGTCTAAAATGAGAAGTTTAACTAAAAACTAAGGTTCAACTCTGATTGACTGAACTAAGCCTTATAAGAGCCGTGTAGGGCCCGAACAAGAATAAAATGTGGTTTTCAATAGCCGGGAGTAATGCTACATAGTTTATATGTACAATTACTTCTAATTAACCTTGTTTCTAGTGTTAATTAAGAAGTTTGACCAAAATTTAAACATTCATCCCTGATTGGCCTAAGCAAAGCAATTTAAGAGTCGAATAAGGCCCAAACAGGGAGAAAACATGGTTGTCAATAGCCATTAGTTGTATTACATAGTTTTCATGTACAAATACTACCAATTATCCTTACTTCTATTCTTAATTGGAAAGTTTGACCAAAGTCAAAGTTTCAGCCCCAATTGGCCAAAACTAGGCCTTATAAGAGCCGAATAGCACCTAAACTGAGGGAAAATATGCTTTTTAAAAGCCAAGAGTGGTATTATATAGTTTCTATATAAAAATAACTATCAATTAAACTAATTTATAGTCTTAATTTGAAAGTTTTACCAAAAAGTCAAACTTTCAGCTCCGATTGGCCTAAAATTAGGACTTATAAGAGTCGAATTAAGAACAAACATGGGAAAAACGTGATTCTGAAGTGCTGGGATTAGTATTACATAGCCTTTATGTTCAATTACTTCCAACTAACTTTGTTTCAAGTATTAATTAGGAAGTTTGACCAAAAGCCAAACTTTCAGTCTGATTGGCCTTCAGTCTTATTAGAGCCGAGTATAGCCCAAATGGGAAGAAAACGTGATTCTCAAGAGCAGAGAGTAGTATTAGTTTTTTATATCCATAATTACTACCAATTAACCTTGTTTCTAACCTTAATTGGAAAATTTAATTAAAAAGTCAAGTTTTCATCCCTGATTGGCCTGATTTAGGCAATATAAGAGCCTAATGGACCCAAACGGGGAGAAAACGTGGTTACACAAACCGGTTGTGGTATTATACACGTCCTATGTACAAATACTATTAATTAATCTTATTTCTAGTCTTAATGGAGAAGTTTGATCAAAAGTCAAACTTTCAGCCCTAACTAGTTTGAACTTGGCCTTATAAGAGCCAAATAGGTTCTAAACGGGGAGAAAATGTGATTTTCGAGAGCCGTGAGTCTTATTAAATAGTTTCTATATATAAATAATACCAATTTACCTTGTTTTTAGTCTTAATTGGGAAGTTTAGTCACAATTTAAACTTTCAGCCCCGAATAGCCTGAAATAGGCCTTAAGAACCAAATAGGGGCCTAAACGGGGAGGAAACTAGATTTTCAAGAGCCGAGTGTGGTATTACATAATTTCTATGTACAAATACAATCAATTAAACTTATTTTTAGTCTTAATTAGGAAGTTTGACCAAAAGCCAAACTTTTAACCTTGATGGGCTTAAACTATGCCTTATAAGAGCCGAGTAAGGCCCAAACATGGGCAAAACGTGGTTCTCAAGATCTGTGAGTAGTATTACATAATATTTATGTAAAATTACTACCACTTAACCTTATTTCTAGTCATAATTTGTATATTTAACTAAAAGTCAAACTTTCATCCACGATTGGCCTGAACTAGGAAGAAAACGTTGTTCTTAAGGGCATATAAGAGCCGAATAGGGCGCAAACAGGAAGAAAACTTCATTCTTAAGAGACTGTAGTGGTATTACATAGTTTCAATATATAAATTCTATCAATTAACTTAATTTCTAGTAATAATTAGTAAGTTTGACTAAAAATCAAACTTTCAGCCCTGATTGGTTTGAACTAGGCCATATAAGAGCTTAATAGGGCACAAATGGGGAGAAAACATGGTTCTTAAGATACGAGAGTGGTATTACATAATTTTTATGTACAAATACTACTTACTTATCTTATTTCTAGTCTAGTTTGGGTAAGGCCCTGATAAAGAATAAACGGGAAACGTGATTTCTAAGAGCTGAGAGTGGAGTAATGTAAATTACTAATTAAGTTTTAGTCTAAAATGAGAAGTTACTAAAAACTAAGGTTCAACTTCTAATTAACCTTGTGTTCTAAATGTTAATTGAGAAGGTTTGACCAAAATTCAAAACATCCATCCCTGATTAGCCTGAGCTAAGCAATTTAAGAGTCGAATAAGGCCCAAACAGGGAGAAAACATGGTTGTCAATAGCCATGAGTTGTATTACATAGTTTTCATGTACAAATACTACCAATTATCCTTACTTCTAGTCTTAATTGGAAAGTTTGACCAAAGTAAAAGTTTCAGCCCCAATTGGCCAGAACTAGGCCTTATAAGAGCCGAATAGCGCCTAAACTGAGAGAAAATATGCTTTTCAAAAGGCAAGAGTGGTATTATATAGTTTCTATATAAAAATAACTATCAATTAAACTAATTTATAGTCTTAATTTGAAAGTTTTACCAAATAGCTAAACTTTCAGCTCCGATTGGCCTAAAATTAGGACTTATAAGAGTTGAATTAAGAACAAACATGGGAAAAACGTGATTCTAAAGAGCTGGGATTAGTATTACATAGCTTTTATGTTCAATTACTTCCAACTAACTTTGTTTCAAGTACTAATTGGGAAGTTTGACCAAAAGTCAAACTTTCTGTCTGATTGGCCATTCAGCCTTATTAGAGCCGAGTATAGGCCAAATGAGGAGAAAACGTGATTCTCAAGAGCCGAGAGTAGTATTAGATTGTTTCTATGCATAATTACTACCAATTAACCTTGTTTCTAGCCTTAATTGGAAAATTTAATCAAAAAGTCAAGTTTTATCCCTGATTGGCCTGAATTAGGCCATATAAGAGCCCAATGGACCCAAACTGGGAGAAAACGTGGTTACACAAATCCGGTTGTGGTATTATACACATCCTATGTATAAATACTATCAATTAATCTTATTTCTAGTCTTAATGGAGAAGATTGATCAAAAGTCAAACTTTCAACCCTAACTAGTTTGAACTAGGCCTTATAAGAGCCAAATAGGTTCTAAACGAGGAGAAAATATGGTTTTCGCGAGCCGTGAGTCTTATTAAATAGTTTCTATATATAAATAATACCAATTTACCTTGTTTTAATTGGGAAGTTTAGCCACAATTCAAACTTTCAGCCCCGAATAGCCTGAAATAGGCCTTAAGAGCCAAATAGGGGCCAAAACGGGGAGGAAACAAGATTTTCAAGAGCCGAGAGAGGTATTACATAATTTTTATGTACAAATACAATCAATTAAACTTATTTTTAGTCTTAATTAGGAAGTTTGACCAAAAGCCAAACTTTCAACCTTAATGGGCTTAAACTATGCCTTATAAGAGCCGAGTATGGCCCAAATATGGGAAAAACGTGGTTCTCAAGATCTGGGAGTAGTATTACATAATATTTATGTAAAATTACTACCACTTAACCTTATTTCTAGTCATAATTTGTATATTTAACAAAAAGTCAAACTTTCATCCACGATTGGCCTGAACTAGGAAGAAAACGTTATTTTTAAGGGCATATAAGAGCCGAATAGGGCGCAAACAGGAAGAAAACTTCATTCTTAAGAGACAGGAGTGATATTACATAGTTTCAATATATAAATTGTATCAATTAACATAATTTCTAGTAATAATTAGGAAGTTTGACTAAAAATCAAACTTTCAGCCCTGATTGGTTTGAACTAGGCCATATAAGAGCTTAATAGGGCACAAACGGGGAGAAAACATGGTTCTTAAGACACGGAGTGGTATTACATAATTTTTATGTACAAATACTACCTACTTATCTTATTTCTAGTCTTAATTAGAAAGTTTGGCCAAAAGACAAACCTCCAGCCCTGATTGGGCTGATTTGGGCCTTATAAAAGCTGAATAAAGAATAAACATAGGGAAAACGTGATTTCTAAGAGCTGAGAGTGGCATTACATAGTTTCTATATACAATTACTACTAATTAAGCTTATTTTTAGTCTAAAATGAGAAGTTTAACTAAAAACTAAGGTTCAACCCTGATTGACTGAACTAAGCCTTATAAGAGCCGTGTTGGGCCCGAACAAGAATAAAACGTGGTTTTCAAGAGCCGGGTGTAATGCTACATAGTTTATATGTACAATTACTTCTAATTAACCTTGTTTCTAGTGTTAATTAAGAAGTTTGATCAAAATTTAAACATTCATCCCTGATTGGCCTGAGCTAAGCAATTTAAGAGTCGAATAAGGCCCAAACAGGGAGAAAACATGGTTGTCAATAGCCATTAGTTGTATTACATAGTTTCTATGTACAAATACTACCAATTATCCTTACTTCTATTCTTAATTGGAAAGTTTGACCAAAGTCAAAGTTTCAGCCCCAATTGGCCAAAATTAGGCCTTATAAGAGCCGAATAACACCTAAACTGAGAGAAAATATGCTTTTTAAAGCCAAGAGTGGTATTATATAGTTTCTATATAAAAATAACTATCAATTAAACTAATTTATAGTCTTAATTTGAAAGTTTTACCAAAAAGCCAAACTTTCAGCTCCGATTGGCCTTAAATTAGGACTTAAAAGAGTCGAATTAAGAACAAACATGGGAAAAACGTGATTCTGAAGAGCTGGGATTAGTATTACATAGCTTTTATGTTCAATTACTTCCAACTAACTTTGTTTCAAGTATTAATTGGGAAGTTTGACCAAAAACCAAACGTTCAGTCTGATTGGCCTTCAGCCTTATTAGAGCCGAGTATAGCCCAAATGGGGAGAAAACGTGATTCTCAAGAGCAGAGAGTAGTATTAGTTTGTTTATATCCATAATTACTACCAATTAACCTTGTTTCTTGCCTTAATTGGAAAACTTAATTAAAAAGTCAAGTTTTCATCCTGATTGGCCTGATTTAGGCCATATAAGAGCGTAATGGACCAAACGGGGAGAAAACGTGGTTACACAAACCGGTTATGGTATTATACACTTCCTATGTACAAATACTATTAATTAATCTTATTTCTAGTCTTAATGGAGAAGATTGATCAAAAGTCAAACTTTCAGCCCTAACTAGTTTGAACTTGGCCTTATAAGAGCCAATAGGTTCTAAACGGGGAGAAAATGTGATTTTCAAAGCCGTGAGTCTTTTATATAGTTTCTATATTTAAATAATACCAATTTAACTTGTTTTTAGTCTTATTGAGAAGTTTAGTCACAATTTAAACTTTCAGTCCCGATAGCCGAAATAGGCCTTAAAGAGCCAATAGGGGCCTAACGGGAAGAAGCAAGATTTTCAAGAGCCGAGAGTGGTATTACATACTTTCTATGTACAATACAATCAATTAAACTTATTTTTAGTCTTAATTAGGAAGTTTGATCAAAAGCCAAACTTTCACCTTGATTGGGCTTAAACTAGCCTTATAAGAGCCAAGTAAGGCCCAAACATGGGGAAAACGGGTTCTCAAGATCTGGGACTAGTATTACATAATATTTATATAAAATTACTACCACTTAACCTTATTTCTAGTCATACTTTGTATATTTATTGATTCTCAAGAGCCGAGAGTAGTATTAGATTGTTTCTATGCATAATTACTACCAATTAACCTTGTTTGTAGCCTTAATTGGAAAATTTAATCAAAAAGTCAAGTTTTCATCCCTGATTGGCCTGAATTAGGCCATATAAGAGCCAATGGACCCAACGAGGAGAAACGGGTTACACAAATCCGGTTGTGGTATTATATACTTCTATGTACAAATACTATCAATTAATCTTATTTCTAGTCTTAATGGAGAAGATTGATCAAAAGTCAAACTTTCAGCCCTAACTAGTTTGAACTAGGCCTTTTAAGAGCCAAATAGGTTCTAAACTGGAGAAAATGTGGTTTTCGAGAGCCGTGAGTCTTATTAAATAGTTTCTATATATAAATAATACCAATTTACCTTATTTTTAGTCTTAATTGGGAAGTTTAGTAACAATTCAAACTTTCAGCCCGAATAGCCTGAAATAGGCCTTAAGAGCCAAAAAGGGCCTAAACGGGGAGGAAACAAGATTTTCAAGAGCCGAGAGTGGTATTACATAATTTCTATGTACAAATACAATCAATTAAACTTATTTTTAGTCTTAATTAGGAAGTTTGATCAAAAGCCAAACTTTCAACCTTGATGGGCTTAAACTATGCCTTATAAGAGCGAGTAAGGCCCAACATGGGAAAACGTGGTTCTCAAGATCTGGGAGTAGTATTATATAATATTTATGTAAAATTACTACCACTTAACCTTATTTCTAGTCATAATTTGTATATTTAAATAAAACTCAAACTTTCATCCACGATGGCCTGAACTAGGAAGAAAACGTTGTTCTTAAGGGAATATAAGAGCCGAATAAGGCGCAAACAGGAAGAAAACTTCATTCTTAAGAGACAGGAGTGGTATTACATAGTTTCAATATATAAATTCTATCAATTAACTTAATTCTAGTAATAATTAGGAAGTTTGACTAAAAATCAAACTTTCAGCCCTGATTGGTTTGAACTAGGCCATATAAGAGCTTAATAGGGCACAAACGGGAGAAAACATGGTTCTTAAGACACGAGATTGGTATTACATAATTTTTATGTACAATACTACCTACTTATCTTATTTCTAGTTTAATTAGAAAGTTTGGCCTAAAGACAAACCTCCATCCCTGATTGGGCTGATTTGGGCCTTATAAACTGAATAAAGAATAAATATGGGGAAAACGTGATTTCTAAGAGCTGAGAGTGGCATTACATAGTTTCTATGTACAATTACTACTAATTAAGCTTATTTTTAGTCTAAAATAGAAGTTTAACTAAAAACTAAGGTTCAACTCTGATTGACTGAACTAAGCCTTATAAGAGCCGTGTAGGGCCCGAACAAGAATAAAACGTGGTTTTTAAGAGCCGGGAGTAATGCTACATAGTTTATATGTACAATTACTTCTAATTAACCTTGTTTCTAGTGTTAAGTAAGAAGTTTGACCAAAATTTAAACATTCATCCCTGATTGGCCTGAGCAAAGCAATTTATAGTCGAATAAGGCCCAAACAGGGAGAAAACATGGTTGTCAATAGCCATTAGTTGTATTACATAGTTTCCATGTACAAATACTACCAATTATCCTTACTTCTATTCTTAATTGGAAATTTTGACCAAAGTCAAATTTTCAGCCCCAATTGCCAGAACTAGGCCTTATAAGAGCCGAATAGCACCTAAACTGAGAGAAAATATGCTTTTTAAAGCCAAGAGTGGTATTATATAGTTTCATAATAAAAATAACTATCAATTAAACTAATTTATAGTCTTAATTTGAAGTTTTACCAAAAAGCCAAACTTTCAGCTCCGATTGGCCTAAAATTAGGACTTATAAGAGTCGAATTAAGAACAAACATGGGAAAAACTGATTCTGAAGAGCTGGGATTAGTATTACATAGCTTTTATGTTCAATTACTTTCAACTAACTTTGTTTCAAGTTTAATTGAAAGTTTGACCAAAAGCCAACATTCAGTCTGATTGGCCTTCAGCCTTATTAGAGCCGAGTATAGCCCAAATGGGGAGAAAACGTGATTCTCAAGAGCAAAGAGTAGTATTAGTTTGTTTAATCCATAATTACTACCAATTAACCTTGTTTCTAGCCTTAATTGGAAAATTTAATTAAAAGTCAAGTTTTCATCCCTGATTGGCCTGATTTAGGCCATATAAGAGCCTAATGGACCCAAACGGGAGAAAACGTGGTTACACAAACCGGTTGTGGTATTATACACTTCCTATGTACAAATACTATTAATTAATCTTATTTCTAGTCTTAATGGAGAAGATTGATCAAAGTCAAACTTTCACCCTAACTAGTTTGAACTTGGCCTTATAAAGCCAAATAGGTTCTAAACGGGGAGAAA